>JBBDGP010000687.1:3035000-3427500 GCA_037952835.1 Lithobates septentrionalis | reverse complement strand
CCTATCAACATGCTTCTCGTCACCATGTGAATTGACTGGATTCTTTAACCGCTTCTTCCTCTTTACACCCAAGTTCTGGTATACAGGGACTGCAGGTGGTCAAAGTCAGGTACTTACACTGCTAGCATTTAAAAAATACATTTATTGAGGTAACAATGATGAATTGTGCCAGTTACATCTGCCTAGAGTTCAGCTTTAAAATTATTAAAGCTGAATTCCAGAAAATCAGCTTCTTTGTAATAAAAATGAATGAATACTATGAGTCTAGCGAGGTGCATGACACCTCCTGGGAGAAGCTCTATCATTTATATCTGATCGTTTTAGGCCCCTTTTACACGGCCGGGTTGGTGTGGCCGTCGGATTCCTGCGGCAAGAATCTGTTTATTCTTGCTACCCATATGACCGGGTTATCCAAACAGCAGCAGCTGCTCACTTAAACTAATGACGGCCTGACAAGATGCCTCTGCCGCTCGCATGTAGCCGCACACAGAGCAATTGACTGCGGATTGGGATAGATGTCTGAGTCTGAACACAGTCAGATGGGTCCGGCTGGCTTTAAGCATAATTGTGAACTACATTTTGTAAAAATACCAGAATGATGTCTTTTTTTTTTTTTTCGTTTCCATTACAGTAGCTCCCAGACTGGGAGAGGAAGGGGCAAACCATGTTTTAGTCTTTAGTGCTCTTCATTTAGAAGGGGAGACCACAGGGATAATCTCAACAATGTGCTTTTACTCCTTCATGGTCCTATCTGCCACCTGATGTGTGTCTGTAACCATGTTTTACTGCCTAACTGCAATGAAGGCCGGGGCCCGAGCTCTGCAGCCTGGATCACAAGAATGGTTATACAGAATTACAAATCCTTTAGGTGGAACCATTTTGTATATGTAATTAAACTGTGCAGTCAGTGCAGTCAACTAAAAGATTTTAATTATATGTTACGGAATATCACAGTGTTGCCCCGCCCCCTCACTCCTGACAGAGGGGTACATACATTTTCTATTGAATAACTACCACACATAAGCAAACTGCCTTGGGGAAGTGGACCTGAACTCAAAGTACATATCTGATATAGATTTTGGAAAAATAGCAGTTCACTTCTTGGTATGCGAGGAGCCTAGGCACGCCTGTACCTACAGAGACTGTATATCTGAAGTGTGAGATCCAAGGCACTAATGCCTCTGACTGCTAGTCTCATAAGATTTAGTTATGTCACTTACCTTCTTGAGCTTGAAGAAAGTCTCTGGCTTAGGAGGAGGTCTGGTACTCCTGGCAGAAGTGGATTTCACGTGCTAACGCAATAGGAACACATGATAGTATGTTTTGCTTTAAAGACTAGGTGCACTTTTGGGGGGGACGGACGGACATGTTTTTGCCGAAAGAAAATGTGGATTTATTTATTTAAATAAGATACTGCAAAGCCTTGCACCTGTGATAGGTGGATTGTGGGTGCGATCACTGTAGTAGCAGTGACTATTAAAACCATCACAAGGATCCCAAAAGGTATGGCATATGTATATTTACAATGGCCCAAACAGGATCAACGTATCTATGCAAAAAAGCCATACCTGGAATTTAGTTTTAACGCGATTGTAAAAGGAAAAACATTTGCACGGAGTGGGCCCCGAACCTCCTCTTCTCAGGTCCCCTGCCGGTGCTGCTGGCTCCTCCTCTCTAGTGCCCCCATACTAAGCCACTTTATACGAGGGCACTCGTGCATGCTCGTTCCCGAGCCCCACTGATGTGTCCATTGACAAAGGCAGCGGGACTCGGCCCCGCCCCCCACTCCCTCGTCAGTGGCTTTGATTGGCAGGACTGGGAGTCCATGGCTCCTGGTGCTCCAGCAAAGCCAGTGAGACTCAGAAGTGAGGAGAGAAGATCTGCAGAGCTGGATTGAATGAGGGCTCAGGTAAGTATAGGGGGGGTGTGAGGGGCAACATTCGACACCTAAACATTTTTACCTTAATGCAAGGAATGCTTAGGCTTTAGAACCACTTTAACTGCCCCTCACACAAACTGTAGGTGGATTTGAATGTTTGTTCCCATTTGTGGTCACTCCTCCGCTCCAATAGGTCATCTTTATAAAAAAAATACTCAGCTCCATGACACAAGACAAACTTTTCACAGTATAATAGAAAAGCCAGACACAAAATGACTGCGGGTGTCAGGTCACATATTGCATATTAGATACTCTTCTAGAGGAGAAAAAACAAAACATTTGTGAGTTTAGGATTTTCAAAGATTCCGCATATTAAGGCAGCTGGATTATCAATAAGATCGGAAATGTCCTTCAAACGTAGCAAAGGTTTGTGAGTCACTCTTCAGTCTGGAGTTAAAAAGGTGTGCTCCGCATGTTTACCATTCCCATTCTAAAAGGCTGGACTGAGCCAACACATAATTTGGCACCTGCTGGGCTTATATTCACGTTAATACAACTGTGCAATATTCAGCATGCAGTCAGTAGCAAGGAAATCGCTGCTGCTCTTCATTAAAATTTTCAGTGAAACGTGTCAACCTTTTCTGCACTGTGGCTGTATATATAGCATTTTAGTAATAAAGATCCAAGAGTGCAGATATTCTGTTTGCATGAATTCATTTTATCATTTTTTTTTTGAGCTGCCAGACCTTACCGGGTCACTGACTTGCATCACTTCCCCTGCAGGAGAGCATCAGGTAAACGCAGACCACAACCTGATGTAACAATGGTTCCGCTGTGAACAGAACATAAATCTACCTACAAACGTGAGAAAATCGCCCAATTATGCCTCGTCACCTAAGAGGAAGGAGCAATCAGATTGGGTGAAAAATCCTGTCCAATCACTATGGCTTTCTCTGCAGATATGCTCATGCTTTGTGTATCTGCAGTGAGCTGACATAAAAATTGTTTAAAATCTGCAGCTTTTATTAAATACAAGAATACTTGGTGATCCTGCTATGAAGGTTTAGGTACTATTGTCTCTCAAATGCATTTCTGCCTTGTCCCTCCATCACATGTGACCCTAGAACCTATTACAAGGGGCAGTGCCGACACATATGGCCAGACATAATCCATAATGATAGAAGAATATAAAGAAAGTAGCCGCGCTTAGGACAAATAAAAATACAACAAAAATAGAATAGAAAGTGAAATGAATTAGGTAGCTGCCTCCCCTACTAGGTCTCTCCTAAGAAGAGCTCCAGACAGTACAGAAATAAAATGAAAAAGGGGGTGTGTGGCGCTTACCCATACGTTACAAGGAAAAGGGGCTATATTAAAGGTGTGCTGGGGACTAGCCCTACGTGTACATTAACCAACAACCTAAAATCATGTACCCAATATCTATTGTGAAGGACAGAGATAGTAGAAAGACACCAAACCTAGAAGGTCAAGTGAATGTTATGCGTTAAGATTGTGGTAATTTATCCTAAAATTGCAAAACCAAGGGTCTGCCCTAAAAGTGCATGTGCTAAGTGCATCCAAATACATAAAAAAATATATAAAGTATCACAAGGGTACCTTTACAAATATAATATGCTAGGTGCATGTACTGCATAGATATCACTACAAAAAAATGTAAAAGACCTAAAGTCTCAATAGATTAAAAAGGAAAGTACATAAATTGTGCTATTGCACGCAAGAGATATATATGTGTCCAGAGGTGTTGCATTCAAAAAATATATAAAAATAAAAAATATATAAAAAGAAACAAAAACCCAAAAATAATAAAAAATAGAGGTAAAACTAAAAATACAAGGTTAACTAGTGTCCAGAATCCAAAAACACCATGTATACACGGTTATATAGTGAAGGTATACAGAAAAAAACAGTCCAAATGTGATTTTTAGTCAAGTAGTGTGGTAGAGATGGCAGAAATCATCATAGGTGACTTGAGTGCTTGCAAGGGATATCCAGGTGACTTAAGTGCTCCCCCCTCAAGGGTCCCCACTCACCACACCCCATCACCCCTTCAGGGGTAATGGGTGTAACTGTTGTGTTCAAGGGCGCCAATCCACCAGGGTATATATACTGTAGATCCCAACCGTATTCCTTGGATTCCTGATATCTCGGATATAACCAGTAATGTGTACCGAAGAAGGAAGGTAGATGGGACACGGAGTGCAGGAAACTACACGTATCGATCTGCTTTTATGATGATTTCTGCAATCTCTACCACACTACTTGACTAATAATGACATTTGGACTGTTTTTTTCTATATACCTTCACTATATAACCGTGTATACATGGTGTTTTTGGATTCTGGACACCAATTAACCTTGTATTTTTGGTTTTAGTTTTATCTCTATTTTTTATTATTTTTGTGTTTTTGTTTCTTTTTATATATTTTTTATTTTTATATATTTTTTTAATGCAACACCTGTGGACACATATATATTTCTCAGCGTGCAATAGCACAATTTATGTACTTTCCTTTTTTAATATATTGAGACTTTAGGTTTTTTACATTTTTTTGTAGTGATATCTATGCAGTACATGCACCTAGCATATTATATTTGTAAAGGTACTCTTGTGATACTTTATATATTTCTTTACGTATTTGGATGCACTTAGCACATGCACTTTTAGGGCAGACCCTTGGTTTTGCAATTTAGGATAAATTACTACAATCTTTACTCATACCATTCACTTGACCTTCTAGGTTTGGTGTCTTTCTACTATCTCTGTCCTTCTCAATAGATATTGGGTACATGATTTTAGGTTGTTGGTTAATGTACACGTAGGGCTAGTCCCCAGCATACCTTTAATATAGCCCCTTTTCCTTGTAACGTATGGGTAAGCGCCACACACCCCCTTTTCATTTTATTTCCATAATGATGTGCGGGTGAAGCTGGAGCAGGTGCATGTAGACAGGTAAAAAACACCTCCAGTGCGCCCTTGTGCGGTTAAGGAGGGGTGGGCTCCCTCCAGGCTCACCTGCCCTCTGCCTATCCATTATAATGCATGTACTTCCACTGTGGAGGCTCTCAAAATTTAGTTAGGACTACAGATACTGGGGTGCTTTGACGGGGCTCTGTAGCTTATGCAAGTATTTGCAAATGTGTGCAAACTAAACACCAGTTTTTAGTGCATACTGTTAGAAAGGACAGTTCGGTTGGTTAGCAGGCTGGTCGGTAAGTTGAGCCGGGAATTTCTTTGGCTTTGTTTTGCATGCATTACCCTTCCATGTGCTCCTTGCTGCAATGGCCAGTTATAGGTGAGGGCAGTGGCCATATGTTTACATGTAGACAGGAAGTGGCTAAAATAGGCTGTTAAAAACCAACAGCAACGGGAAGCATAAAAGGATAAAAAATGTGAAAACGTTATTTCATGAAAGTAAATACATTGCTATTGGTTATGATCTACAGACTTAAAAGTGGAATTAAAAGGGTAAATTCACTTTTACAGAAAAATGTGTAAGGTGATCTTACACAGGACCCCCATCTCACCCACCCCCCCCCCCCCCATCCCGTTGACCTGCATGGCGACAATCGCCCTTTCTGAGCCTGCCTCACAGCTCCGGGACGTAGAAATCCCCGGAGCCTAATCTACTAAACATACCCAGTCAGGAGGTATGTTTAGGAGCATTCTAATTGGTCGGCGCTGACCAGTCAGAACCTGCATAGCCTATCCTTTCAGCGGGGAAGAAGAGGAGAGAAAGCTGAGAAGATTTCTAAGCCCCGGAGCCACAAGCCGGCTATACCAGGGCTCAGAACGGGCGATCATCGCCATGCAGGTCAGCGGAACTGGGGAGGGGTGAGGAGGGGGTCCTGTGTAAGTTCAGATTTTTCTGTACTAAACTCCACATTAAAAAATAAGGGTCCCCAGGGTTTTGTTTTTTTGCCAAAATGTACTAGTGTGCAGAGCATATTGGCACATTATTGCAAACTTATCTGCCAAATAATCCTCTCCAGCACTGCACTGTTTGAGCTCCCACTGGTCACACAATCTTCCATCTTCCCCCGCTCTTCCTTCTGGGTTAGAACTCAACTGACTGATAGGCCAGGCCGCGATGACACCATTCCTACGCATGTGCATGGGAGTAACATCATCACGTAATGGGGAAGATACCAACAGGGACTCTTGTCATAAAAATATTGCCTGTTCACTTTTTATTTTTTCCAATTCCACTTTAAAGGGGTAGTAAATCGCAGAAAAATAAATAAATAAAAATCGGGCCCTGGGCAGTTTAAGTCAATGTGCTAGTATACCTAAAAGCTTCCATCTTCACCCGGTCTTAGGTGATATGAATGGCCAAGCCGGCGATGACATCACTCGCATGTGCGCAGAAGTCACTGTTTATGGCATGGCTCTGAAGAAACAGCACGGGTAGGGCGTTCCTTTCGAGCGCAAGACCGTGCAGGTTTAAGAGATATTTACTGTACCTATAGGTAAGCCTTATTTTAGGCTTACCTAGAGATAAAAATCATACATGCGGCGTTTACTCCCACTTTAAAGGCCAATTCTACATTTCTTGCTAGGTTTCATATTATACCCATATCTATGGAGTAACATGGAATATGATGCCATTACGCAACCCACCTATTAGGCTTCTTCCTGCAAGCATTCTGTATACTTTTGAATTTGGAGTGACTGTGCATGGCTATGCCTGCACAGCCTTCTTATCCATTCACAGGCATGTATGGAGCTGGTGTGTATAAATATAATTCTCTGCGCTGGTCTGAAAAGGATGGAACAGCCACCATTCAAGACCAGGAAGGAATCAAACAGGTAATAAAATAAATTGTGCGCTATTACCTGTATTAAAAAGTGTATGACACAGAGTTAGAACAAACTAAAAATTAAATTAAGTAGCCTTAATTCCTTGAGCCGAATATTGAATAAATTAGTGCATAAGTGACATTGTGTAGTGCTCAAAACAATGTGTGAAGAGGAGTAATCATAAAAACTGTATATACAATAAAAGAAATGTGATATGTGACTTATGTGATAATCAATTGCATCACACACAGTTCATATACATGAGCAAAAATGCAGTTAATAGAACACTTTCAGACAGCTTTCTGCATGCCTTTCCTATGCTGAAAAATGTCAGAGTATTGCATTAATCACCAATGCCTTGAAATTTGAGGTTACCTATATGGAGCTGGAGCTGGAAGAATAGTAATAATAAATGCACACTCTTTCTTTATGGAATATAGGTGTATTTTTTTTTCTTTGTAAAAAGCGGAATATACCTTTAAAGGACGTCCAGTTTGTATTTACAGCTAATTTATGGTACCTTCCCCTTCCCTTAGCTGTCAAGGCTGTCCAATGCTCCAATCCACCACTTGAATTCAAGTAAAAGTTGGACTGATGCAGCGGGTGGCATTGCATTGGCAGAATAATGCCTGCAGTACCATGGGGTGTGTGACTATAGAACAGATTCAGGAGTCTTCACAGCATTTTCAGTATAAGAAAAATGTGATAGCAAAGGAAGACAAGGTGTTAAAGGATCAGTAAGGGTCATTTTAGCAGAGAAACTGAAGCTGACAAACGATTGTTTCAAATGATTTCCAGTCTGGACTATACTCAATGTATCCTATTTTGTTTGGCAATGTAATTTGTCTTCAAATTTAAACAATGAACAGAATGCTCCCTCCTCTCCAGTCTGGAAGTGGCTCTTGTCAGTGAAAGAACCCAGCAGAGACTGTCAATACAAGTTTAAAGGCCTTCTGAAAAAGCTGTGTTTACCCGTATGGCGCTAAATGGAACGGAACAAAAGATTCTGCAACTGCAATAAACATCTACAAAATTAAAAATATACATTGCTTGTATAAAAGAGGTTTGGAACTGATAACCGAGCCTTATTCTTATTAAATAGATTTGATTTCCTGTCCTGTAATCTTTAGTATCCAGTCTTTAAAACAAGACAAGACTTATAACAATATAACCTACAATCTTTCACTGTGTAGCACTTGCAAATATAATGTAAAATAAATCAAACAGAGTATTTTTAATACGGTTTTAAAGCCCAACGCTGACTATATACACTGTAATGCCGCGTACACACGAGCAGATTTTCCGCTCAAGCTTGCCTTGCATACACACGGTCACACAAAAGTTCTGTGAACTTTCGACCGTCAAGAACGGGGTGACGTACAACACTACGACGAGCCGAGAAAATTAAGTTCAATGCTTCCGAGCATGCGTCGAATTGTTTCTGAGCATGCGTAGGAATTTTGCGCGTCGGAATTTGTACAGACGAACGCATTTTCGTATAGGAACTTTTTCCGACCGAAAAATTGAGAACCTGCTCTCAATCTTTTGCTGGCGGGAATTCCGCCAGCAAAAGTCCGATGGAGCATACACACGGTCGCATTTTCTGACCAAAAGCGCTCATCGGTCTTTTGCTGGCCGAATTTCTGAATGTGTGGACGCGGCATTAGGGTTTTTTTTTTGTTAAGTCAGTGGACTGAAAGATAACCAACAGATTCTTCTATCTACAAACGAGGTGGATGGAGGAATTACCCCCGCTAGGACATTGTATTCTGACAGTGGGACCCCCTGCTGTCAGAATTCATTGATCAGCGGCTGAAGCCTCCAGGACTTAATACAGTCATTGGACCGGTCATATGCACTCATTAAGGCCTAGTACACACGGGTGGCATTGGCCAGTTCAATAGAAACTGACCGACATTCGGCCAGTGTGTACTGCAGCCGTTCGGCCAGCTGCTGTCGATGAGGCATGACTGAAAAAAGGTCTGTCAATCATCTCCCGCTAAAGCACTCTCAGCCAATAGCTGAGAGCGTTGATTGGAGTGTAATGGTGGGCGTCAGAACACAATAGAACAGCAGGAGAGATCGCTTTACTAACATTGGATAGTTAGTACAGTGGCTCTGACCAGAGATGTCAGGTTTTTTTTTGGTTCAGCCCGCTGGGTTGAACAAAAAAAAAAAACACAACTATTAGTGTGTACCAGGCTTAAGAGTGCCAACTATGCCCATCATCTCCACCTACTTCCTACATTCATTTCTATAAATAAAAAAGTGGTCTATGAATGGAGGATGGATGTATGAACCAAATGTCTGCCTCCTAATTACCATCTTGCAACACTGCTAGGTAAAATTAAGGCTAAAAAAAACAAAAGTAATTTAAAGCTTCCCGCCTGCCCAAATGCTCCCTGCACAGGCATATACAATCATAAAGCCACATGCTGCCTCCCATTGCATCAGCAGAACTTGTTTGCACATGCAGCCAATAGAAGCACTTTAACCAAATCCTTGCCTGGCACATTCTATAGAGCTCCCTGCAATGAACTTGTTCAGGCACTCCCTGTGCCCCTCCTTCCCTTCCTCCATCTTGTTATCTCAAGGAGAACGTCACACATACAGCACACATACAAACGTTTTATGCACCTTTAAAAATTGTTGTAAGGTGAGTATGCTTTCAGAAACAATGAAACACATTGCTTTTATCAATATACACAGTGCATAAAAATTAAATTTAATGTATATTTGCTGTGTCCACCCTTTGCCTTGAAAAAAAAAAGAATCAATTCTCCCATGCACACTTGCAGCGTTAAGGAAATTTGCAGGATATAGTCCAGTGCATGATTAAACAATTATACCAAACAGGTGTTAATATTAGATCAACACAAATAATACAATCCATCATCAAATCAAACTGCATTAGCTGTGTAGGAGGAAGGAAACTGGGTTAGGAGCCAAGCTCTGCCAACAAGCTGAGGTTGTGGAAGACAGTTTGATGTAAAAAAAATACACACAATGGCAAGACTGAGCAGAGCAACAAGACACAAGATGATCTTGCTACATCAACAAGGCCTCTCACAGGCCAAAGTTTCAAGGAAGACAGGTATCTATTGTCTAAGACCAAAAACGCAGCAGTCCGCAAACTAAACTGTGCAGTAGATTAAAAGATACATCATGCTGCACCCCTTTTACAATTGGAAGATGGTCCTTTTGCACCATTATGTCAGAAACCAGTGAAACCCTGGGACATCTTTCTATGGTCTGGAGAAGTTGGATCAGGAGTGGTCCTCACAGAAAGAGATATATATATATATATATATCTGTAGAAGCAAGGCCAAGTGACTCACCTGTGCACAAAAACACAATATAGTGTGCAGAAAAATGGCGGCAGGTTCCTTGGACCAATGAGCCAAATCTAAATTGGTTATCTGTAACAGAAGTCAGTTTTCTAAACACCTAGAGAGTGGTTTGCAGGTAACAGTGAAGCATGGTGGAGGTTCCTTGCAGGTTTGGGGCTCCTTCTGCACATAAAGTTAGGGGATTTGGTCAGAATCAATTGTGGTCTTAATGCTGAAAAATACAGGCAGAAAGGTATCATCGTTCAAAACCATCAGGGAGGGGTCTGATTAGTCCAAAATTCATTCTGCAGAAGGATAATAACCCCAAATATATAGCCAACATCATAAAGAACTCTCTTCATGGAAAAGAAGAACAAGGATTTCTGGAAGAGATGGTATGCCTTCTTTCTCACCCTAATGCCACGTACACACGATCGGACATTCCGACAACAAAATCCATGTTGTTTTCCGACTGATGTTGGCTCAAACGTGTCTTGCATACACACGGTCACACAAATGTTGTCGGAAATTCCTAACGTCAAGAACGCGGTGACGTACAACACGTACGAGGAGCCGAGAAAAATGAAGTTCAATAGCCAGTGCGGCTCTTCTGCTTGATTCCGAGCATGCATGGAATTTTATGCGTCAGAATTGTGTACACACGATCGGAATTTCCGACAACGGATTTTGTTGTCGGAAAATTTGAGATCCAGATCTCAAATTTTGTTTGTTGAAAATGTCCGATGGCGCCTACACTTGGTTGGAATTTCCGACAACAAGCTCCCATCGACCATTTCCCATCGGAAAATCCGACTGTGTGTACGCAGCACTAGTCTACATTCCCACTAGTGCAACTCCAAAGCCACACGATTTAGAGTGTGACTTTGATCCGACTTTACACTCTCTGGATCAAAGTTGCATCAAAAGTCGCATCAAAGTAGTGCAGACACCTTTTCTAAGTTAAAGAGGTTCCATTGAAATCAATGGGCTGTGACTTGTCATGCAACTGTGTGTGTCCAAAGTTGCATGACAAGTGGCGTACTGATCTCAACATCACTGAGTTGGTCTGGGCTTGTCTCTTTATGAAGAGACCAAAGCAACAGAGACAGCCTAATATTACAAAAAAAATGTGGTTAGTTCTCTTAGGATGCTTGGAAAAACCTACCTGCTAACTTCCTTAAAAAACTGACAAGTGTACCTAGGAGATTTGACTATACGGTTTTATAGGTGGACACCAATGACTGATTTGATATTGATTTAATATTGATTTAATTATTCCTTGCATTTTTTTTTTTTTTTTTTAAGTAGAATTAAAATAAATCCTTTATATCCATCCAAGGAAGCGCCCATCTTAGTCTCTGATGTGTGGATGCCAGGGTATCCTATGTCATCAGTCATTTGATGACTTGACAGGTTGAGAGCCAACATAAGCACACTAGTAACCATAAGGTCTCATGCATACTGGACATTTTTACAGCTGCCGTTTTTGGCTTCAGGCAGTTTTTTCTGCAGCCAGTCAACTCCCCAGCAGGTTATCCTATGTGTCCATGCACACATAGGCTTTTATCAGCATTTTTTGGCAGCGGCGTTCCCTAGCTGGGAAAAAAAACCCCAGAATAGTGGGTTTGAAGAGGAGTTTGTCAGCTGTAAAAACACTCAAACTCTGAAAAATGCTGCATTTATGAGCGTGTTGGAGCCATAAGCTTTTGTAAGAGTATAGTTTTTCTAAAAAAAAAAAAAATGCTAAAAAGATATGTTAAAAAATGCTAACGCTACTGCAAAAACTAATTTTACAGCTTTCCAAAGCCAACGCTACTGGCATTTTTATAACGTCCATTGTGCATGAAGCCAAACGGCCATCATTCAGGGCATGCCCCAAATGTAACGGTTTTGGGAAACAAGTAAAATCGGTGGGTTTAATTCCACTTTCAGCATCCTCACTTTACAGAAGTGCCTAAAGCTTTTCACAGTACTGTATATTACGGGCAGCTTGGCTTCCTGCCTTATTTCAGAGCCAGTAGCAATTCAAAATGTAATTTACGTAAATGTTCTATTCCAAAAAACATAGCGGTATGCAGAGATTGTCATATTCTGACCACTGCATGATACAGCACCTAGAATTTTGACACATGACCTTGAGACCAGAGTAGTACCAGAAATGGGGAAATGGAAACCAAAGCTCCTCTTTGTCATTCTCCTTTTCGGACCAGTAACATAGGGAAGACTTTATTCATTGCTGTTATACTTGGGCAAATAAGCAGTAAGTGGTTCTCAGCAAATAGCACCAACACTGGTCTTATTATTGAGGATCCATGCACAGAAATCTATGTACAGCTGATTGTCACATCTTTGGGAGAGGAAATTGTCACAGCGATACTGCAGAAGGATAAAACTGCTGAACCAGGATGGTACATGTCTAGGTTTATTGGATTCAACCTGCTTTTCTCCCTCAACTCATAGCCACAAACAGAAAATACATAAAACCAATGAGCTTTGATAAAACGATAAATATTACAGTAAATGAGAATAAGAAAAAAAAAAGTGTTCTGAAAATGGAATGAGTCATCAGAGTTCTGAAAATCATTTTCATTTCCTGAGTTTCTCTAAATCACACTGGAACTGAAATAGCATGATTCTAGAAAAAAAATAAAACTGCTTTTTCAGGGTAAAGTTGGCTTGATATTGCACATATGCAAGGTCCTGTGACCACACAAGAGACATCGAGGTCCACATGTGTTTCTCCTTATCCGACTTCACATTGTACAAGCTCTCAGTCTCAGTTCTCATATCAGCCTGCTGTGACTCAGAGCTCCAGGGCTAAGCTCTTAACGCCTTATTGGCAGATGGCAATTGTTTTACTATTAAAGATAACCACAAAAAATGGTAATGCAACACATTCCAGTACTGTCAGGATATATCCTCATATACTTCATTATCCAGAGCCAAACTCCAACCAAACAGCTAAATACACAGCTGCAATATAATTAATTGAATTTTCTACAAAAAGAAAAAAAAAAAAAAAAGTGTTGTAAGTCTGTTTTGCCAGCCTTGTGATTCACATATCTCTGCCACACTTTATATCCAGCAGGGTGACAGTTGTGATTTTTAACAGATCATCACACTGCTGAATCCCCTCCTTCTGTATGCTGTGTAGACACCACCCATTTAGCATCTGAGGCCTGAAACATGGTAGGGAGGGATGATACTTTATACATAACCCGGAAGGTTTATTTTCAATGGCGAATCTTAGTTGGTAAAAATCTTCTAAACTTATTCTAGTTGCCATACATTAAATTTGTTTTATGCATTTTTTTTTGCATTTCAGTCCAGGATAGTGCAACTGAAGCAAACAAAAACTATGGGTAGGAAGGCACTGTCAAAAGATCTCCAGGATAAAGTTGTGGACAGGCACAAGTCAGGAGATGGATACAAGAAAATGTATCAATGCCTAGAAGCACAGTGAAGTCTTTTATTAAGAAGTGGAAGGTATTTGATACAACACAGACCATCCCTGGGTCAGGATGTCGCTCCAAACTGGATGAAAGAACCAGGAGGAAACTGGTCAGAGAGGCTACCAAGAGGCTTACAAGAGGCCTACAGCAACTCTGTAGTAGTTGCAGGAGTTTTTTTTTTAACAAAGAATGGTCATTGTGTGCATGTGACAATAATATCAACTTTGTTGTGCATGTAACAATAAAAAAAAAACCAAACAAACACCCAGAAAGGCCACATACAGTCACGACTGAGCTTTGCCAAAATGCAGCTTGAAAATTCGGAGGCCACATGGAAAAAGGTGTTATGGTCAGATGGGGCTAAAATTGAATTATTTGGCCTCAACTACAATTTATATATGTCTGACGGAAATCCAATACAGCTCACCAAAAAACACCATTCCTACAGTAAAGCATGGAGATGCAAATGTCCTGTTACGGGGGTATTTCTCTGCAGCAGGAACTGGAGCACTTGTCAGGATAGAAGGAAAAATGGATGGGGCAAAATACCGTCAAATTCTTGAGGAAAAACTGCTGCTCTCTGCCAGAAAGTTGTCAATGGCAAAGAGATTTACCTTCCAACAGGACAATGCACCAAACCACACAGCAAAAATGGCCACACAGTGGTTGAAGGAGAAAAGGGTGAATGTCCTTGCATGGCCTAGTCAGAGCCCAGACTTAAACCCCATTGAAAATCTGTTGAACGACTTAAAGATTGCAGTCCACAAACAGTCACCAAAGTTAACTGAACTTGAGCAGTGGGCAAATACTGCAAAGTCTAGATGTGAAAAGTTAGTAGAGACTAAAGACCAGAGCTCTGACAATACACAAGGTATTTACAAATTCTAAACAAGCAGTAAAGTCACTTCAAGTCCCCATTCTATAGCTAGAAGATGATTTGTGGATATATTTGCCTTCAAAATTCACAACAGAAGCACAGAAGTCTTGTAAATCTTGCTGTCAAGCAAATTTCATAAGAAGCAATATTGGTCAAATAGGCTGTTCATATCTTTGAGGTGCATTGAGCGGTTTTAAAAATAAGATATATCCATTTAGCTGTGCATTTTCACGCACTTTGATGCCCAATAATGTAAATGCACTACAGAGCACAAAAAAAAAAAAAAAAAAGACAAAAATGGGTATTGTCAACCTGGCCTTGCTTTTCAAGTGCTTTTTAAGACTAAGTATGTAATTTCATTTCCAAAGTCTGGACACAGATGCACTTTAAAGTAAGCCCGGGCAATGGCTGCATAGTGAAGTTACTGTAGAACAGCAGGTATCATAACAATCAATTTTTTAATTAGGTGTTGCACACATACAGTAGACCACATTGCTCAAAGGAGGCCCCTGAACTTTGTCCCTATGCAAATAATGAACTTCAGAAAAGGCAGTATCGTCTGGCCATCCCATGTGATAATGGGTGTCTCTGGTCATAGAATGCCCTTACACTGAGCAATGGTCTGTGGATGCAGGAGGGTGTGTGTCTAATTTGACACCATAGTTGGACTCCAGTGGTACTTTTCAGTACTTCACAGACAATGCGCTTGCCATTCAGCACTATCTGCATTTGTGAGCATCTCTCTAACAAACATTTTTCTTTAAAAGACATTGGTGGACTAAAGTCTAATTATTAGGATACAAGGCTTCTCACAGAGAACTACTATAAAAACTTGCTTGAATTTTTATGCAGTATCACATTTCACCAGTAGGTGTCATCACAAGGAACTGCAGTCTGGGAACACAACTGTACTACTACATGAAAAAGTCTATCGCAAGTAAGAGGGTTTCCTCCTTTTTATTGGAGTGCTTCAATTTTATATTAATAAAGCTGTGCTTTAGGTTTACTGCCTCTTTATTTATTTCAGCTGAATAGCCACCGGTAATACAGTTGTGTATGTTTTCCTTTTATTTTGGCACAGACTACTTTCCTGAATAGTAAATTCAGACTTAACAGTGTGTGTTGTGATGGTCATATTAAAACCATGCAAGAGAGAACATCTGTTCACAAATACTCCATCGCTTGAAAGTGACATAATATGTGCATGAAATTCCATTTAACCCAATACAACAATCCTCCAGGTTGTACTTTGTAAGCCAGCACATCAAATAAATCAGTGCGTTTTTCCTCATTCCTCTGGACTGTGGTCATATCATGACTCCCGAAATCCTGAAGAAAATAAAGTATTTACTATGGCAATAAAACATGAAAGAGAACATGTGCAGAAGTACTTACAGGGAAAGCTCAGGTAGCTAAGATGTCTACATCTCAAGCTGGAATACTAGTTTTACCCATTTTCCTATGAGTTCATCCACAAACTCAGCTGGGCATTAAAGAACCATCATTATATTTAAAAAATCCCAGTTAATCCCCCAAGGCAACAAGTGCCTGTGGCTTTATTACCAACCTCAACTAAAAAAAAAATAGCACCCAAATCATTCTCTTTGCTCCTCCTGCTCTCTAAGCTTCACCATCAGGACTTCTCTAGAGCCTCTCTCATCCTATCAAACGCCCTACCGCAACTTGTATGGCTAGCTCCTACTCTGTATGCCTTTAGGCATTGACTAAAAACTCATCTCTTCGGGGAAGCCTATCCCGAATCTGCCTATAAACTTCATTTTGCCTTCTTAAACAACGTATACACCCAGTTATGACCTTCAGTATCACTTGCCCTTCCCTTTAGATTGTAAGGTCTCACAAGCAGAGCCCTCCTAACCTTATCCTGAATTTTATTGTAACTGCACCGTTTCCCTTTATTTTGTAAAGTGCCGGGCAAAATGTTGGTTTAATAAAAATCCTGTATAATAATAATAACAGCGTAACACTTGGTATACATTAGTCATTATTATGACATGTTTACTTCTGTCTGCGCCGTGCTATAGCTCCACCCCAGGCTGAAGCCCAATTTATGAGCATTCCAATTCAGCACTGTAGACACTGATATACACACACACACGAACATCCCCCCCCCCCCCCGGTATATAAAGCCTGTTGCCTCTTGCATAGCTGACTGTCTAAATAGTTTGCAAAACTTCCTCCTCAGCATCATCAGGTGCCTGGATGTGCCTCCAGGTAGCTATACAAACAATTCTAACTCAGTCAGCGCTGTGTGATCAGCCAACTACTAGTAAACATTCAGTTACCTGAAATTGCTTTGGAGAATGTTTGCCAGTCAGCAAATGTTTACTAGCAGCCCTGCCAGCGCTGACAGCATTAGAATAGCATACAGTTTATAGCTTCCTCAAGGTGTGTCCAGACAAGGGGTGATCCATGCTGACCCCTCTGCCAAATGACAGCACTCGTCTCCAGCATGCATCTGCTGCCAGAGACAAGCACTGTCAATCATCCCTCATTAAATATTCATTTGCTTATGAATGACCGTATGGTCGGACAGTGGTGGGAGGAATGTGAGGCACACGGTCTACCACTCTAGCTCAACAAGAGGGCTTCAGATCAAAACAGGAAAGCACATGTGCATGCAGCAGAACCTGATAAAGGGGCCGTTCCAAGAGCTTTATCAGGTTCTGCTGCCCTTACTCCCCCAGTGTGCTTTGCAGAGGATGACAGGAAGCTGATATCAAAACAATTTCAAGTACTTATGCTAGCTGTATATGAAAATAAATTTGTTTTTAAAGCATACACAACTGTAGGCAATGGAGTTTACACCACCTGGGGATTAGCGTTAATAAATACTACTTATCAGAGATCTATAAATGTAACATAAATGACACTGAAACCCAGCCTTACAATCATCATAAATTAAAGGCCAAGTATAGCCAAAGCTCATTTGGCTGCACTTCTCCCATGTATGCAGTTCGTTCTGCACTCCTCTGGCCTGTTTTCAGCAGACAACCGGCTGAAGCCGCTGTCGGCTGACGTCACAGATCAGTCCAGGCTCGGGAAAGTTTGTGACCATATTGTCGGGATCCGCCCACATGCCTGGACTGGCATCCAGGTCAGCCTCTCATCGAGCCTGAGCCGACCACTCCCACCCCCTCCACAGCCCAGCGATCGAGCAGGGGGGGGGAGTGTCAGAGCAGAGAGTAGGGACCAACAGTCAGCAGCTCCCTGCTCAGGGAGATGCGAGAACTGGGCGATCAGCGGTGTTTGATCGCTCAGTTCCCCTTAGAGACGGTGCGGGACCAATGCTGCTTCCACTTAGGTAAGTATGATTCTGCAAAAGACTAAATTCCCATACTTCTCTTTTAAGAAAGTAAATTAATTTCCTTGTGTCTTAACAAATTAAGAGGGGGGAAAAAGAAAAAAAAAAAAGTACAGTTACATGGAACAGACCAAGCAAGGCATTAATACACTAGCTGGCAATTAAGTGTGTTGCACGTTCTGCCCAAGAATAGGTGTATTTATATTTCAGTGAATTAGTTAAATATCTGCCATTATTACAAATGAGAAAAGGAAGAGGTTTCCACACACAGGAAATGCACTGACAAGGCCAGGAAGTAGATAATGGAAGCCTCTAGGTAGCAGAGGACCGCTCTACCACTACTGCTACTTGCAGTAACAGGAAATACAAGGCAGATGTTAAAGGCTTTGCTTCACTCACTTAAACAACACTATCTGGCACCAAGCTAAATGAATCGTGCACGGATTGACATCTCCAGTCCACAGAAAGCACTGTGTGACCTATGGATCTTCTGACAAATATTGCTGAGAAAATGGTCTGTGTTCCATGTGAAATTATACAGGACTCGAATCTGTTGTTGTTGGGCTGCAAATAAATCAGAAGAGACGACATCCATATTTCTGGAGCTTTTCTTTAGGATGAAAACCCCTCCAAACAGATGTACCTTTTAACACAACACAAAGCCTAGCACAGCTGTGATTCCCACATCTGCAGCAATGATTTGTGCACAGCCAAAATCCCCATTTGGAAAGCAGATCTGTATATGTTTCGCATCATCTAAATTGGGGTTTGACCCTGGCAAATACAGTCAACATCTAATGTAGATCAAAGTCTGTTCTATTTGCTGCTTAATTGTTGAACTAAAATTTTCAGAGCCTGGGCAATTTAAACATCGGTTACCTTCAACAAAAACCACATCCCGAAGATCAGATCAAGAGATTCCAGCTCTTCTACCTATATATTACAGGTATTTACAGAGCGCCGACAATTAATCCAGCTCTGTACTTATTGTACATTTACATCAGTCCCTGTCCTCAATGGGCTTACCACCTAAAGTTCCTTACTTGCATGCATATACTAGGGCCAATTTAGACAGGAGCCAATTAACCCACCAGCATGTCTTTGGAGTGTGAAAGGAAACCTACACAAGAACATGGAGAACTTGCAAACACTTTGCAGATAGTGCCCTGGATAGCATTCAAACCAATGACCACAGTGCTGCCACTTTGCAAGACTCAACTTATACAACAGTATTTTAACTTGGCCCCGCACCCTTCCACCACCACAGCCATCTCTATTAGTCAGTTCCCAGTCACAAGCATCCACAATAAAGCCGGGTTGGACAAATCTTTCCGAAAGTTTAGTCTTGCTTTCTTTTCTGACAGCGGGTAAAATGGATCAATAGGCTAATGAGCAATTCTGAGTAGGGGTGTTTCACATGTAACTCCAGGTTAAAAAGAAGCAGCTTTTGTAGCAATATTCATCTTCAATTGGTTTGTTGACTCCCGCAGTAATTAATTTCTGCCACCAGATGTTGACAGTCTTTAGGGTTGAATGACAGCCAGCATTATTCAACCCACTTCTGCTGAACTCAGGCTGTCATAGACCCACCACCTGGGAGAATGTCATCATGTCAGACTTCAGGGTACACTCCACTGAATGGCGCTCATGTCATTATGTAAGCACCACATGTTGCCAACAGAGCAGAAGTAAAAGGACTTGTGACATCACCACACTACTTGTCAAAAGTTTTAGAACACCCCTATTTTTCCACTTATTTAAATTTACAGTTTAATGTCTCAATGTACTCTGAAAATAAAGCATAGAACAAAAACAATTGGCAATCAAAATGAAATCATGGATTTCTTTCACAAAAAGTCATCTCAGTTTTTGGCCCATCAAAGTAGCCACTTTTTGCCAATATATAACAGCCGAGCACACAAATATTGTTCGTAAAGTTCTTCCCAGTACTGTTGCAGAAGTTCCCACAAATGTGTTGCTCTTGTAGGTCGCTTTGCTTTCACCCTTCTGTCCAGTTCATTCTAAATCAGCTTGATGGGGTTTATGTCTGGTCATTCCATGATTTGGAGCAGGGATCCTCAAACTACGGCCCTCCAGCTGTTGCAGAACTACACATCCCATGAGGCAATGTAAAACTCTGACATTCACAGACATGACTACGCATGATGGGAATTGTAGTTCCTGAACACCTGGAGGGCTGCAGTTTGAAGACCCCTAATTTGGAGCCTACCGTCTTGTTCTTTTCGTCTAAGGTAGTTCTGGCACAGTCTGGAGGTATGTTTTGGGTTATCATCTTGCTGTAGGATGAATCTCTAACCAACTAGGTGTATTCCAGAGAGTATTGCATGGCACTGCAAAATGCTGTGGTAGTAGTTTTAGTTCAGGGTGCCATGCACTCTGTGCAAGTCACCAACTCTGGATCCAGCAAAAGAGTTCTAGACCATCTTGTTTTCTCCTCCATGTTTGACAGTTTCCATCACACGCAGAGGAGCCATCCATTCACCTACTCAATGGCATACAAAACCCTGCATGATGGACCAAAGTTCTCACATTTTGATTCATCTGTCCCATAAGACCTACTTCCAGTCTTCAGTAGTTGATGCTTAATGGCCCAGGCAAACCTTTTCTTATTTTCAAACCTGCAACTCAAAGTTTTCTCTTCACAGTTGAAACTGAGACTTGCTTACTTCAGTGTTAAGCTGTGCTTGATGCTGTGACGTAAGTTAAGCAAGCTGTTGCCTCTCAGAAACGTGTTTTCTGCTATGGCATTGGGTCTGCCATACCTCTTGCTGTAATGCCCTGTACACACGAGCAGACTTTTCGACCGGACTGGTCCGACGGACCGAATCCGGCGGACAATCCGACCACGTGTGGGCTTCATCTGACCTTCAGCAGACTGTTTCTGTCAAAAATCTGACGGACTTTAGATTTGGAACATGTTTCAAATCTTTACGTCGGAACTCCGCCGGACCCAGTTCCTATTGAAAAATCCGCTCGTCTGTATGCTAGTCCGACGGAAGAAAACCAACGCTAGGGCAACTATTGGCTACTGGCTATGAACTTCCTTATTTTAGTCCGGTCATACGTCATCACGTACGAATCCGTCGAACTTTGGTGTGATCATGTGTAGGCAAGTCCGTTCGTTCGAAAGTTCGTCGGAAGTTCGTCGAAAGTCCGTCGGAAAGACTGTCGGACCTTTGTTGCCAAAAAGTCCGCCCGTGTGTACACGGCATTAGAGTTTCCAAGTGCCATATAGGAAACTGTACTCACTACCTTGGCTATTTGTGCAATTTCACGAACGGAAAGACCTACATTTTTAAGGATTAGAATGGTCTGTCTTCCTTTGTAAATTGCCTTTTTTCTTGCCATTTTAAGAGCAATATACTACTTCCTGCAGTATAATATTGTCCAAATATTGCTTAAGAGCGTGCAGTTACAGTCTGTTTCAGCATTGCTTTTATACAGAGAGCTTGTAAGTAATCAACAAGTGTTGGGACACCTGTAGGAATTGTTCGTATTAAACTTTCAGCCCACATTCACATCATGCCGTTTTGATATGCCATTTGACATGTCGAATCGCCGCCTATTACCAGGAACGGCACTGTCCGAATCGGTGTGACACCGCACCGATTCCCAAAAGTAATTACTGCACCAATTTTGGTGACTTTGGGAGCGATTTGAATAGACATCTGTGCATGAACCCGCACAGATGTCTGTCAAATCACCCCCGAAATTGGACGAAAAAGTACATATGATATATTTTCCTATCTATTTACCAATGCTAGCAGCATGAGGATTAAAAATAATCAACATTGATTAAGAATGAAGTTCAACTTTAACTTTGTACCATTTCAGGTTATTAACTGGACTTGAACGGTTTAGCTTTCAATAAAAACTGGAAAATAGGGGTGCACAGTTTGTCTCACCAATTAAGGCATTCTTCTGCAGTAACCCCTCCTGGTGAAATATGTTATCACTGTACATATCCATATATGTGTAAATGATAGTCATATTGTGGACTGGATGGAGTTCAGTCCACCAAGTGATTTATTTGAGAAGAGTCATCTCAGGTTCACACATGATACACAACACATTAGCAGGCATATCGATTTATAATGCACCTTCACCATAATTTACTGGCACATTCAGATAGAAGAATTGGTCAGGTGTGGATTTCTCCTCAAGTCATGTCATCTGAGGATATCCACAATGTTCAGTGTATTTATACAGCTGCAAATGCCACAAGATTTACCTGTCTCTGAGCTAGGTTCAGCCAATGATTTCCTACAATTACCTATGGAGACCTACAGTGCTCTTTCCCCAATTTGCTGCAGATGTAGCAAGAATTTGCCAAGGATTACGCCAGATTCCTTAATTTGCATTTACAGACATTAGCCTTGTACAACATTCACTAGAGGGCTTTAAAAACATGGAGAATACTTCCAATGACTACAGGATAATGGCCCTCAAGTAATGAAAATAACATACATTGCTACAGAAATTTCAGAACCATAAAATGTACTATCGTTTAATGATCAGGAAAGAATCGTTTGGGTGCACTGTATGGAATATATGTACAAAAATGCATTTCTATTTATTACACAAAACATGAATACAATTTTTCTTTTTTTACCTTAATGCATGAATACAGTATATGACACGTGGAATATTTTTTCGATCGTAAACATCGGTGGTCTCAGGATAAAATATCTGTAATTGCACATCAAAACAGGAAAAAATGTGCGACTCCAATTATAGAAACTTAAACAGTTGTATGTGATCAATTAAAATACTAATTTTGTAGCAAAATATCATTTATATTTAAAAATTTGAAACACATTTAATAACAGTATACTGCTTAAATTTAAAGCATGTAGAAATTATTTTCTAAAGATTACACTAAAGGTATATGCTAGTCTATGGGCCAATTCAAAGGGTATTTCATTTCATATATGGAAGGGTAACCCTCCTACTGCTCTCATAAATAGCAACACTGTTTGCAGCTTTTATAAAGCTGGATTCCATCTAAATTGAAAAGGTTCAATCTCTTGCTGAGTTTTTACACCTCTTCAATACCTCAGCAAGAGATCTAAAGACTCTGCAGGAGTTCAATTCCTGGGCTGTCCATTTCATTCAAAATAGAAAACCCAATTGAGCTTGTTAACAATGCTTTGATACATTAATCACATGGGGTTCATGCAGACTAGGTGGTACTCTTTTAGTACAATATGCTAGCACTGTGGCCGATTAGTTTAGATTTGTGTTTATGTACACATAGTTTTTACTATAGCATTACTAAAGCTTTCTTACCTTAGGCAGTCCTATTGATTCCATAGCCCGCAACCACTGTACGGTGTTATCTGTATGCCGAAAATGTAAGCCAGACCGCTGTTCAAAAAAAAAAAAAAAAAAAAGATGCATAAATGTCCAAAGAAAAAAAAAAAATGTATGAATGCACAAACCATAATCCAGCTCTTCTATGTATTCCTTTCCATGTCAATAAATCAATTTTCAACTCGGCTGTTGCAGTTTGTTGAAATATGTAAACTGAGCTGCCGCAAAGCATTTTAAAAGGCAGGCTAGCAGTGGGAGCCCAGCTCTAAGATTTTATGTGAGAAAGAGTACCCAGTAGAGGAACAGAATAGTGCTCAGCATGGGTTCACCTGTGTCCTACTGTTTACTCCTAATCCTAGAGGCGTGGCAGTGCCAAAGATCTGAAGAGGGCACATCACCCTTCCTATACTTTGTAGGTGCACAGTGTGGCAAGGGCAGGTTGATTACAACATTATCTGCTCACTTTACAAAGCTTTCGATAGAGAAAACACTACAAATATGTATTACAACTCTATATCCAGCCTGTCCTGGTAACCACTGTGACTGGCTTTTGGAGGGGACGGAGCCACCTCAAAATGGGCCCTGACTTTTGAGGTGGCTCCGTTCTTTGGGAGATGTGTGCCTGGGGGCCCTTTGGATTCAAGTCCATGTCTCCCCGAAACACAGACTCTGAGATCCTGAGGACCTGGCTACAGATTTGGGGCCATTGTGTTTTGTTGGGGTATAGACAGCCCAAACCCCCTTCTATACCCAGAGACTCAAAGCAGATGATTATAATCAGCTCAAAACAACCTGTTTGCTGCCCCCCTGCTGTTACGTGTAAGCTGTTTATTAAGGTATTATGTGTTTACTGTTAAGTGTCTTTCTCCCATTGTTAATCGAGTCACCCATTGTTTTTGTCTGTCGGCTAAACCCCCTGGAGGTTCCTACATGAGGTGATTAGTCTTGTGTCAACTTTACCTCGTTACCAAACCATTGTGGGATGTTTACCCCAATGCGTAATATTTGTTCTTATTGTTCATGTGGTGACTGCCCCCATGTTTAAAATGTAATAAAACCTGTGTTTCTGTTCAATAAAGTTAGTCCCGTTTCACTCTACATTGGCTCTGTCTGATGCTTGGGGTAAAATTACTATATTCTGGTTCCAGAGTGGAGGAGATACCCAGTTGGGGTGTCAGGCAGTCCATCACAGCCATTTGTCAGTAAGTGCTCTTTAAAGTAGACTTGAACCGTAAAAGTGAAGATTTTCTACGCAGTACCCTGAAAAATTTACATTCTATCCTCAATGTTTCCTGCAGAATTACAGTGCTATTGTTTTCAATCAGACAGACCCTGTCTGGTACAGTTACAGTAGATAAGAGGTTCAACAAGATAAAACCCTGTGCACCACAACCCTGTCAGAATTACAAAAGATCCAGATTAAAGTTCCCTGAAATAGAAGACCATTTATACACCAGTAGATCATATTTCCTACCTTCCCCTTGTTTCAATGCTGCAGCCTCTATAGGCCTCTTCTGCATTCCGCATTTCTGGGAGTGTTGGAAGCTGGTGTCCCTGTTCTGCACTGTGGTTCTTTTCTCTGAGCCTATGTCATTGACAAATCCTCACACAGTGGGGGAACACAGACATCCAAAACTCCCATAACTGTCCATTGCTGAAGAGTCTGGCAGATTGTAGTGCTGGAACAAAGCAAGGTAGTAGACACCGGCTCCCAAAGATGGGAGAGCTTTCTAGTGCAAGGCTAGGCACAGGATATTGTCAAATTTGGCAGGGCAGTGGGCTATGGAAAGAACAGAGTGGCAGATGGGGGTGGCATTGTGTGGCATATAAGAGGTGATGTTGACATTGTCTAATCTGAATCTCAATGGAACGATTGGAAGACCGGCTGCCCGGTTGATAGGAAGAGGGCAGTGGTGACTGGTCACCTTTACAGGAAGTTACAGGAGGCAGATTGGCTGTCGTCTTGTGTATCATACAGTGCAATAACCATAATATTACAAAACACCATAACAGTCATACAGTCAGCTGTACAGCAAACAAAAAAAATAGAAATAGGATGATGGAGGGAGACTTTTTAGCAGCTAACAATCCAACACCACACTAGTCTATTGGCATAAGACGTTAAAGATTTTTTTTCATAGCGACTGTACAAATACAGTCAGAAAACGCTTCAGATATATTTTTAGTGTCGGACATACCAGCCCATACAGCAATCTGTATGGAACAAAAGAATAACCTCTGCTCTCACATACATCCTGGGAATTCTCTGCTTGTAAAATAATAAAAGTCAAAGTTATCAGACTGATCTGAAGACTGCAGCTGCCTTGTACAGGTTGTCCAGAAAACTTCTGGCTTTGCAGTAGTGCACGTCTTAAGGTCGTATAATAACTAGTCAAGGTAACAAAGGGAAATATTTCAGAGAACATCCACCTGCCATACTATGAACTCTACAATAATCTGGGGCACAATAGCTATGGCACTAGTGAAATGTCAGAGCTGTGTCGGGAACCATCAAGGATGCCATGGAATTGGGTCAGCTCCTCCTGGCATTGAGAGCACAGGCAGCTTCACAAATTACTTTAGAAGAGAGGATAAGCAGGTTGGCAGATACACAAGAAACTTCACAGTATTTACTGTGAAGAAGCTCTCTAGACAATGGCTCACAGATAAAGACCCGTCAATCTTCTATATTTACTATTGCCAGGGATAAACTATATATTCATTCAGCCACTCACTGCAAGACATTCATACAGAGACTAGGAATAACAAAGGCAGAATAAGGTAAATGTTATGCCAAGATAATAGCAGCAGTACTACATAATTGCCCCCGACTAAAAAGACCACAGAGACTGTCAATTATGTAATTGAAATTAATAAGCAGATTAAAAGTAAAAATTATAAGGCCAACCTTTGATGTAAGTAAATGCATATTTCCAGCCCCTGGTGCCATTAATTATACCATTCCAACCTCTGTTGCTTTGAAAATATAAAGCCATAAGCCAGCCTCTGATGTCAGTAACAGCAGGGTGCCAACCCTGGTATCAGCAAGTGTAAATGCCAATTTCTTATGCATGTAAAATTTATTGCCAAATGCTAGCATGAGTCAGTAGCCTTTAGTCAAGTGCTAGTAAATGCACCAGCACAGAGGCTAGTGCTGGTGTCTTGCGATTTGGCGAAGGACCCTCCCCCCCCCCAGCCTACTGATTGGACAATAAAGGAGCAATAGCACACTGATGATGTCAGGCTTGTGCTTTATCCTCCTGTAGCAAAGTAGAACCTTGTGTTAGTTCAGAATGCTAATCATTCATCTCACTAAATGCTGTGCTGAAGGTTACAGCAGGCTAGTAAACAGGCAGAATTTATGTACTTATACTAGCTCACTATAGATGAAGCCTGATCTCCAGCACACAAGTTCTCCCTGCTCTGGGAACTGTCTCCCCCATACACCATCTAGAAAAGTTCTGGAGCTCTGTACACCACTTCCAAAGGGTAAAAATCAACTTTATTGGCCAGCACATATGCACACAAACACACCACCCACGATCCTCCCTCTAACATGTTTCTCCCGTTATTTTGGCTTAATCATAGGGCAAAATGTATACTAGCTGTAGTAAAGAATAAATGTACTACCTTTTTAATGAAACCATAAGTTGTTTAAAGTGCCCATTTAATCCAGCAGGCTAATGAACAGGCAGAATTCATGTACTTATATTAGCTCTAGTTAATAAATGTAATACTTTTTAATTAAAAACATAAATGAATTAAAAAAGAATAAGTATGTCTAAAGCCATCTTGGCCCTACTTCTCCTATTGATCACGGGAGTGCCCTTCGTTCTGCACACTTTTGACCCATTTTTAGCTGACAGCAGGCTAAAGCTTGCTGTTGGCTTACGTCACTTAGCCAGTCCAGGTTCTGGAAAGATCCAGACTTTACAGTATAGACTGGCATCTGGCTCTGCCTCTAAGGCAAGCCGAGTCAGCAGGGGGACAGCTGCAGCCATCTGGGGGAGGATGATTGGTTATTTTTTGGTATTCGTGAACTTTTCTTTTGAAGCATCCATTGCAGGAGCACATTTTGTGGGGTTTTAAGCGCCTAGCTTTCCTGGATGGCAGCGGTGGGGAACATGTCACTCACACATCCTAGATGACCTGGAAGCCAGGGCAAAGGTTTCATGAGGATTTTTTATTTATAGATATAGACATCAACATAATCGACAACACACCACTACCATGGACGGACCACCACGCCATCAAATTTAAAATCACCACCAACTCCATCCTCCAAAAACAGAAACATTCAACACCCTGGAACAGATCCCAGAAGAAACTGCATTCGGAACTCTTCAAAACCACATTATCAAACAAAATACAATCGCTAAACTTAGACCTCTCAACGGAACAAACACTCAACTCCCTAAACAAGGCATTACTACAAACAGCAGACTCAGTAGCACCAAAACGCAGAACACTTATCCGCAAAAAAAACTTGAGATGGTTCAATGGCACTCTCACTCTACTCAAGCAAGAATGTAGAAGAGCGGAAAGAGCATGGAGAAGAAATCCTACCAAGGAAAACCATACAAACTACAAAATACTCACTGTGAAATACCACAAAGCGATTTTCACAGCCAAAAAAGAACATTTCTCGAACACCATCTCAACTGCCTTAAACCGGCCGCGGGAACTTTTTAAAATAGTCGCCCAATCAATAAACCCAACCTGCTTAGAGCCCCCAGCAAACGATACTCAAGAATTCTGCAATTTTTTCATCGACAAAATCGACAGCATTCGGAAATCAATTCAACAGAAAAAAAGCAACCAACCTTACCCAACCAAAGCAAAAAGAGGACATTGACGCCGAACAGCACACAACCGCCAGACTTCTTCTTGACCCCAATCACCACTGACACGACTAAAAACATTATGAGAAGCCTTCGAGACAGCACATCACCAAACGACATCATTGCATGAACTCCTGAAAGAATGCTCAGACATCCTGGCTCCCACTATAACACACCTCATAAAATCAGTCAAAGAAGGGATTGTGCCAACCACCCTCAAGCAAGGCATTGTCAAACCCCTGCTAAAGAAACCCAATCTCGACCCTAACCACCGCAGACCGATAACAAGCCTCAACACCGTCTCCAAGATTATGGAGAAAGCGGTAGTACAACAGCTACAACGCCACCTAGACACGCATCAACTTCTGGACACTCTACAATCAGGTTTCCGCTCAGGCCATGGCATGGAAACTGCATTTCTAAAAATATGGGACGATGCACTCGAAGCAGCAGATGATGGAGAATCATGTCTCCTGGTACTGTTAGACCTCAGTGCAGCATTTGACACAGTGGACCATAATACTCTACTTGTCCGGCTCACAGAAGTAGCAGGAGCCACAGATTCTAGTCTAAAATGGTTTGCATCCTTCTTAGAGAATCGCTCGCAGACAGTGAAACTAGGAGCATTCACCTCGGAAACCCGGGCAATCTCCTGTGGAGTCCCTCAGGGTTCACCCTTGTCGCCAGTGCTATTCAACATCTACATCCGCCCTCTCCTCAAAATAGTCAAAAAATCAGACCTCTGCTTCCACTCATACGCAAACGATAGCCAAATCTACTTTCGGATCACCGGACAAAAAGACCACCATCAGCAACTAGAGAAATGCCTCACTTTAATAGATGACTGGATGACCATTAGTTCCCTCAAACTCAACGGGTCAAAAACATAACTTCTCTACCTACACGCTAACCAAAATCCCAAAACCAAGACTCCATGGACACCTCCCGCCATCTTTGGACAGACCATCTTTCCGAGCCCAAAGCCAAAAGTCTTGGAGTTATCTTTGACTTAGAAATGACAATGGATGCACAAATAGGATCAGTAGTTAGCGGATCTCACCATCTCCTCCGCCTGTTACGCAGACTCATCCCCTTCATCCCAGAAGATGACAAAGCAGCAGTAGTTGGAACAATCATCAATTCCCGTCTCGACTACGCAAACTCACTCTACATAGGATTACCCCAATATCAGCTTGCACGCCTACAGGCCATTCAAAAACGGGGCGGCAAGACTGCTAACAGGAAAAAAACCCTGGGAGTCCATCTCCCCATCCCTGAGGAGCCTACATTGGCTAACAGTAAAGAATCGGATCACATTCAAGACCCCCTGCCTCACCCACAAATGCATACAAGGTAACGCCCCTCAATACCTCCGAGAGAAAATAAAACATTACACACCGAATCGCAATCTGCGATCATCTAGCCAAAACCACCTCCTCGTTCCCAAATACTGCTACAAAGCAAGGGGAGAACGAAGATTCGCAGTCCAAGGACCTCGGCTATGGAACTCTCTTCCGACTCACATCCGCATGGAAGAAAACCATCTGGCCTTCAGGAAAAAACTCAAGACTTACTTCTTCTAATGAAGCTGACAACACAAACACATCAGCGCCTTGAGGCGATTCAGTTCGCATTTGCAGCGCTTTACAAAAATCATTCATTCATTCATGAAATTCATTATGCACATGGGCTTTTACGCTATGTGTATATAGGGAATGGGGGCTGTGAATAAAGTGAAACTTCCATTTTCTTGAAGGTACACTTTAAAAGGTTCCTTCAATTCTTCCTGCAATACAAAATGCTGGTGCAAGCTCCAGTACACTAATTAGACAAACATTAATACATTTTAATATGCCTGACGTAATAACAATGTCATTTTAAAAATTGCATGCCATTCTAGGGCCATGTCACGGTAGCGACCATCTTGCTAGTGACTAAGACACCAGTAAGAGGATTACTAAAAAAAAACTTCTATGGCGTTGCACCCTTCCTAGTAAAATCTCACTAAGCACAAAAATACATTTTCAGATCTCGAAAAAGATAATTAGTGTCATGCTTGAGATTTTACCAAGTAGAACTGGCCTGAAACATTACAGATACCATCAAAGGGAGGTCAATCAGCCACATCTCCAGCAACTCCTAGCATGCTATCAAGGAACCTTAAGGTTGAGAATGGCTTCCGTAAAAGCAGAGTGTTCTATTGTAAGTGTGACAAAGGCCTTAAAAGTGTTGGTAAAGGCAGGATATTTTTTTCTATCTTAATGCATTCTATGCATTAGGATAAAAAACCTTCTGTGTGCAGCAGCCCCCCCCCCCACCCCCCAATACTTACCTGAGCGTGCAATAATGCCTCGATTGTCTGGGACTCTTCCTCCTGATTGGCTGAGACACAGCAGCGGCAACATTGGCTTCTGTTGCTGTCAAAGTCAGTTAGCCAATGAGGAGAGAGAGGGGGATCTAAAAATGTATTCATAACCTTTGACATTTTCCATATTTTGTCATGTTACACCCAAAAATGTAAATGTATTTTATTGAGATTTTATATGATAGACCAACACAAAGTGGCACATAATTGTGAAGTGGAAGGAAAATGATAAATGGTTTACACATTTTTTTTTTACAAATAAGTGAAAAGTGTGGCGTGCATTTGTATTCAGCCCCCTTTACTCTGATAACCCTAAAAACTAAAATCTAGTGGAACCAATTGCCTTCAGAAGCCACCTAATTAGTAAATCGAGTTCACCTGTGTGTAATTTAATCCCAGTATAAATACAGCTAGTCTGTGAAGCCCTCAGAGGTTTGTTACAGAACCTTAGTGCACAAACAGCTTTACGGAGGCCAAGGAACACACCAGACAGGTTAGGGATAAAGTTGTGGAGAAGTTTAAAGCAGGGTTAGGTTATTAAAAATATCCCAAGCTTTGAACATCTCACGGAGCACTGTTCAATCCATCATCTCAAAATGGAAAAAGTATGGCACAACTGCAAACCTACCGAGACATGGCCAGACAAGGAGAGCATTAATCAGAGAAGCAGCCAAGAGGCTCATGGTAACTCTGGAGGAGCTGCAGAGATCCACAGCTCAGGTGGGAGAATCTGTCCACAGGACAATTATTAGTCGTGCCATCCACAAATCCGGCCTTTATGAAAGAGTGGCAAGAAGAAAGTCATTGTTGAAAGAAAGCCATAAGAAATCCTGTTTGCAGGTCGCGAGAAGCCATATGGGGGACACAGCAAACATGTGGAGGAAGGTGCTCTGATCAGATGAATCCAACATTGAACCTTTTGGCCTAAAAGCAAAACGCTATGTGTGGCGGAAAACTAACACTGCACATTACCCTGAACACAACACACCATCCCCATCGTGAAACATGGTGGTGGCAGCATCATGTTGTGGGGATGCTTTTCTTCAGCAGGGACAGGGAAGCTGGTCAGAGTTGATAGGGGAGATGGATGGAGCCAAACACAGGGCAATCTTAGAAGAAAACCTGTTAGAGTCTGCAAAAGACTTGAGACTGAGGCGGAGATTCATCTTCAAGCAGGACAACGACCCTAAATATACAGCCAGAGCTACAATGGAATGGTTTAAATGAAAGCATATTCATGTGTTAGAATAGTCAATTCAAAGTACAGACCTTAATCCCACTGAGAATCTGTGGCAAGACATGAAAATTGCTTTTCACAGACGCTCTCCATCTAATCTGACAGAGCTTGAGCTATTTTGCAAAGAAGAATGGCCAAAAAATGTCACTCTCTAGATGTGTAAAGCTGGTAGAGACATCCCCAAAAAGACTTGCAGCTATAATTGCAGCGAAAGGTGGTTCTACAAAGTACTGACTCAGGGGGGCCGAATACCACGCCACACTTTTAACATATTTATTTGTAACAAATTTTGAAACCCATTTATCATTTTCCTTCCACTTCACAATTATGTGCCACTGTGTGTTGGTCTATCACATAAAATCCCAATAAAATACATTTATGTTTTTGGTGGTAACATCACAAAATGTGCAAAATTTCAAGAGGTATGAATACTTTTTCAAGGCACTGTAGAAAGCGGCTTGCTGTGGGGGCAGTCGGCAGGAGGGAGGGGCCAGGAGCCCTGGCGAGGGACCAGAGAAAAGGAGGATCCAGGCTGCTCTGTGCAAAACTACTGCACAGAGCAGGTAAGTATAAAATGTTTGTTATTTTTAAAGAAAACAAAAAGGAGACTTTATTATCACTTTTAAGGTCCGCTTTATAAAGCACTATGCAGCTAAACAACTGCGGTTAAATTGTAAAGATTTACAGAGCAGTTATATACTTTTATTAAAAAGTTGTGAAAAATCGACATGCATGAGCTGCCTTCCAAGTAGTAAATGAGATTTCTGTGAAGATAGACAAGATACTAATATATGCATTCTGGTTGGTCTCCTCACCAGTGTAAATTATGTTGACTGTACCTTGCTACTGAAGACAAGTAGATGGGTCTGCCTCGCGTTGGCTGACAGGGATTGACCCAAGGCAGACCCACCAACATGTCTGCATCAACAAGATTCAACCATTTATAACAGCAGCAGTGCAGGAGATCTGACAAGGCCACGTATCTTCAATTTCCTGACCTAATGCTCCCCTACTGCCAATATTGTAGTTTTTCCACTGCTGATTATGCAATACTGACAGCTTTAAATGCTACAAGGATTTTCCACAACCCAAAAATTGCCCAAAAAGTGTCAGATTTGCATAACTTCTCAAGACAGGCAACACATTTTTAAAAAGATTGCGAGCAAAATGAAAAAAAAAAAAAAAAAAAGACAGGCAAATACCTTAAACCGCGTTTGCTCCACATCATAAATTTTCTTTTCTGAGATCATCTTTGGAGCAAAGAACCTTCCTAACTTGGCAAGGTAGACTCCATTTCTTAGACCTTCTTCCAGCTCTGTGGTTGGGGGCAGCTCTTCAACCAGACAGGCTTCTATCCACCTGCAGAAAACCAAAAGGGCAAAGTTATTATCGGACAATATAGGACCAGATTAGTTAAAGGGATCATTTTATAGCTTGCATTTTCCTTTGCCAATTTAATCATATAACCCAGGCCAGGTGCAAGATATGGAACAATGAAAGAGGGAAGGAAAAAAAAAACATTTCTGATACACACTTGAATATCTCAGCATGTGTGTTTAATTTAACATCCATGGAAGCCAAACATGTCCAGGTGAACTAAAGTGCAGTGGAAGAGCGAGTAAGTAAGTAATCGCTCTGGACAGCGCAGACACTGAAGATGGAGTGACTGCTTGTATTCCCATGATGCTCTATGAAAAACAGTCAGGTTCTTTTAGGAATATAAAACCTGCACAGAACTGTCATGATTCAGAGCCTGTGACTATTCAAGCATTATAACGTGATAGACTTCAGACTTTGAGACTTAATATAGATTTCTAAAAAATCTAGAATCAGCTTAAAGTGGTTGTAAACCTCAGACATGAAAAATTAACAAAGTATATCCCTCTATAGTGTGTACTTGTCTGAAATAAAAGTTTGTCTGCTGATTTGTTCCTCTGCTATCAGCATGAATCACTTCTGACAAGTTTTCCTGACGCCAAGAGAAAAATGGTGACGGGGAGGGATGCTCCAGCTGATTGACATCCTCAACTCTGTTCCTGTGTAATGGGAAGGGGAGGTGGGGGGGGTTGTGTCCTTTCCCTCCAATCCGCGCTCAGAGCTCTCTTCACCGAGCTTTGCGGAGTGTGACTTCAGCGCTCCACCCCCTTTTTTCTAAACTCTCAGACAAACTTTATAAATCCTGGACTTTGAACAAATGTAGAGAAAAGATGGCTGCAGGTAAACAGATGTAGGTTGATTTGTTTCATCTCTGTATATCACCTGAGGATAGTCACCTAAATAGTTATATGCAAGGGTTTACAACCACTTGCAGATTCAATAAAAAACAGTCAGTTGTGATATACAGCACAAAATTGCAGAGATCTGTCCGCTGCCCTTTCCTCCCCTCCCCTCAATAAAGCCCTGGCACACAATGGCTGACTATTTAGTTCAAATAAGTACTTATTATCACTAAGACTGTCAGAGTCCAGATTCTTTGTACAATATCTACAAACCTAAAACAATGAACTTCCCCCTACCTAGCTAAAACAAAGTTTTCTCTCTAGAAAGTGTTCTACATGTCAGGTACAAAAAATATTCCTACTAGTCTATAGAGTCTAGCATTCTCCATGCACTGCTATGCTTCCATACCACCGGTCTTCCTTCTCTTTTTTATGAGCATGTGCACCGTGGGATTGAAATTGTGCAATACTTTGCCCTTCACTCAAACACTGCCTTCTAGAATGTGTGATATGGACATCCCAGAAGGCAGCTGGTAGCCAGTCTCTACGTCATCCTCGCCTAAGTGAGAAATTAAGAATTGGCAAGCTGCACCACAATTGAAGGCATTTACTCTGCCTAACAATGAGATGAGGATGAGAGGAAACTAATTTCGCAGTTAAAGGTCTGCTTAAAGCCATAGTGGGGGTGTCTTTAAAGTGGTTCTAAAAAGGTAGGTGTTTTGTCTTAATGCATTTAATGCATTAAGGTAAAGAACCTTCTGGGCACAGCTCCCCCCAGCCCTAACGTATACTTACCTGAGCCCCATCTCAATCTAGCAACGTGCATAAGAGCAGTGGCTCCCACAGGTCTCTCTCTTCTCAATGGCTCATACAGCAGCGGGAGCCACTGGCTATTGCTGCTGTCAATTACAGCCAGTGAGCCAATGAAGAGAGCAGGGGGTGGGGCAGAGCCACGCTGTGTGTGTGAATGGACAATGTACTTTCACAGGGGCGTGGCTCAAGAGGCTTGCTATTTGGGGCACTCGGCAGGGGGGGGGGGGGGGGGAGGAGCCAGGACTGCCGATAGGGGACCAAAAAAAGAAGAGGAGGACCATGGCTGCTCTGTGCAAAACCATTGCACAGAGCAGGCAAGTATAACATGTTTGCCATTTTATTTTTATGTTTTTTAATTACCACCTTTACAATCACCGTTATATTGCCTATAGAGCCGAAAGACCGATAAAGACATATTCTTTTAAATGTCTGTAATATACTGTGGCAGCTATATTTTTTTTTCTTTATTTTGATTCTGCCAGCAACACACTTCCTGTCCCTGGGTGACAGAGCATGCTCACTGTACTATCTCTATCTCTATTACAGCAGTTTATACAGCAAGACTAGAAAGTACCTCCACCTCTCTGTATCTTCACAACATATGGATAGGAGTTCTGTAGTTGATGGAAATAACCTGGGTGCACAAGACAGTACTGGATTTCTGGCAAGATCAGAGCAGTAGTGTCACTGTACTGCTCTTGGGAGGTGATCAGGATTTTTTTTTTTAAACACTGACTGCTTATTACAGTGATGGTCACTGAAATGGTGAATGGCACCCATTCATGTGCAATTGTGTACGATTGTGATAGCTGTGATTGGTCACAGCTATAACATGGTACAGGTTCACAGTAACTGGCGCTGAACCATGAGATCACTATGATCAATCACAGAGATCATCACAATAGTACATAATGGCTATAAATGAAAGCCAACTGACATGTGATGGCTGTGATTGGTCACAGCCTTCACATGATACCAGGGCCACATACAGCGGCAAGGGACAACGATCTGTATTCCACTGTGTCCGGTAGACACATCGGGTAACAAAGCGCGCCGCTGTGTTCCCCCTAGGGTGCATGAGTGGGAGGACGTTATATGACATCCAATTAGTGCTGGCAGTGGTTAAAGTACAGATCTGCATGACAGTCAGTTAACAAGCAATATCAGAATGGGAGGCTAAGAATGTCAGCCTTCATATTTCTCATAGCACATTTCTTGAAAGGGTCAGAGCTGTCTATACTGAAGCCACGATCATCCTTCAAGAGAAATTCAAATGATATAGTATTTCCAAAAATACACTCAATGCGGATTTAATAAAACTGAAAAGATAATAAAATATGGGTAATTGTTGCCCACAGCAACCAGTGTTTTTCCTTTTTTCTTCTTCTATGAAATTAAAGGATAAGTACAGCCAAACGAGCTTTCATGTGGATCACAGGAGTGGAGTTTGTTAGTGGGGGTGGACAGAGCAGACAGCGGTAACTGACAGTCACCAGCTCTCTGCTCACTGAGAGCTGAGCGATCAGCGGTGTTTGATTGTTCGGTTCTCAGTCTTAGAGCTAGTGGGGGACAGATGCATCATCAGACCGATGCTGCATCCACCCAGGTAAGTATGATTTACAAAAACAAAATACAAAACTTTTAAAAGGTGAAACTTGACTGATCACTATTGGTAATAACTTCACTTTTGTTCTGTCTCTTTTTCCTCTTTAACGAACAAGCCTGTTATTCTGATCAACATGTACTGTAGGTCATTTTTTTTTTTTCTCGGTGTATATTTTTTAAATCTGTAATCCCCAGACTTTGATCTATATTACACACTAGTGGGCCAACTTCTTTCAGAGACAATCAATCATCAAGAAAAGAAGTAAAGAACGGACATTTATGGCCGGTATCATTTTAGAATGTCTTTACCATGCTTCTCCAATCCTCCTCAGATTTCTGGTAGCAAAATAAAAGACTGCTCATAAAAACAGGATATGCTGACCCATCATTTCACTCTGATCAAGGTTTTTCTAAACATGTGGGGGAAAAAAAAAAATCACTGATCGCTCATTAAAATTCAAAGTATGCAGAGCAGGTCGCCCCATGTTCCAGTACCAGCTTTGGCCTTTACTGTTCTCCCGGCTTTAACAAACAGATACTTGTGGCCTTTCACAGACCACAAGGAAGGTACATTGAGCCATAACAGTCAACATTAATCTTCTACTGATCAGATTTCACTAAACTGCAATCCTGTACATGCTTCTTGTGGCCCCATTCATTTTGATGGGGAGTCATACTTGTAGCAAACTCCAGCAGTTCTGCGGGGCTTGGCTCTCCCCACACGTATGAATGGGGCCCTGGCATGTAGTATGAAGAGAACTTGGCAAGGATGCTTTCAGAAGAAAGGACGGGGGTCACACAGTGAAGATCACTAGAATGTGGATGATGGCAAGTATTGGACCAGGCAGGCTCCACCCAGGGGACAGGGCATTCTTAAACAATTCGTATATCAAAATGACAGTTGCCCTTTAATATTACCATAACCTGAAATAACTCATTTACAATCATTTCCACCTGTCCCGTAGCACACAAACTAGAAAGCCAACTGGAAATGTAGCCCCCTTCATAAGGGACATAGGCCTAAGAGCCCAATTGCAAAAACCACAACACTGACGCCCCAAGGACACCAAATCTTTGACATACTTAGTAAGATAAATCATGGAATCAATCACTTCCGTATTTAAAATAAATCTTCCCAACACACACACAAAACTGAACCTTCATTTATTTAATTTGTAAACACCTTTTTTTTTTCTTTCTTCTTCTTCTTGTGCTCTTCCGGCACTTCCAGGATTCTCGCCTAGGTGAGAATAACATCCCAGTCACCTGCAACCTCTTGGGTCATTGACGTCACATTAGGATGCCTTGGTGTACTCGCCTACTCTCCAGCACTGTGACTACTGTCTCATACAGGATCCTCAGCCAGACCCCTGATGATGGAAATGTATCGCTGTGCTTCATCAGGGGCCGGGCTGTATCTTCTGGCTCTTGCAGCTGCCCTCCGTTGAAATGCTGCAGCACATGTACATCATCAAATGGCTAGCTTCAAGAGCCTGGAAAAGACAGCAGCCCCCTTATGACATAAAGAAGAGGACGATGCTGGATCTAGCATGCAGTTGTGAATTGCAGAAGGGCAACACTGGATTCGCTAGACAGGTATGCATTTTGGGGATAATCCAACAAACAAGGTAGGAGGGGAATAAAAAAAAATTACAGGGAAAGGGGTGAAGATTTTACTTCAGCAAAATACACAAGCGATTGACTGTTAATGTGTATGGGCAGCATAAGCAACAACAGAAGGTTTAAATGTTCAGCATCCACCAAAACTGTTAGGTACTGGTTAAGTAACCAGCCTTTCTATTGTCTTGAAGACAAAAAAAAAAAAAAAAAAAAAAAGAAGAACATACTGATATTTTTTCTGCTTTTTTTTTAAAAGTTATTTTGCATGGATATGTACACTCACCGGCCACTTTATTAGGTACACCTGTTCAATTGCTTGGTAACACAAACTGCTAATCAGCCAATCACATGGCAGCAACTCAATGCATTTAGGCATCTAGATGTGGTGAAGATGACTTGCTGAACTTCAAACCGAGCATTAGATTTGGGAAGAAAGGAGATTTAAGTAACTTTGAATGTGGCATGGTTGTTGGTGCTGGATGGGCTGGTCTGAGTATTTCTAAAACTGCCGATCTACTGGGATTTTCACACACAACCATCTCTAAGGTTTACAGAGAATGGTCCGAAAAAGAAAAAATATCCAGTGAGCGGCAGGTGTGTGGACAAAAATGCCGTGTTGATGTCAGAGGCCAGAGGAGAATAGACAAACTTGGTTTGGGGTGACAGAAAGGTAGCAGTAACTCAAATAACCACTCGCTACAACCAAGGTATGCAGAATACCCTCTATGAACGCACAACGCATCAAACCTTAAAGCAGATTTGCTACAGCAGCAGAGGACCACACCAGGTGCCACTCCTGTCAGCTAAGAACAGGACACTGAGGCTACAATTCGCATAGGCTGATCAAAATTGGACAATAGAAGATTGGAAAAACGTTGCCTGGTCTGATGAGTCTCCAATTTAGCTGTGACATTCAGATGGTAGGGTCAGAATTTGGCGTAAATATGAAAGCATGGATCCATCCTGTCTTGTATCAACGGTTCAGGCTGGTGGTGTAATGGTGTGGGGGATATTTTCTTGGCACACTTTGGGCCCCTTCGTACCAACTGAGCATCCTTTAAACACCACGGCCTACCTGAGTATTGTTACTGACCATGTCCGTCCCTTTATGACTACAGCGTACCCATCTTCTGATGGCTCCTTCCAGCAGGATAATGCACCATGTCACAAAGATCAAATCATCTACAACTGGTTTCTTGAACATGACAATGAGTTCACTGTACTCCAATGGCCTCCACAGTCACCAGATCTCAAGCCAATAGAGCACCTTTGGGATGTGGCAGAACGGGAGATTCGCATCATGGATGTCCAGCCGACAAATCTGCAGCAACTCTGTGATGCCATCATGTCAATATGGACCAAAATCTCTGAGGAATGTTTCCAACACCTTGTACAATCTATGCCATGAAGAATTAAGGCAGTTCTGAAGGCAAAAGGCGGTCCAACATGGTACTAGCCAGGTGTACCTAATAAAGTGGGTGGTGAGTGTATGTTTTGAGCACCTGCTATTAGGGTTGTCCCGATACCGATACTAGTATCGGTATCGGCACCGATACCAAGCATTTGCCCAAGTACTTGTACTCGGGCAAATGCTCCCGATGCTTCCGCCGATACCTTGACTGTCAGCGGTGATGGACGTGTGGGGGAGTTACAAGCTTCTCCCCCCCGCGGCTTTCAGCTGCTTAGTGACATACAGCGGTGATCGGTGCTTGTAATTCCCTCACACGCGATCACCGCTGACTGTCACCTCCTCCTCCTTAGTCCTCCCTCCGTTCCTCTGTCCCCTCCGCTGTCCTGCTCCATTGCTGTGTCCCCCTCCGTTCCTCTGTCCCCCCCCGCTGTCCTCCTTCTTTGCTCTGTCCCCCTCCGCTGTCCTCCTCCGTTCCTCTGTCCACCTCCCGCTGTCCTTCTTCTTTGCTCTGTCCCCCTCCGCTGTCCCCATCCGTTCCTCTGTCCCCCTCCGCTGTCCCCATGCGTTCCTCTGTCCCCCTCCGCTGTCCCCATCTGTTCCGGCTTTCCGTTGTCCCCCTCTCTCTTCGTCTGTCCCCTCCGTTCTGCTGTCTCTCCGCTGTGTGTATGGAGAGAGTCAGCTGACTCTTTCCATTCACATAACTGAAACATTGTAATCTTCTGTGATTACAATGTGTCAGTTTATGAATGGAGAGGAGCCGCTGTCTTCTCTCCATTCATTCTCAGTGCAGCTGACGCTGCAGAGAAAGGGACTGGGGAATCTCTATCCTCAGTCTATTTCTCTGTCTCAAGGGGGAGATATCAGAGGTCTGTTAAGACCCCTGATATCTCACCAAAGCCCCCCAACAGGGCTGATTAAAAAAAACACACACATAGTGCAATAAAGAATAAAAAAAAAAATTGTAAAAAATAATAAATGTAAATGAAAAAAACCAAAACAAAAACACACACACAGACACCGTTCACTATGCCCCCACCCCCACCCCCCCCTCAAAAAAAAAAAAAAAAAAAAAAAAAAAAAACTGTCACGTGACATTAAAAAAAAGTATCGGTAATCGGTATCGGCGAGTACTTGAAAAAAAGTATCGGTACTTGTACTCGGTCCTAAAAAAGTGGTATCGGGACAACCCTACCTGCTATACAGCGGACCATTATCTATAGGTCATGCAGAGACGTCAACCTGGCTAAGCACTACTGTTGCCACAAACGATGGTTTATACCAATTCTTATCCAGAAGTGTTAGCTTCTTCTTGTGAATTCTGAATTTGAATTCTTTCAAATTTTTTCAAATTTGAATTTGAATTGAGAATTCTTGTGAATTAAGCCTTGACATTTTTTTTCAATGCCCTGTAACTTTTTATCCAAGTCCTCAACCTGGTTTAAAGTGTTAGAATGATGGTATATGAAAAAACCTTTTCCATTAGCCAACATGATGACATGACAGTGTAATCCATTTTTACTAGTGGTGCACTGAAATTTCGGCCGCCGAAACATATCAGCATCTTCTGAAAACTGTTTTCGGCATTAGCGGAAAGAAAAGGTGCCGATAATGGCACCAAAAAGGAGTGTCATCCTGGCGGCTCAGTCCGAGTCCTCCCCTCCCCCCTCTCCTCCTGCAGAGTGGCAATCTCCCTATGTCATGGAGCTGTCCAGGTGGCTGCAGTAACAATGTCCCGCCCACCTCCTGTGATAGATAGCACACTGATCCAATGGCAGGACATTGAATCAGTGTGATGTGTCACAGGTGGCGGGACATTGTTACTACGGCCGGGAAATTCAAATCTGGTTCGGTGACACAGCAGGAGACTGCCACTCTGATCCAGGCACCGGTGAGGCTGCATCTGACAGGCACTGGAGAGGCTACATTGATCTCTTGCATCATGTCTGCAGTCTATGACCATCTGTGTCTGCTAGAGGTGCATCAAATGGAAATTTTAAGTTTAAGTAAGAGATTGCAGACATGATACAAGAGATGGTCAGAGACTGCATTTTCCTGAGCTTTTCTTGCACTAAGGGTGCCAATAATGACCAACAATAAATTCATAATTATTTAAATTGATATTAATTAAAAAGGCGAATACAATTGTCTATAAAAAATATAAATTTTTTTTAAAAACTGTCATTTTGGGCTTTGTGCATCATGCATTTTTCGGTACCAAAATTTCCATTCGGTGCACCCCTAGTTTTTAAAAATCTAATTTTGGTCCGGTACCCGTGACTGCTGCAGACTAGTAGTTAATATTGTACATACACGTGGATTCCTAAAGACTAAAGCTTGACCACAGCACCTGGTGGATAAACACTAGCAGCAAATGAGGCATAACACACAAGACTCACAAAAAGGCAGGTCCACTTTAGAGTGTCTGGAACATGCTCAAACAAGCTCTGTCACTGCACCATGTTGTCTCCGGGCCCATTATAACAATGTCATGCGGTTTTCCTGAATAATGGACCACACAATGCCAGTGTAGCCAACAATACAAGTTCTTTTTCTTCAGAAACACACAAAGTGAAGATATCCCACACACAGATCCACTCTTTGCACTGCAAGTGAAGCAAACATTTATATCTGCATGGAGTTCCGCTCTGATGCCACTATAATAACAAAAAGCTCTACAAATACAGAATGATGATTAAAGCACACTTCACTCCCATGTGATCTCCAAAACCATGAATAAAATGTTCCTGCCATGCTTTATGTGCCAACTGCTGGACTGATAAACAGGAACAAATTACAGACACGCTCTAAACTCGAAAGGCACTCCAGCCTCAAACACGGAGATGGGGCAATAGACAAGCTAAAATCCCTAGAAGCTTATGGAGTATAGCTTATGCAGATCCAGAATGTCAGCTGTGATCTGGTATGGTGATAAACAGAACAAGATACACAATTACAGATCACACCAATGAGTGTCAGCAAGCTCTAAAATCTTCTTAAAAGTCTTGTTTTTTTTTTCCTTTAAAAATAACAAACATATTACACTATACCCCATACCCTATCCATTTTGTTTGGATGGACTTAACCACTTCAGCCCCGGAAGGATTTACCCCCTTCCTGACCAGAGCACTTTTTGCGATTCGGCACTGCGTCGCTTTAATTGACAATTGCGCGGTCGTGGACGTGGCTCCCAAACAAAATTGACGTCCTTTTTTCCCACAAAATAGAGCTTTCTTTTGGTGGTATTTGATCACCTCTGCGATTTTTATTTTTTGCGCTATAAACAAAATAAGAGCGACAATTTTGAAAAAAAGGCATTATTTTTTACATTTTGCTATAAAAAAATATTCCCCAAAAATATATAAAAAAACATTTTTTTTTCCTCAGTTTAGGCCGATCATATTCTTCTACATATTTTTGGTAAAAAAAAAAAAAAAAATCACAATAAGCGTTTAATAATTGGTTTGCGCAAACGTTATAGCGTTTACTAAATAGGGGATAGTTTTATGGCATTTTTAATAATAATTATTTTTTTACTAGTAATGGCGGCGATCAGCGATTTTTATTGTGACTGCGACATTATGGCGGACATGTCGGACATTTTTGACACATTTTTGGGACCATTGTCATTTATACAGCGATCAGTGCAATTAAAAATGCACTGATTACTGTGTAAATGGCACTGGCAGTGAAGGGGTTAACCACTAGGGGGCGGGGAGGGGTTAAGTGTGTCCTAGGGAGGGATTACTAACTGTAGGGGGATGGGCTGTATGTGTGACGTCACTGATCTCTGCTCCGATGACAGGGAGCAGAGATCGAGTGACACTTGTCACTAGACAGAACGGGGAGATGCTGTTTACAACGGCATCTCCCTGTTCATCCGCTCCGTGAGGCGATCGCAGGTATCCCCACGGCGATCGAGTCCGCGGGACCCGCGACCCGACTCACGGAGCTCCCGGCCGGCGCGCACGCAATGGCATGGCGGGGAATTCAAATGGACGTACGGGTACGCCCATTTGCCCAGCCGTACCATTCTGCCGACATACATCGGCGTGCGCCGGTCGGGAACCGGTTAAAGTAATTGTAAAGGCAGAAGGCATTAAGACAAAAAATCTTAATGCATCAGTCGCCCAGCTTGTCTTTACAATCACTTTACATCCATCTAAACCAGGCATGTCCGCCCCGCGTTCTGGTTTAATATGGCCCCCTGGTGATTTGGATGGAGATATACACACACACACACACACGCACAATATTTAAATCGGCGCTGCCTCGGGGGGGACGGGATGAGCGCTGTCAGATTACATACAGGAGAGGTTTTCTCAGTGCCATCTGTAATAGGAAGTCCTGCCTCCTGGGTTGCCATTGGACTGCTGTTCTGTCTATCATAGGAGGCGGGACTTTGTATTAAAGAGGCCGTCAAGTAAACAGAAGATTCTCCTGTATGTAATCTGTCATCCCGTGTCCCACCCCTCTCCCTGTCCCCTCCCAGGCTGCAGATGGGCATTGATCAGGCTGCACTGATGGAAATGGTGATATTGCATTCATGGCAATGGTGAGGTTGCATTCATGGCAATGGTGAGGCTGCAGATGGGCACTGATTAGGTTGCATTGATGGGCACTGACCCTTATTTTGCGTCACAGTTCTTTATTTTAAATGCAAATTTTTACCTGAAACTTCCCTCTTAAAGTGAAGGTGCATGTTATACCCCGATAAATACGATATACCCTGGCTCATCCTTAGTCCTGAGCGGTGCTCTGGGATTTGTTGGGGGCCACAAAAGAAAGAGATAGATAGATCAAAAGTTTACATACCCCAGTTCCTAATACTGTGTATTGCCCCCTTTAACATCAATGACAGCTTGAAGTCTTTTGTGGTATTTGTGGATGAGGCTCTTTATCTTCTCAGATGGTAAAAGCTGCCCATTCCTCTTGGCAAAAAGCCTCCAGTTCCTGTAAATTCTTGGGCTGTCTTGCATGAGCTGCACGTTTGAGATCTCCCCAGAGTGGCTCAATGATATTGAGGTCAGGAGACTGAGATGGCCACTCCATAACCTTCACTTTATTCCGCTGTAGCCAATGACAGGTCAACTTGGCCTAGTGTTTTGGATCATTGTCATGTTGGAATGTCCAAGTACATCCCACGCGCAGCTTCCTGGCTGATGTTTGAGGCTGGTCTCTGTGCTGTTTGGCGTATTGTAAGTGGGATACTTTGTGGCATTTGCGTAGTAATGTTTTTTTCTGGCGACTCGACCATGCAGCCCATCTTTCTTCAAGTGTCTCCTTATTGTGCATCTTGAAACAGCCACACCACATGTTTTCAGAGAGTCCTGTATTTCACCTGAAGTTATTTGTGGGTTTTTCTTTGCATCCCAAACAAATTTTCCTGGTAGTTGTGGCTGAAATTTTAGTTGGTCTGTCGTGGTTTGGTTTTAACAGAACCCCTCATTTTCCACTTCTTGATTAGAGTTTGAACAGTGCTGATTGGCATTCTCAATTCCTTGGATATCTTTTTATATCCCTTTCCCGTTTTATACAGTTCAACTACCTTTTCCCGCAGATCCTTTGACAATTCTTTTGCTTTCCCCATGACTCAGAATCCAGAAACTTTAGTGCAGCACTGGATGAAAGATGCAAGGGTCTGTCAGGAGTCCAGAAACTCATTGACCTTTTATACACACACACTAATTACAAGCAAACCGATCACAGGTGAGGATGGTTACTTTTTTTTTTTCTTTTTATAATTCCCTTATTTGCCAAAGAAAGTTAGTCAAAAGAAACAGTGTTTACAGTATTTCAAATAGATAACAAAATAGGTAGGTATTCGGATGCCGAGACCGAAAACAATAGGCCCATCATTGTACAAAGTATGTGGCCATAACAGCGTAAACTTATATGCGCATCATGCTCAACGTGCCACACTGGGGTGTCTTACATACTTATCGATGTTCAAGGCATATATGCTTCAATGAAAGAAACATTGAGTTGAACTATAATAAAATGTGTAATATACGGTAGAAAGAGGTAACCTAGCTTGGAATTTTCCAGGTAACGTAGCGGAGGATAGTACTCCCCTTGGGCCCCAGGGATGGGGCAAAATGAAAGCAAGATATAAACCAGGATATACAGCATATCTAAAAGGCATATCCCATCACTAGGTTTCCAAAGGGTAACTCAAAGGGGGGGGGGGGGGGGTAGATGTCCCCAAAGCAGAGGAAGCTGGGTGTGGGGGAATGGAAGGAGAGAAAGAGAGCATAGGGGGCCTCCCAGGCAGTAGGGCGGATCTGGGAGGGGGCTAACTCGTATGTGCCACCTCCTGTAAAATATACGTCGGTGTACACAAAGTGGTTTCAGGGTTGCCAGGTCTCTCGGAAGGTCTCCTCCTGGTTATGCATGGTAGCTGTGAGATCTTCCATGTCTTTCGATTCGTTCACCTTGGAGTACCACAGAGATTTTGGTGGGGGGTTTTCGGATCTCCAACAGAGGGGGATGCATGCCCTGGCTGCATTTAGCAGTTAGATTGTGAGAGAGGCCTTATATTTCCTGATCGGTCTCATCTGAGAGATGAAGCAGGCAGGCCGCCTAGTTCCCTTCCAGGTCAACATTGGTCAGGTGCTTGATTGTACAGATCACCTCGCGCCAGAAGGGAGCAGGTTTGGGACAATCCCAGAAAATATGCAGCATCGTTCCCTCAGCGTCAGCAAACGCTGGAGACCTGTAGAAAGAAACGGTGCAAGGTGGTTGGTAGATTTTTTTAAATCTGGTCAAGATTTTGTATCCTGTCTCCTGGATCCTTGTGGCTATAGAGGACTTCTGGGAGAAATGAAGGATCTTCTCTTTCTGAGAAACAGTAAACTGGGTGCCTAAGTCTGATTCCCATTTAGTTAGGAAGGGTGGGGTGTATCCATCCACTGGCCGAGTCAGACACACATATATTACTGAGAGGCCATGGTGGACTGGTTCGCCGCCCCCCCCCCCCCCCCCGACTACACAGGTGTTCCAATTCCGTCAGTTGGCGAGATGCGTCTTGCGTCCGTAAACACCCACGCAGAAAGTTGCGCAGCTTGAAACCGCTCCAGAAATCCAAATGGAGGGTCCGGGGCAGATACCCCTGCCAAGGGGGTGAGTCGGCCATTGGAATCCACGAAGTCGCATAAGCGGAGATTCCCACTCGTGACTAAACGCTGGAAATGGGGATTCTGGAGGCCTGGAGGAAATTGCGGGTTGCCCAATAGTGGTACCATAGGAGAGGGCAGCAGTGACACTGAAGTATGTCTAAATGTGTCCCTGGCCACCAGAAGAGTGCTACCCAGTGTAGGGTGTTCAGTAAGGGTCCCTGGGAGTGGTGATGATTTACATCTCTTTACATCCAGGTCTCCATGCTTTATTTTACTAAGAAAAAAAAAAAAAAACACCCCGTCATTTCTAGCAGTGTCCATCTTAGGTAAGGGCAGATGATTCATGTATCATTTACTTCCTGGAATCCATTTGCTCTTAGCTGAGGGATAGGCTAAGCTTAGAAGTCTCCCTCCCCTCCTGGAGACTGCTGGGATGTATGACATCATTTGCCTAGGCATGGAAACCAGGAAGTAATTAAAGAAATTTAAATATGATATACAACTTTCCTATCTACCTACTAATGCTAGCAGCATAAGGATTACAAATAGCCCATGTTGATTGAGAGAGTGATGTACGGCTTTAAATAGAACCAGTCAAGGTCAATCATCAAAAGAGCATTCACTCCCCTCTCTGGTGGCCTGTTTCTCCTAAGTCTACGCCATTCCAGCTGTGCAGCTCCGGTAAGCCTCTTTAGCACTCAACACTTCCAAGAGTGTCCGATCCTTATGTGCCACTGGTGGATTCAACACCGATATGGGGTCAGAAAAAAGAAACCAGTGCAAGTCAGGGAACACAGGCATCTTGACACCACCAGAAGTGTATGGAAAACACTTTCCAAGGCTGCAGAGATAAAAGATGGACTTGGAGAGGGCTAATAGAGAGGTGAGTATACATGGTCTTCTAATGCAGAGACCTACTGGTTTACAACATTTAGAGAGCTGATGGCATCTCCTTAAAGTAGATCTTTTGAAATATCTAGAAAAGCTCCAGCGGGAGTCTCCCAAATTCCGCACATCTGATGCCCCAATAACTTCAACTTTTCTTTCACTTCAGTGAACTTTGATGATCCCAACAAACTAATTTCTTACTCCATCCCAAAAAAGCAGGGCTGCCAATAAACCTAGATCTGAGCACCTTCATTCAGCAGATTGGCCAGCAGGTCCATACAATAGAACTTTCAGCTTAGCAGAACATTCCTGTTTATGTGAATGGAGGAGCGAGCCTGAGCTCCAGTCAAGCAACTTTTCCTAGACCGAGATGCTGTCATCATTCTGCTCCAGGCAGAAGGAAGCATTTCTCAGTCTCCTCTTTCCCAGTGATCAGACTGCAACATTGTAAATTTGGAGCAAATCAGAAGGTGAGAGGCTAAGGGCTCATTTACACTTGCTTTGGCTTCAACAAAGCTTCGGACAGGCTTTGTTAAAGCTCTCTGAACGCTAGACAAAGCTCCTGTCACTAAATAAAATGGTTAGCTTACACTCCTGTTTACACCTGCTTTTGCTTTACTTCAAAAATGATACCCCATGTAGCTTCAGTGGTGCTTCAAAGCGTCTTCAAAGCCTCCATAGAAGTCTATAGCCAAGCTCGCTTGAAGCCTCACTGAAACCTAGGGCTGCCTAGCCTAGGGCTTCTTTAAAAAAAAAAAAAATCTTCGATTCTCTTAAAAAAAACTCGATTCACGATTCGAATCAAGTTTTTTTTTTTTGGAAACCGCGCCAGTCCCGAGGCGCTGCGGGCATGAGCTTTTAGGCGAGGCCGCGGCTTCGGCCTAGTCTGCGGCGTCCGGCCTAGCGGACTAGGCTGAAGCCGCGGCCTCACCTAAAAACTCCTTGCCCGCAGCTCTTCAGGCCTGGCGCGGTGTCCGCGCCGGTCCGGAGGCGCTGCGGGCATGAGTTTTTAGGCGAGGCCGCGGCTTCGGCCTAGTCCGCGGCGTCCGGCTGTAGCCGCGGACTAGGCTGAAGCCGCGGCCTCGCCTAAAAACTCATGCCCGCAGCGCCTCGGGACCGGCGCGGTGAAAAAAAGAAATCTAAAAAAAAACGATTTGCTTAAATTTTGAATCGATTTGACCTCTCAACTCGATTCAAGATTTAAATCGATTTTTTTCCCAGCCCTACTGAAACCCCACCGAAGCACCAAGCAAAAGCAGGTGTAAACCGGACTGTAAGCTAACCATTTTATTTAGTGACAGGAGCTTTGACTGGCATTGAGAACTTTAACAAAGCGTGTCTGAAGCCATGTTTTGAAGCAAGTGTAAACTAGCCCTAAGGCAAAAGGCTGATATGTGCCAAGAGCTGCACAGGCACCAGGATTTACATGCAACTCTGAGCCAATATCTCAGTCCAGAAAGGAGATGCTGACCCCGGATAAAGTCAGGACAAAGATGGCACCAACCTTCTGGACAGAAAAACAGACAAAGGCATTGTCAGAGGGAGTACTGTGATTTTTCTGAGAGGTAATGAATACCTATAAGTGTTATAAACTTGCATGTAATTACCATAACAATATAGGTCAGATGCTAGACCTACCTAAATACAGTACATAAACATTGCAAAATCAGCCCAAATAATTTGTGTCTATTTATTCAACAGGACAGTCATACGGTTGATGGCCGATCTCATCAGCTGCCCTATGTCTATGGCAATGGTAAACCAGTAATGTTTTGGAGAAACTGAACATCCACTACGTAGAATCACATGCAGGTTACTGGGCTTCTCTTCTGATCGACAGAAATACACTGCAAGCCTCAAACCAAGATTTATCCTTCCTGCCACAAAGCTGCAAAACCACACAGCAGAACCCGCCTATCAGTCTCACACTCCTTTTTAAAAAATACTTCTTGAACAAGACATAGGGAGATTTAACAATGGATGTGCAAAGTATACCACCAGTGGCTTTATTAACAGTGCCGCAACATTGGATTGATCAGACTAGCACCATTGTGTAATCTGTAGGCACAATGAACTTTTCATGTATGTTTTCTAGCAAATTATGTTGCTTCAACAATAAAAAAAAGCTATATAAAGCTAAAGTTTAACCTGCTTTTGTCTTCCTTGACCACAATCATCAGGCTAATGAAATAAAAACTTTTCTGGTTTCGTTACATATATGTTATTAGACCCAGAGACATCATCACTGGATCTCTGTGCACCTCTATACAATGCATTAACATGGAAAGAATTAGGAGGGTACTGTACATAGCTTCCTGAAGACCTCACAGCACCCCTCTAAAGAACATTGGACCTTGATACAAGCAGTATGTTTGTAAAATGCCTTGCAAATATCAAAATGCCTTGATGGGTGGGTGTCAGACTGGAGGACTGGATGTTCCTAGGAAGACTATTTGCTCACAACCACCCTGGGCCCACGGGTGATGCCGAGCCTCCGTGACTGAAAGAACTGAAATCCAATTAAAGGGACGAGCTAGGGACAGAAGCTGGCCATAGACAATTGTTTTGGGTTTTTTTTTCTTCCAGTCAGGAAAAAAAAAAAAAAAACTAGCAGATTCTTTCATCTACACCAGCGGTCTCCAAACTTTCTAAGGAAAGAGCCAGTTTACTTTCCTGCAGACTTTAGGGAAGTCAGGATGTGGCCAGTGGGAGTAGAAAATGCCCCATCAGTGGTTTTAGTGGAAGGAATAGTGCCCTATTGTTGGTATCAGTGGTAAAAACAGTGCCCCCAGTGTTGATAAAAGTGGGAGGAATAGCACCCAATCATTGAGCACCCCATCACTGGTGTCGATGGGAGGAACATGCCCCATCATTAGTAGCAGTGTGGATAGAATAGTGCCCCAAGGGCCGAATAGAGACGAGCAAAGGGCCAAAGTTTGGAGATCACTGATCTACACAAACGAGATGGATAGGAGGAATCTCCCCCACGGGGACACTGTATTCTGACTGTGGGATTTGCTGCTGATCGATAAAGATTTTCCAGCATTTCCCTTCAACATAAGTCGATCAAGCATTCGGCTTCTGTTAAGTACACGCAGCCACACACTGATTTGGCCGGTACCTGCTGAACTGGACAAAATTTCAATCAGTCTACGCCAGAGCTTAAAGTGACTGTAAATGATCAACTCATTCAGTTTAAAATAGGAATGAAAGGAAAAAGATTTAGGTTTAGATATAAACACATTATAAATACCCCCCCCCCCCATTTTTATAGGTGATCACATTCCGTCTGTTCTTAGCCGTATAAGGAGCTCAAAGAGCTGGGGGGGGAGAAACAGCAGCACACTGGTCTTCCCAATGAGAGGCTGTAAGGGGGGGGTTACAGCACTAGTCTGATCATTGGAGAGGACCAGGCTGAGTTCCCAGCATAGCACAAGACATAGGTGTGTGCAGCCTATTGCATTAGGGTGTGCACCCCAAAGCTCAAACACACATGCCTTGGGAAGTGCTCTGTGCTGAGTGGCTTCCTGTTCATTCATAAATTGAAGCATAGTAAACACAAGTGTGTTTACAGTGTTCATTTAGAACAGGAAGAGGCCAATATATTACATATCTACTGGCCCTTCCCCCTGCTCTCCATCCGGAAACATACCACACAGAAGTTGGGGGGAAGAGGAGAGAAGGGAAGCCAGCAGCACTGTGGGGTGGGGGTGGCGGGAGCCTGGGCAGAAGAAGGAATCGGCACCGCACATAGCGATTAGGGTGTGCCCAGGCACACCCCCTGTAAATACCTATGGCTAGAGAACTGACCAAGGGGAGTGTGGTTAGTTTTTAAAACAGGAGGGCAGAGTGACCGGCAGGAACACCAGGGATTTCACACAAAGGAAGCAATAATAAAAAGAACAGGATCTTTTTTCATACAAGTACATGGTACAGCAGGCACATGTCAGGAATATGAAATGTTGGGTTTACATATTCTTTAAGGCTGAGCAAACTCAATGATGCTGGATGTCCTCCAGCGACCATCTCCAGTACCTGGTGTTTGGCCCTTCCCCTTTCCACCACCTGCACCTTACTATAATGCCCTGTACACACGGTCCGATTTTCCGACGGAGAAAGTGCGATCGGATTGTGTTGTCAGAAATTCCAATCGTGTGTGGGTTCCATCGGACTTTTTCCATCAGAATTTCCGACACACAAAGTTTGAGAGCAGGCTATAAAATTTTCCAACAACAAAATCCGATCCTTTAATATCCGATCGTGTGTAGACAAATCCAACGCACAAAGTGCCACGCATGCTCAGAATAAATTAAGAGACGAAAGCTATTGGCTACTGCCTTGTTTATAGACCCGACATAGGTATTTTACGTCACCCCGTTCAGAACGATCAGATTTTCCGACAACTTTGTCTGACCGTGTGTATGCAATATCTGACAGAAAAAAATCAATGGATTTTGTTGTTGGAATGTCCGTTCAATGTCCGATCGTGTGTACAGGGCATTAGATACTCAATCAGATGGATGGCCTTCCTGACCAAAGAGTAAGGAGCATGAGGCGAAAGGGACAAAAACTACATTCAGAAGATAAAGTCAATATTTGAGTAATCCAGGTTACAGCGCCTGCACTTAAAAGCGGAGTTCCACCCAAAAGTGGAACTTCCGCTCATCGGATTGCCCCGCCCTCCGGTGTCACAGTTGGCACCTTTCAGGGGGGAGGGGGGTGCAGATACCGGTCTAAGACCGGTATCTGCACCCACTTCCGGGAATAAACTCCCATGGGAGTCACGCCCCCTCCCGCACTCCCCCGCTGTCTCCTGGGAAAGACACACGTCCCAGGAGATAGCGGGGACCATTGAGAAAGCGCAGCGCGACTCGCGCATGCGCAGTAGGGAATCGGGAAGTGAAGCCGCAACGCTTCACTTCCTGATTCCCTAACTGAGAATGGCAGCAGCACCCAAGGATCGAGGGACGGTTCGGTCTCGGGTGCCGACGTCGCTGGACCCCAGGACAGGCGAGTGACCTTATTTTAAAAGTCAGCAGCTGCAGTATTTTCGCGGGACTCCCGCTTTAAGTGCCATGATCTCTTTACATAAGGGATATGCAATTAGCGGACCTCCAGCTGTTGCAGAACTACAAGTCCCATGAGGCATAGCAAGACTCTGACAGCCACAAGCATGACACCCAGAGGCAGCGGCATGATGGAACTTGTAGTTTTGCAACAGCTGGAGGTCCGCTAATTGCATATCCCTGCTTTTCATTTACCCAAGTACTTGTATGCTTTTGTCTCACTATAGATTTACACACATGTCTAAAAAGTTACATTTCCTTTAAACATGTGCAATGTCACTTCTGACCACTAGAGGGAGATCTTTCCAATGAAAAATAAAGCTGTATTCTAGCATCCAATTTGTCCCCGATTTAAAAACCCACCACACTAATGTTCTGCTCTAGCCCTTCCTGCACCATACGTATGAATCCACCAGTGTCTCAATGTTTTCAGAGAACATCATGACCTCAGACTTGGAGATAAATGATCCTTATTCATTTTGCAGTAAACATCTCAAGGGGCAAGTCTTGGAATTCACTATCAAATGAGGCAAAAAGGATGACATCACTCGTTCACAGCCATGATGTCACTCTCAGTCCTCTTTCAAAACTAAAATCTCATAAGGTTTTCAATGGAGAATAGAGTTAGACTACACAACTCAAACTGATTACATCACTTAAGTTGCTGTGCTGATTCAACCTATAAAAATGTATGTATGGGGACTCTCCACACCAAAGCTGGTGACGTTACAATGAGATGGGGGAGGGGAGAGGAGCGTGGTACTTCAGTTTTCTTTTGTCTTTATGTACATTATATTTTTCAGCTCTGCTATTCTAACAATCCAGCCCGCATTACATACAGCATGAGCGCAGCATAATGACAACGCACGTTTGTTTTTACGGATCGTCGGTGATCCGTACAAAAACACTAACTGGTTTCAAGTAATATTTGCTCTCACTCTTACAAATACAAGGGGAAAAAAGAAGAGAAAAGAAAAAAAAAAAAAAAGCCCTTCTGAAACTAGATTGCATTCAACACGTTCTACATGGATGGCCGTGCAAGGGGAAGCAGCTTTCTAGCTGTACCAACAAATGTTACTGTAGGTATGTCACAGGAAGCCGGCACACAACACATCATATACAGGGCCAACATCTGTTACCTACACACATCTACACAAATAAACTACACATACATTGTATTTCTACATTCTATGTACTGGGATCCCTTTGTGTAGTAACAACCTCTATGATCTGTAGCCTTTACCCCACTGAGCAACTGGAACTAAAATTGGACGAGGGTCCCACTGCTGTTTACAATCTTACAGAGGGGGTAAAGTGTATATTCTGGAGGCTGAACCAGACAAATCTACTGTATATACCATTCTAAGAAGTCTGGATGGGGGGGGGGGGGAATCTCTATGGTTGGCTAATGTATTCTGACAGCCACCTCCCGCGGCTGTCAGAATACTGGAACATTGGATTCATGTGATTGTATGCAGCCGCTGTTCAGCTGAAAATTTTCCACCCAGCTTCTTCAGATCGAAGGATATCGGGCAGGATGCCAACAAGGCATGGCTTGCATTTCGACCAGTTCATGAATCGTGTATTCCCAGCATTAGAATGAGCCTGCGCCTGTGTTCTAGACCAAGCAACTTTTCACATTTACTGTATTCATTTTAAGGCAGAAATAAAGTATTACCTTACAGCTTTTGCTCACTTACAAGCCAGTTTGACATACTCCATGCAGATCTGTTCAAAATCCACTGAAGTCCTTCTTGTCCCAAGTTACTGATATTTGCTTTTTAGGTCACTTTCATATATCCAGTTCTCAACATATTCGCAGCATCATGGGCATGCCGTGAAGAGTAATAAAAATGGAGTTGACATCGCCGAGATGCCGCGCCAAGCGCCCTGCTGGGATGAAGTAGCCATGTTTCTTCGGCATAACGACTTCTCTTACTAGGGTAACTTGCAACGTTCACAGGAGTTGGGATTTTATATGCATATAAAGCTTCAAATCAAAGAGCGGCTTGATGCCTTCTGGTCCACGAATGTGTGGGGTTTCTAAAGACATTTGTGGAGAGCAGAAGCAGGGAAAGAGAAACAAAGACACCTTCAAAAAGAGTAGGGGTAGAGGGGCCTACACCTAAAAACAAAGTAGGGAAACTAACACACACACACACACCTTTGGAGTGGTTATCTTGCATTAGCTGAAATAAGTAAAAGTGGCACCGATTTTTTTTTTTTTTCTTTAGCAGTGGATTGCACACTTTTCTTCTACTTTAACTGCTTAACTGAAGAGAACCTGTTTACCGAGCTCAACTGCTTAAGCACAGTTTACACACACAGCTGAATGAATCAGAAGAGCAAATCTTCCTTTGTCTTCACTGCTCTGTACAGCTCCGCACGGATCTTTTGCTGTGCCCCCTCATCAAAAACTAAAATGCTTTGGGATACCAGTGTCATGGTTGAAAGCTGCAATAAAGGAAATATATGTGGTGGTCTTATATAAAATTTTATTCCTTTATGATGGTCGGGACTAAAAAAATAAATAAAAAAATATATAGATATATTGTCTTTTTCCCTAGGTAGGTAAACTGAAATATTACATATGAATACTTTTTATTCTCATTTCAGCCAACGGGCATCTCCTCCACATTTTCCGGTCTATCCTTATTTCCTATGCTAATGTTTACAAAGTTTAGCAGCTCAAGCAGAAATGTACAAAAAACTGAATGAGGCAAAGCAGCTACATCTCTCCCTTTCTCCGGCTTGTTGTATACATACAGCTCTGACTGAGGTTTCAATCAAAGAGAGGAAGTCTGACAGTAAACAGCTTCTTCTGGGCGCTTTGTTTATTACATTTATAATGTTCTGGAAATCCTTTATTGCAGATGCTCACTTTATTATGTGTTTATTTTATTCAAATAATAACAAAACATTCATATGAATGGGCTGAAAGGGCACTGGATTACACCAAAAGTGGTGCATGAACTACTAATAATAATGCATTGCAACCAAATTGAATGGTACTGCGGTATCACGCAATCCAGTGCAGGCAAACGCATTTGTGATCTGCGTTTGAGTGTCATTAGGATTACATTGACACACACAGCAGATTGTACAACCAGTCCATTTTGAACTGGGTGCAGGAAATGCATCCGGAATGTGTGAATAGGCCCTAAACAAAAGATTTTTGGTGGTATTTCCCTTAGAAACCACCTGCACGTAATTCAGGCAAGCATTGGTAACATTACCAACAGGTATAGAAATATCAAGTAGTTCTTACTATGTCATTTTTAGAATCGGGCACTATAGCAGCGACAATTTCTCAAAGAATTATCACCAGTTCTTAGATTAGGAAACTGGCGTATTTAAAGTGGAGTTCCACTAATTTTTGTATTTATTAAAAGTCAGCAGCTACAAAAAATGTAGCTGCTGACTTTTAACAGACACTCACCTGACCCACGGTCCAGCGATGCGGCCGCCCGAAGCCTCTCTTCTCTTTGTCGCCGGCATTGCAAATGTGGGCACCCGGCTGTGAAAGCTTGCGGCTTCACAGCCAGGTGCGCACACAGGGGTCACGCAGCGCCTTCCCATTGGTCGGGCAATCTTCTAGGACCATTACCTCCTATTAGTATCCACCTGTGTTATAGGAGGAGTCCTTTAGTTCTCCCATATAATGGAGTGTATTTCTTCCATGGTTAAAGCGGTTGTATACCCGCTGAAATTTTTTTTTTTTTACCCCTGTAAAGCAAAAGGCATAATGAGCTAGTATGCACCGCATACTAGCTCATTATGAAATACTTACCTTAGAACGAGGCGTCGGTATCTTACCTGGTCCACGCCGAGGGAGCTGTCATGTTGCCTTGGCGTATCTTCCGGGTATCACTGTTCCAGCGCTGTGAGTGGCTGGAGCCGCGATGTCATCACTCCCGCGCGGGAGATTTCTTACCCGGCAAGGTCCGGCAGTTGCCGGGCCTTCAGTTGAGAATCCCCTGTGCGCATGCGCCGCTGCAGTCAGCGGGTCATACCAAGGGGATATTTTTTTTACCTACAGGTAAGCCTTATTATAGGCTTACCTGTAGGTAAAAGTTAAAAAAAAAGACTATACAACCACTTTAAGAGAAGCAGGATCTTTCATTCTATGAATAGTCTAGGACCCATTGATAATGGGGTACTGTGTAGTTGGCTTAAGCACTATATGGCCATATGGTGTGGGCAAAGCCCAATATTTTTTGCTGAAAATGTTCAGGTGTTTTAAGTAGCCTTGTAGGATTTAAATTCCATTTTTGCATGTGTGCGCTGTAATATTTTGTTCTGTTCGCATGGTCTTATAGCAGCACCATCTTTAATGCAATTTTAGGGTGTGCCCCCCCAAGTCTTTGTTTATCTTCTGGGACCAGTTTTTTGGGAATACTCACTCACTTCATACAACACTTGGGGGTTGATATACTAAAACTGGGAGCACAGAATCTGGGGGCGCTCTGCATAGAAACCATTCAGCTTCCAGGTTTTAGCCCACGTTCACTTTGGGGCATTTTGACACAGCAAATCGCCAGCTATTACCGGCAACGGCACCATCCAAATAGGTGCGACCTTGCGGCGCCACACCGATTCCCAAAAGTAGTTCCTGCACTACTTTTGGTGACTTGAGGGGCGATTTCAATAGACATCTGTGCAGGAACCCGCACAGATGTCTCTGAAATCACCCCCGAAGTCGGACTGAAATGCGGGTTTGAAATTGTGCGAGTTCAGCTAAACTCGCACGATTTCAAACTCACCTTTCAGTGTGAACCTAGGCTTATTGTCAAAGCTTAACTGAAGAAGCTGAAGCTAGAAGCTGATTGTCAAACATGCACAGATGCATCAGATTCTCAGTGCACCAGTTTTAGTAAATCAACCCCTTGGTGTTTTCAAGGACACTCATTCACTTTATTAGCATATATATTTACTCATGTTATTGTATTTGAAATACATTTTTCACAGCACCAATGCAGGCCACGCAGCTGTCAATGTGCTGGGAGGGTGTCATGGCCATGGACAGATTAATGTAACTGGTCTCTGACAAGTACATGAATTGGGTGCAAGAACCGACACATCAGTGATGCACTCTAATGCCCGTACACACGGTCGGATTTTCCGACGGAAAATGTGCGATCGGAGCGTGTTGTCGGAAATTCCGACCGTGTGTGGGCTCCATCGGACATTTTCCATCGGATTTTCCGACACACAAAGTTTGAGAGCAGGCTATAAAATTTTCCGATAACAAAATCCGATTGCGTCAATTCCAACTCCGACCGTGTGTGGACAATTCCGACACACAAAGTGCCACGCATGCTCAGAAGAAATTAAGAGACGAAAGCTATTGGCTGCTGCCCTGCTTATAGTCCCGACGTACGTGTTTTACGTCACCAAGTTCAGAGCAATCGGATTTTCCGACAACGTTGTGTGACCGTGTGTATGCAAGACAGGTTTGAGCCAACATCCATGGAAAAAATCCATGGATTTTGTTGTCGGAATGTCCGATCGATGTCCGACCGTGTGTACGGGGCATAACAGTATTCGACACCCTTTATGAATCCCCCCCAAGTGTTCTCCAACCTTTGTCTTTGGCATGCACTTTAATGACCTCCTCCTTCAAAATGCCCAGTAAGGTGTTCCACCCAGAGTCCACAGGATAGATTGCCTCTATGCCCTTCTTCCTGCGATATTCCAAGGAATATAGAAGAGAATTGTTTTGGATCGGTGAAAAAAATAGATAAGCAGAAAAGTGGACCTTGGCCCATCACATAAGTGGGAGAAGCAATAGGACAGCACAGGACTGAACTCTGCCCCACTACCTCTACATCCTAGTAGTGCATTTTCAATGGAGTTTCTCTTTACATTATATATACAGTAATTCTAATCATGAAAATCCCATATAAGCTTTAACACGTTAATGTGATTTCAAAAGTCACTTTCATCATTTATAAAATGAATGCTTTTGTTAAAATACCGAGTGATCCTGCCATAAAGATTATTGTTTAGGACACTTCTTGTTAAAGGGTGACAACCCTCTGGCCCAGTCTTACAATAGAACTCCTATATTGTCACAAGCTATACCAATAGAGACGACAGGTAGCCGTTTTAACACAGTACATCTGAACGGTCCACTCTTGTCACTAACCGAAAACCTGGCCTGAAGAAAGCCAGGGGGCCATCACTGGGCTACATGTATGTAGACGGGATGTGTTTGCAAAGAAGCTGCAGGAGATCAGCTGCTCTGAGATGCAACAAAAGAAAAAAAAAAGGAGAAAACAGCATTTTATTTGGTACAATGACAATGATGCACAGTGCATCGTTTAGGGTTTACCTCTGCTTTTATTACATTTTATGAATGGAGGCGATTTCTGAGACGCACCAGAAATGCAGGCTATGGCTGTACCTGCCGTAATTGTTTTTCCTAATCAATGGCAGAATGTGGGGGCACAGATCTGGCTGGAGTGCTTGTGTGACATTGAAACCAGCTGCTAGAACAAGGGGACATTAGGATCAGACCAGAGGCACAGGATAGGACAGGCGTCCCAAGGCAAGGACAGAACTTGGCACAGTCTAATGGTATACATACAAGCCTCTGTCATACGCTACAGTCACACTATAGTAGTATGCAAACAAGCACAAAAATAGTGGCATTTAGATACATTCGCGAAACGTGCAAAACCATGTGACATGCCTGTGGTGCCATTCATTGTTTATAGTACCCCAAAGTGGCAAGTGAGAGTCACGTTTTTGAGCTCAAAACGTGGCAATACTTATTAAATGCCCAAAGCTCAAAAAGGTGCATGAGCTTCTTTGTCATGTTTATAACATGTAGGGCAGACCATTGAAATGAATGGGCTGCCCTATGTGTGAAGCATGACAACAAAAAATGTGCATCGCCCAATGTCATGTGACAGTGTCAATGAGGTTAAAGTGTCTGAAAAGGTTCACATATAAATTGATGCTCAAGGAATGCAAATGTTGAGATAACCTTGAAAGTAGTTTTGCAAAAATGGAATTGTGCCATTTTGCATTTTTAATCACTGTGGTATACCAGATGGTATCTAAACTTCATAAGAATTTTTTTAGTTCCTAAGCAACAATCGCGTATGTTATATTTCTTAGGAAAGAGGAATATATTTATATTCCAAAAGAACACTTAGGTGTAAAAATGTATGAAAATTAACCCCTTCACGCTCCTACTTTTGGGGTTTAACAAAGGGAATCCTTTTAGTGCAAATATCAGCGCATTTTCTGTGTGCCAAATCATAAATTCAATGTGTTGTGGCGCCAGCTGCGGCAAATCACTTCATTATGTTGCATGAGCGATTACATGTGAGTGGCCACAATTAGTTGCAAGGAGCAGCTAAACCCTGGGGACCCCCCGCTGGGGTTTTCACATGTACTCTGTGTTGGGCCCATCCACAAGTGTAAATGTATTCTAAAGCCAAGCACACACTATCAGTATTTTTTGTTCAACCCAGTGGGCTGAACGAAAAAAAAAAAAAAAATGGAAGGGGGGGGGGTCTGTACTAACTATTCAATTTAGTACAGCGATCTCCCCTACTGAGCTATTGTGTTCTTACAGGGGGAAGACCCAACGCCAGAACACACCGGTCAGCGCTCCCAGCCATTGGCTGAGAGCACTGATCGGATGCCGATCAAGAGACCTTTTTAGGTCATGGCCCTTCGACAGAAGCTGCTGGAACAGTAGGTCTGCCTGCTGTACACACGGGCCAAATGTCGGATGGTTTCTACTGAACTGGCCAATGCCACCCGATATACAGCCCGTGTGTACGTCCTTTAGGCTACATTCACACCGGCGATTAGGGCCAGTGCCAATAGGATTGGCAGGAATACGATTCCTGCTGCAGCTCTCAGCAGCCCCGTTCACTATACTGACAGGTCGCCGGCGGCCGCAGCTATTCACGGATCTCTGCACAGCTGGCCATTTACAGCGCCTTGAGAAAGTATTCACACCCCTTGAAATTTTCCACATTTTGGCATGTTATGGCGGCACAGTGGTATAGTGGGTAGCACTTTCGCCTAGCAGTAAGAAGGGTCACTAGTTCGAATCCCAACCATGACACTACCTGCCTGGAGTTTGCATGTTCTCCCTGTGCCTGCGTGGGTTTCCTCCAGGTACTTCGGTTTCCTCCCACACTCCAAAGACATGCTGGTAGGTTAATTGGATCCTGTCTAAACTGTCCCTAGTATATGTATGAATGTGAGTTAGGGACCTTAGATTGTAAGCTTCTTGAGGGTAGGGACTGATGTGAATGTACACTGTATATGTAAAAGCGCTGCGTAAATTGACGGCGCTATATAAGTAACTGAAATAAATAAATAAAAATAAATAAAATGTTATAACCAAAAATTTAAATGTATTTTATTGGGATTGTATGTGATAAACCAACACAAAGGGTGTTATTTACAAAAGGCAAATCCACTTTGCACTACAAGTGCACTTGGAATTTCAGTCACTATAGATCTAAGGGGGACATGCAAGGAAAATAAAAAACAGCATTTTAGCTTGCACATGATTGGATGATAAAATCAGCAGAGCTTCCCCTCATTTTACAGCTTCCCCTCAGATCTACAACGACTGCACTTCCAAGTGCACTTGTAGTGCAAAGTGGATTTTCCTTTCGTAATTAACCCCCAAAGTGTCACAGAATTGTGAAGTGGAAGGAAAATGATAAATGGTTTTCAACATTCATTTACATTTGTAAAAAGTGTGGCGTGCATTTGTATTCAGCCCCCCTGAGTCAATACTTTGTAGAACCACCTTTCCCTGCAATTACAGCTGCAAGTGTTTTTGGGGATGTGTCTATCAACGTTGCACATTTGGCAAGTGATATTTTTGCCCATTCTTCTTTGCAAAATAGCTCAAGCTCTGTCAGATTGAATGGAGAGTGTCTGAACAGCAATTTTCAAGTCTTGACACAGATTCCCAAATGACCTTGACTGGGCCATTCTAACACATGAATATGCTTTGATCTAAACCATTCCATTGTAGCTCTGGCTGTATGTTAAGGGTCGTTGTCCTGCTGGAAGGTGAACCCCCCCCCCATCCCCAGTCTCAAGTCTTTTGCAGACTCTAACAGGTTTTCTTCTAAGATTGCCTTGTATTTGGCTCCTCCATTTTTCCATCAACTCTGACCAGCTTCCCTGTCCCTGCCGAAGAAAAGCGTCCCAATAACATGATGCTGTCCTCACCATGTTTCACGGTGGGGATGGTGTGTTCAGGGTGATGTGCAGTGTTAATTTTCTGCCCCACAGCAATTTGCTTTTAGGTCAAAACGTTCAATTTTGGTCTCATCTGACCAGAGCACCTTCTTCCACATGTTTGCTGTGTCCCCCATATGACTTCTCGCAAACTGCAAACGGGACTTCTTATGGCTTTCTTTGAACAATGGCTTTCTTCTTGCCACTCTTCCATAAAGGCCAGATTTGTGGAGTGCACGACTAATAGTTGTCCTGTGGACAGATTCTCCCACCTGAGCTGTGGATCTCTGCAGCTCTTCCAGAGTTACCATGGGCCTTTTGGCTGCTTCTCTGATTAATGCTCTTAGTAGGTTTGCAGTCGTGCCATACTCTTTCTATTTTTGGATAATGGATTGAACAGGGCTCTATGAGATGTTCAAAGCTTGGGATATTTGTTTTTATAACCTAACCCTGCTTTAATCTTCTCCACAACTTTATCCCTGACCTGTCTGATGTGTTCCTTGGCCTTCATCATGCTGTTCGTTCACTACGGTTCTCTAACAAACCTCTGAGGGATTCACAGAACAGCTGTATTTATACGGAGAATAAATTACACACAGGTGGACTCTATTTACTAATTAGATGACTTATAAAGGCAATTGGTTCCACTAGATTTTAGTTTGGGGTATCAGAGTGTTCTATCACATAAAATGCCAATAAAATACATTTACATTTTTGGTTGTAACATGACAAAAAGTGGAAAATTTCAAGGGGTATGCATACTTTTTCAAGGCACTGTATATAACATGAAATTTGGTTTATATGATGGGACAGTCTATGGCAGGCTGTGATACTTACATCTAGGAACCTGTGTGTTCATGGACAAATACCTGGAAAGCAGGCATTGTCCCTGTACACATTACATTGGGCCCTAAACAAGTGAGTGTTTAGCTCTGTCCAGCTGCTGACTGCTGTAGACTGACAGGCTGCAGGGCTAGACGACGCACCTGTGCCACCCAGGTGAACTAAACTGTCGGGGGGCATTCACAGCAGCTAGACACCCCAGTGTGCAAGGGGCCTTAAGACGGCTTTCACACTGAGCCGCCCATAGCGTCAGCGTTTTACCATTGTGTTTGCGGCACATTTCGGCCGCTAGCAGGGCGCTTTTACCCCCCGCTAGTGGCCGAGAAAGGGTTAAAACCGCCCGCAATAGGGGCGTTTTGCCGCCGGTATCGCAGCGCTGCCCCATTGATTTCAATGGGGAGCAGCGGTGGAGGAGCGGTAAACACATCGCTCCTTCACCGCTCCAAAGAAGCTGGTGGCAGGACATTTCCTGACGTCCTGCCAGCGCACCGCTCCAGCGTGAAAGCCTTCGGGCTTTCACACTGGAGACAATGGAGTAGCTGTTTGAGGGCGGATTGCAGGCGCTATTTTTAACGCTATAGCGCCTGCAAAACGTCCTCGGTGTGAAAGGGGTTTAAAAGTAAAAATGCTACTTTCTCCGCTTTTCTTTAGTGCTTTGTGCTGGCAGAACCGAATAGCTGTCACATCCATCAATCCAAGACTTGTACTGCAAAGAAGGGAGGAGACCAAGTCTGTTACTAGGAGCTGACTACAGAGGGCACTGGGTCTGATTCTAGTGCCAAACCGGACTGCACCATAATATTTAGACCCCCTGTTACAACTGCTGAAACAGGATAGTGGCAGTAAGGCTATGAAAATGGAAACGGTTTTACAATGCCTATCTGACGGCATATCTAATTCTAGGAGTTCATTTGGGCTTTAGGAAGAACAGAAAATGGAATCATTTTTGAGCAGATTTCAGATGCAGTCACTGTTCAAGGGTGCAGTTGCTGCCTGAATACAATAGTCGGCAGTAGAGATTCCTCCATTCCCGCCGTTAGCATGGATTGACAAACTGATTAATTTTCTCTAGTTCAGGCCAAAGAGAAAATCAAGCCGTATTTTATTTATTTCGGGTACTTATATAGTGGCGTGAATATACATTTTACATTCACATTAGTCCCTGCCCTCAAGAAGCTTGCACTCTAAGGTCCCTAACTCACAATCATACATATACTAGGGCCAATTTAGACACAATCCAATTAACCTACCAGCATATCTTTGGAGTGTGAGAGGAAACAGGAGTACCCAGAGGAAACCCACGCAGGCACAGGCAGAACATGCAAACTCCAGGCAGGTAGTGTCGTGGCTGAGATTTAAAAGCAGCGATCCTTTTGCAGCTAGGTGAAAGTCCTCAATGGCGACCCTAGGGGGGGGGGGGGGCCAGAGGGGGCCCTGACCCCCCCAACATTATGCTGTGCCCCACCATGTGCCCCCCCCCCCCAATAGAAAACATTTTTTTTTTTTTTTACTTAAAAGGCAATGTCTAAGAGGGAGAGCGTCCCCAGTCAGCTCCTGCGGGTGATTCCTCCCCCCCTCCCTCTGCTCGCTGACACTGCATAATGTGAGCGCTCACACAACCACGGCCGCCCGATCTGCTCCTTCCCCTGCATCCTCATTGGCAGGGAGAAGAGCGAGTTGCAGGAAGGACTCCACCAGGACTCTCAGTTACTGAAAAAACTTCCTTAGGACAGGAGAACCAGCCTGTAAATTCCAAGAGATGCCAGACCAGCACTGTCAATAGCAGGAGTAGGACAGCAAGAGGAGGCTGGGGAACCCCACAGTGGCAGAACACCAGGGCCTGGTGGCAAGACAACCTTTGCAACCCTGATATTTCTCCCACTGCTTTGGACCCTTATATTTTCTTAGTATGCTGGTGACATATATCTCTTGTTTTCTGCCACCCCGGGGGGGGCCCCAATACAGTAGGAAGGGAGCTCACTACAGAACATGTGAAAGGGCCGTTGTGGGATTGTAGTAAAGAGCCCCAGGATATAATTGCATTTTATAGTTGCCCCCCTACTTTTGTCCCTGTCCCCCCATGTGCCCCCCCTAAATATGAAAGCTGAAGACGCCACTGAAAGTGCTATCTACTACACCACTGTGCTGTCCTAGGCTACCTTAAAGGACAAGCACAGCCAATGCTCATTTGGCTGAACGTCTCCTGTGGATCACAAGAGTGCAGTTCGTTCTGCACTCCTGTGACCCATTTCCTGCAGACAGTGGGCTAAAGCCCGCTATCAGCTGACGGCCCAGCCTGGGGAAAGATTGCGCCAAGCTAGTCGGGATCTGCCCACAACCCTGGATCGGCACCTGGCTCAGCTTCTCAGCGAGGTGCTTGGTGGGATTAGCAGACAGCGGTGACAGCCACCAGCTCTCTGCTCATGGAGCTCTGAGAACCGAGCGATGATCTGCTGTGTTTGATCACTCGATTATCAGTCTTAAAGCCGGCGGGGGACAGATGCTAGGCAAGTATGATGGTGGAAAAAAAAAAAACGTAACTTTTTATTTTAACACCAAGTCAAATTGGAATTCCTGCACTTAAATAATGCATTTAAATGATGCCATGATGATATCAATGCCAGAACTGCATTAAAGCAATATTAAACCCAAGACAAAAAAAAAGTAAGGTTGCAGCTTGCCAATCATTAGATGTTGTGGCTGCATTAATTTTATTTTTTCCCTTCTTTTTTCACTTAGTGATCTAGCCAGTAACACACCTCCTGTATTAGAGTGCCTCCACTCTGGATAAAGGAGCAAATGGGGCACATTTGGACAGCAGCATTGTCAGTCTGGGGGAGGGGAGTGTTAGATACACACTATACAATTTTCTTTAGATTTTTTCCTTTTCCTTTTACCAAAACCATATAATATGAGGTCAAAACTAAACACTTTCAATTTGTTTGCAATTAGGCAGGCCCTTGCGCTACATAGTTGAAGGTAAATCTAAAGAAAATCTAACAAACGTTGTATCGTGTGTATCCAGCTTTAAGCCCCATACAAACTATTAGATTTTCTGCAGATTTTTGTCTTCAGATTTACCAAAACCATGTAGTGCAAGGGCCTGCCTGATTGCATACAAATTGAAACTCTTAAGGTTTGACATCATATTATATGGTTTTGGTAAATCTGAAGACAAAAATCTGCAGAAAATCAAATAGTGTGTATGGGGTCTAAGGCCGGGTTCACACTGATACGACAAGACAGTCGTAACACTTTGGATCCGACTTTGCTCTGCGACTTGCGTCCGACTTCAATGAACAGGGACCTGACTTTGATCCCCGACAATACCAGGCACTATGTCTGGTATGAATCTCTAGGGAGAACTCCATGCAAAATGTTAAAAAACGGCATGGGAGTCCCCCCAATATTCATACCAGACCCTTATCCGAAGGCACAGCCCTGCAGGTCAGGATAGGGGGTGGGGACTAGCGAGCACCCCCCCCCCCAATGAGCCATACCAGGCCGCATGGGGTTCTCAAAAGAGCGTGAAGACAGCAGGAGACCCGGCAGAAGACAGCGGATAGAGGGAGAAGAACCGGAGACAGAGAGCGCGGAGAAGAGCCGGAGAGGGGAGAAGAACCGGCAGAGGCAGAAGTCGGAAGAGATTAGAGATGCTGGAGCAGCTTAATAAATTACTTTAAAAACTTGTGTACCGTTTTATTTTTGCCACTTTTTTTTCAGGTGAATGGGTAGGGGTACAATGTACCCCATACTCATTCACATAGGGTGGGGGGACGGGATCTGGGGGTTCCCTTTTTAAAAGGGGGCTTCCAGATTCCGATATTCTCTATTCCGATTGCCCCCTGCCCGCAGACCCCGACAACCAATGGCCAGGGTTTTCGGGAAGAGGCCCTTGTTCTCATCAACATGGGGACAAGGTGCTTTGAAGTGGGGGAGGGGGGCAAGGCCCCCCTGCCCCAAAGCACCCACTCCCCCATGTTGAGGGCATGTGGCCTGGTACGGTTCGGGGGGGGGGGGTGCTCGCTCGTCCTCACCCCTTTTCCGGACCTGCCAGGCTGTGTGCTTTTATAAGGGTCTGCTATGGATTTGGGGGGGGGCCCACTCCCTTTTTTTAGCGTGGGGGTTCCCTTTAAAGTCCATACCAAAGCGAAGGCCCTGTTATGCTCTTGGAGGGGGAACCCATGCCGTTTTTTGTTTTTTTTTTAATTTGGCGTTGAGTTCCCCGTCAAGATCTTTAGAGCACAATTCGCATGCCAAAGTCGGATCAGTCAAGACGGCGATCCGACTTTGATCCAACTTCAGTGATATTCAATGGGCTGAAGTAGGATCAAAGTTGGACCAAAGTATTGCATGGAGCATTTTCAAAGTCGGACCGGTTAAGACGGCTCCCATAGGGAAACATTGCTTTTCACACGTCATGCGACATGAGTTCCCAATGTCGGAGCGTTTGTCGTACCAGTGTAAACCCAGCCTAAAGCCTCGTACACATGCTTTGATTTACGGACAACAGAACGTCCGATTTTTGTGGCATGCTAGTCTCATGTCGAAAGTCAAGAGGTTACAAACAATACGAGAATTTTCGTTTGACAGAATACGGCAGAAGTGACGTAACCTGTTGAATAGCTTTGTATGTATTCTTTCGTTTCTGAGCTTGCGTATTCTCTTACCATTCGCTCTTACGAAAACCTTACTAATGAAACGAAAATCAGACGTTGCGTTCACATCTGGCAAAAATGTTATAGTCTGCACATCCAGCTTTTGTCTGAAAAAAAAGTGAAATCGGCTGTCCATAGCACCGTACTAACGGTAAGATTTGCGGACGATCGGTCATCGTAACACAACTGATGTCCGAAAATCAAAGCATGTGTATGGGCCTTTAGGCCTCATTCACACAGGACATAAAAACATTCACTGTTAAAGGTGTTTAGCATTTTTTTTTCTGCCTCTAAACACCCCTCCATGTTAGCCTACGGGGTTGATTTACTAAAGGCAAATACACTGTGCACTTTGGAAAGTGCAGTTGCCCTCTGCAAGAGCAATTTCTCCAGAGCTCAAAAAAATGAGCAGAAGCTCAGCTGATTTCTATCATCCAATCATGTGCGAGCAAAAATGCTCTTTAAATTTTCCTTGCGCTTGATTGGTTATTGTTTGCAAAGTGCAGCTTTACCTAATTTACTAAGCTCTGGTGCAACTGCACTTTGAAAAGTGCACAGTCTATATGCCTTTAGTAAATCAACCGCTATGTGTCCATGCACACATAGGGATTGATTTACTAAAGGCAAATCCACTGTGCGCTACAAGTGCACTTAGAAGTGCAGTCGCTGTAGATCTGAGGGGAAGATCTGAAATGAGGGGAAGCTCTGCTGATTTCTATCATCTAATCATGTGCAAGCAAAAATGTTGTATTTTGTTTTCATTGCATGTACCCCTCAGTGACTGTGGCCCCAACTGCCTTGAGATCATTCACAAGCTCCTCCTGTGTAGTTCTGGGCTGATCCCTCACTTTTCTCATGATTGTCTTTACCCCATGAGTCAAAATCTTGCATGGAGCTCCAGACGGAGGGCGATTGATGATTATTTTGTATTTCTTCCATTTGCAAATAATTGCTCCAACAGTTGTCTCCTACTTGCCAAGCTTCTTGCGGATGGTCTTGAAGCCCATTCCAGCCTTGTGCAGGTCTACAATCTTGTACCTGACAGCTCTTTGGCCTTGCCCATGATGGCGAGGTTTGAAAGGAACCAAGATTCTGCGGATGGGTGTCTTTTATACAGAGTTGTCATTAGAAGCACCTTCTTTAAATGAGAGGACTAATATGTGTACCACAAGAACACATACTGTAGCCAGTTTGTGGCAGACAGAATTATTGTTGCCTGGTAGGGGATCAAATACCGTATTTATCGGCGTATAACACGCACCCCAAATTTAGGAGGGAATTTTAAGGAAAAAAACTTTTAGGAGGGAAGTTTAAGGAAAAAAACTTACATTAAAATGCCCATCAATGCAGCCTTATCAGTGTCCATCTGCAGCCTTTTCAGTGTCCATTGCAGCCTTGTCAGTGCAGCTTTGCCCCAGTGCAGCCCTGTCAGTGCAGCCTTGTCAGTGCAGCTTTGCCCCAGTTCAGCCCTGTCAGTGCAGCCCTGTCAGTGCAGCCTTGCCCCAGTGCAGCCCTGTCAGTGCAGCTTTGCCCCAGTGCAGCCCTGTCAGTGCAGCTTTGCCCCAGTGCAGCCTTGTCAGTGCAGCCTTGCCCCAGTGCAGCCTTGCCCCAGTGCAGCCTTGTCAGTGCAGCCTTGCCCCAGTGCAGCCTTGCCCCAGTGCAGCCTTGTCAGTGCAGCCTTGCCCCAGTGCAGCCTTGCCCCAGTGCAGCCTTGCCCCAGTGCAGCCTTGCCCCAGTGCAGCCTTGCCCCAGTGCAGCCTTGCCCCAGTGCAGCCTTGCCCCAGTGCAGCCTTGCCCCAGTGCAGGTTTGCCTCAGTGCAGCCTTGTCAGTGCAGGTTTGCCCCAGTGCAGCCTTGTCAGTGCAGGTTTGCCCCAGTGCAGCCTTGCCCCAGTGCAGCCTTGTCAGTGCAGGTTTGCCCCAGTGCAGCCTTGTCAGTGCAGGTTTGCCCCAGTGCAGCCTTGTCAGTGCAGGTTTGCCCCAGTGCAGCCTTGTCAGTGCAGGTTTGCCCCAGTGCAGCCTTGTCAGTGCAGGTTTGCCCCAGTGCAGCCTTGTCAGTGCAGGTTTGCCCCAGTGCAGCCTTGTCAGTGCAGGTTTGCCCCAGTGCAGCCTTGTCGGTGCAGGTTTGCCCCAGTGCAGCCTTGTCGGTGCAGGTTTGCCCCAGTGCAGCCTTGTCGGTGCAGGTTTGCCCCAGTGCAGCCTTGTCGGTGCAGGTTTGCCCCAGTGCAGCCTTGTCAGTGCAGGTTTGCCCCAGTGCAGCCTTGTCAGTGCAGCTTTGCCCCAGTGCAGCCTTGTCAGTGCAGCTTTGCCCCAGTGCAGCCTTGTCAGTGCAGCTTTGCCCCAGTTCAGCCCTGTCAGTGCAGCCCTGTCAGTGCAGCTTTGCCCCAGTGCAGCCTTGCCCCAGTGCAGCCTTGTCAGTGCAGCCTTGCCCCAGTGCAGCCTTGTCAGTGCAGCCTTGCCCCAGTGCAGCCTTGCCCCAGTGCAGCCTTGTCAGTGCAGCCTTGCCCCAGTGCAGCCTTGCCCCAGTGCAGCCTTGTCAGTGCAGCCTTGCCCCAGTGCAGCCTTGGCAGTGCAGCCTTGCCCCAGTGCAGCCTTGTCAGTGCAGCCTTGCCCCAGTGCAGCCTTGTCAGTGCAGCCTTGCCCCAGTGCAGCCTTGTCAGTGCAGCCTTGTCCCAGTGCAGCCTTGTCAGTGCAGGTTTGCCCCAGTGCAGCCTTGTCAGTGCAGGTTTGCCCCAGTGCAGCCCTGTCAGTGCAGCTTTGCCCCAGTGCAGCCTTGTCAGTGCAGCCTTGCCAGTGCAGCCTTGCCCCAGTGCAGCCTTGCCCCAGTGCAGCCTTGCCCCAGTGCAGCCTTGTCAGTGCAGCCTTGCCCCAGTGCAGCCTTGTCAGTGCAGCCTTGCCCCAGTGCAGCCTTGTCAGTGCAGCCTTGCCCCAGTGCAGCCTTGTCAGTGCAGCCTTGCCCCAGTGCAGCCTTGTCAGTGCAGCCTTGCCCCAGTGCAGCCTTGTCAGTGCAGCCTTGCCCCAGTGCAGCCTTGTCAGTGCAGCCTTGCCCCAGTGCAGCCTTGTCAGTGCAGCCTTGCCCCAGTGCAGCCTTGTCAGTGCAGCCTTGCCCCAGTGCAGCCTTGTCAGTGCAGCCTTGCCCCAGTGCAGCCTTGTCAGTGCAGCCTTGTCAGTGCAGGTTTGCCCCAGTGCAGCCTTGTCAGTGCAGGTTTGCCCCAGTGCAGCCTTGTCAGTGCAGGTTTGCCCCAGTGCAGCCTTGCCCCAGTGCAGCCTTGTCAGTGCAGGTTTGCCCCAGTGCAGCCTTGTCAGTGCAGGTTTGCCCCAGTGCAGCCTTGTCAGTGCAGGTTTGCCCCAGTGCAGCCTTGTCAGTGCTGGTTTGCCCCAGTGCAGCCTTGTCAGTGCAGGTTTGCCCCAGTGCAGCCTTGTCAGTGCAGGTTTGCCCCAGTGCAGCCTTGTCAGTGCAGGTTTGCCCCAGTGCAGCCTTGTCAGTGCAGCTTTGTGCACTCGCCGCCGACATACACAGCCGTGTGTGGATTCAAATATGGCGCCGAGACTGCAGGGACTCGGAGCCGAGATACACATACCCGAGTGTTCTCGGCTTTTTTCAGCGCCGCTCACAGTCACGCCCAGACCTATGATAGACATAACACAGGTCCAATGGCGGGACTGGGCGTGACTGAGCGGCGCCGAAAAAAGCCGAGAACACTCGGGTATGTGTATCTCGGCTCCGACGAATCCCTGCAGTCTCGGCGCCATATTTGAATCTACACACGGCTGTGTATGTCGGCGGCGATCGCGGCAATTGCCTCGATCGCTCCGATCACACAAAATTGGCGGGGATCGGCCTATAACACGCACCCACGATTTTCCCCTGATTTTAAGGGGAAAAAAGTGCGTGTTATATGCCGATAAATACGGTACTTATTTTACTCACTGAACTGCAAGTCAATTTATAACATTGGTATAGCGTTTTTTTTCCTGGATTCTTGGCTGATATTCTGTCTCTATCATTTAAAATACACCTATGATAAAAATTGTAGACCCTTTATTGCTTTGAAAGTAAGCAAACTTACAAAATCTGCAGGGGAACAAAGAATTCTTTTTCCCCCTGTATGCAATATTTGTCAGCTGAAAATTCTGACAAGAAAAAAATGTAGCGGTACAATAACAAAAGCAGGTAAAATAGATTATATATTATATATATTAGGGAATCAAACTTTAGATACTCAAGCTTGTGTTTTACTTGACAAGGTGGCTGCAAAGAACCTGCACACCTTTCTTTATTTTCTGGGTTAATAAGTGATTAGAGTTGACTCTTATCCTGCCATCTACAAGCGTTCCCGGATCCAGAGCGGCATGGGCAGGACTGACAAAATCTCAGTCAGCAATTCATCTGGCTTAAGCTTTGTTCACTCAGCATTTCCTATAGCGGCTATCTGATGCACCCAGTGAAACTGTCACACGTCCAAGAATCACGCATCCATACTGATACATATGACGTATGAGTGCAGCAATACAGGCCTGCTGCTGTATAAAAATAATATGCAGACTCTGCAATTCTGTGGCTTTGGCTACCCTATTGTTACAGTGTGTATTTAGGCAGGCCTAGTCTATACAAGACTTCTAATCTCAAATAAAAAGCACCAAGATGCTGCATTGATCACGTGCTCAATCCATCCTGAGCAACCCAACCACATTGTGGAAAAATCGGGATGCTGGCACACATCCATTATGGGCAAAGCTACAATTTTTACATTGTATGTTAACCACCTACATACCCAGATATGGCCATGAGCCACAAATAATCTTGAGAGATTCAGTCCTGATGTATACATTTCAGTTTAAAATAACTATACATTTCATAGAACTGTAAACGTGTACAGTATTTTGGTGGCTCACATTAGAGGAGCTTCAGTCTCCCCCCCAAAAAATTAAAAGTCAGCAGCTACAAATACTGTAGCTGCTGACTTTTAATAGAAGGGCACTTACCTGTCCAGGGATCCAGCAATGTTTTCACCCAAGCAGATTCCTAAATCGGCTACGGGTGCAGGCGTTGGCATCTTTAGTAAGGGAAACAGGCAGTAAAGCCTTGTAGCTTCACAACTGGTTCCGTGCTGTGCATGCGCGAGCTGCGCTGTGTCTTGTAAATGGTCCCGTAGTCTTTTGGAACCTGTGATGGGTCTCAGAAGACTGTTGGGGGAGGGAGGAGGGGGCCAAACCAAAACCAGGTTACCCCCCCCCCCAACCAAAAAAAAACACCAAATGTGGCAGCGGAGGGGGGGGGGGTGCAAACAAGCAGAACTTCCCCTTTTGGGTGAAGCTTTGCTTCGAGTCTACCCATAGACACCCATAATCACCAATGTGAATACAAAACTCATACAATATACTATAACTTATGTTAAAACCCAACTTTGGTTCAGGGTTCATCTTCACCCCACACACATTCAATTAAAAAAATTAGCTTACAAACCCTATTTTCTAGTGTTTTCTTGCTGGTCACAGGACAAGGCGGCTCCCCTTCTCCCGGCTACTTCTCCTCTTCTCTGGTGGCGGTTATAAGGTGGGTGGTGTGACATGTGAGCAACGTTCTCTGCAGGATTCTCCTGTGAGCCCAGGCTCTAGGGGTAAGTTTGTTGATGGCCTGCACTCACAGGAAGTAGTTGAATAATGCTAGGCTTCAATTCAAAAGGAGGATGCCGAGGGCAGTTATACAGAAATTAAAGCTGGAGTTGGGATTTAAGTGTTAATGCTGCCTCAAAGCAAAACGTGTTTTGCACATTCAGAGCAAGGCTCCAAGATTACTCTAATCTCCCATTCCTTCCCAACATACACTAGCCTTACTTTTAGAATTGAAAGGGTAACTCCATTTTCGTGGGAACATATTAGCAAAAAAAAATATATATATATATATATATATATATATATATATATATATATATATATATATATATATATATATATATATATATATATATATATATATATATTATAATGATATACCATATACAATTGGGGCACAAGTCATATTGTAATTGAATGTTATTAAAAATGACCTTTTCCTTTCAATCTCTAGCTCTGCAATTTTCTGTAAAATGCAATGCAATATGGCAATCTGGAGGCATTCTGTCCACAGATGGTGTACAGACGCCCCCCAGAAATGTAATTTCCTGCTAATGTAATTGGCTTGCCAATTTTCCCAGAAGTCTGCACTAAGATGATTTTGAGAATCTTCTGCAACAAAAATGTCATTTTTGGTGCGATACTCTCAAAGCAAAATCAAGTCTAAAGGGATGCAGACCCTGCCACTTTTTTCAGACCCCTGCAGGTGCAGCAGCGGATTGAGAATTATAAAATCACTCATAAAGACTCACTCTGCACATGGACACAAACAGCTATTCCTTCTGAATAACACAAGGTAGGAATCTGTAACAAAGTTTGTTAAAATCCCTGCAATGTATATACATCACCCAGAGGGGAATGTTTTTTTCTCAGCAAAAGTGGAGTTAAGCTGGCCATAGACAGTTTGAATCTGACAGTTGAGTAGGAACAGGCCGAGATTCAAACCATGTATGGGCAGGCTGATTGCGCAATCAACTTGGGTACAACCAGCCTGTCGGATTTTGGGGGGGTTGGGGTGGCAAAATGGCAAAGATCAGATTTCAGGATAATGTGGTGGTCAGAGGCAGTGGGTCTCCCTGGGCAAAGAGGAAATTTGCTTAGATCTAAAAGGCAAGGGCAGGTTTTGACAGGCTTGAATTATCCAACCAATTTTTATTAGGTGACCAGTTCACGTTAATAGCTGCTAATGCTTTACAAAATGTCTAGAACTTAAAATGTTCTACTCATTTGCATCTATTGAGGTTATGTTTGCATAAATGGAATGCTCGTGTCTTGTGCTGGAATTGAAAGGGAAACTCCCATTCACACTTGCCTTGTTTACTAGTATTTTTACTTTTAGAATATTAAATTGAAAACGTCCAATCTGTGGCTAAGAGTGAAAAAATATTCAATCCCCAAGATAAACTAAAAAAATATCTGAAACCCTTGGCTAAGCACCCAGGACATGGCGGATTTTCTTCTTTATATATATCGTAAAAGTGCAGCGTTAAATAATATTACCACGTGCAGAACACCATATATAACATAGTGCAAAACCTTTCAATTGAACAGGAAATTAAATGAAGATATTATTCAATCCAAAAATGTCCTTATGCAAAAGTGCAAAGTTCATAAATGAATCACTAAAGTGCTCCTGTGTAAACCATCATGCATGCCAGTGTCCCATACTGGATAGATCGATCCTGACGGGGCAGTGCTCAGACATTCACCGTTGTGACACCGTCACCATAAATCACACGGGGGCTTACCAGATGGCCAGCGATCTACCTTACTCAGGAAGGTCATTCAGTGCTCATTGGGATCTCTGATCATCAGATTGAAATCCTGAAGTAATTCCCCGCCAGCTTCACTGTGTTCCCCTTATGGTGACAAGATGATCCAGCTCACCGCCTCAGATAAATTGATGGATGAATGAATCCTCACAGTTAAAAAAGGTGATAAACAGGGAAACTCCTCATAGTGTAATATGGTCTCAACCATTTTAAAACCAGTGCACTTACGTATAAAACAAAGATGCTGCTGGCTATAAATCTCTCCACTATAGCCAGTGCTATCCTCCAAACAGTCATCAATGCAAAAAGCATCTGTGCAGCAGCGTGTGTGCATCGTCCCTACGATCGTTTCGTTATATATCACGTCAACAGGGGATTCTCTTCTTTGCTTAATAGCGGGTTGCACACCATAGCCCCATTATTTGTTTTATGTACGGTCATGCTAGCCGTATTTAATATTCTACCACCTAACGGTGCAGTGCAATCATATGCGGGACACAATTTATTTATTTTTTTTATTTATTTTTTTATTAGGCACAAATTCTTCAGTTTGTTACGATTACAATAATTTTGACCTTTTTTCTTTATCTATAGGTTGAAACATTGTGTGACCTGCATGTCTTCTAGTGCCGCTCTAAGCAGGAGTGGATTGTGTTGTCCTGCTGGCGTTTAGAAATGGGGATGCCGGCGTGACAAATCACTTATCCAGTAGTGTTTTTGCTATTGTGTCACTTACAGCTCGGTTTGGGCTAACTGACTATATGCTATCAGTTATTTTTCAGAAAGGTTTGGATACATTCACAACAGATGCAAATGCTTTTTGTCTACATTCGTTTGCTGTAACCTTTTATACTCTGGTGTGAGGGACACTTTGGATGCATTTTCCTGTCTTTTGAATGTTTCTTCGTGAATGCACATTTGTCTGTATATACGCAATAAAAAAGTTTAAAAAAAAAGATAAAAATATTATTATTATTATTAAAATATAAATATCTGAAAACCCAATAGAATGACTGGTTCTGCTTGTCTCTCAGTTGCCATTAACTCCTCACGCACAAATACTGTGACCATAACAGCTATAAAGCACTGCCTGCAATGACCAACCGCGTATACCTTATTATGGGATCTCAAAAGGTACTCCAGGACGACATCTGCTGTGTGTCCTAACCTGCACGTTAAAGAAAAACTTACGTATATCAAGTGTTTTGGGAAATGAAACATTAAGGTGAGCACACAAAAAGAAAAACTCCACTCCAATTGTTACTTGAATTGATCCCTACTATCAGGGCCGGGACAAGGGGTGGGCAGGAGGGGCGGCTGCCCCTGGCGCAATGGTATATTGCAGGGGTGGGGGGCACCCCGACTCTAAACCTAAGGGAGAGGGGGGCCAAGTTTGGCATCTTTGCCCTGGGCACTGGATGACCTTGTCCCGGCACTGCCTACTATTCCTTTTTGATTCCCTATGTAACAGAACCTAAGCATAGTGGTTGTTGTAAGGTCTTTATTGCTCCCCCTCTCATATAACAGCACTCTAGCAATCTCTAAGCAGCAGAGGTGAAACTCTGTGTAAAAATTTTTCCATTCAGAAATTGGGTGTGCTTAGCTGCAGAGCGTGCCTGTGTGCAGCAAGTCTGTCTGGATACAATTACTTCAGGCCTCCTTTCCAGGTCGGTTGGATTATTTTGTCTATCGGCTGACAAACCATGGTGTTATTCTATGTTCATAAGCTATCAGCCAAAAAAAAAAAAAAAAAAAAAGGGAAAAAAAAACCCTCCAGGATCTATGCACTGGTATGATTACATGGTATAGCAAAAATCATTCAAAGGTGGATCAGCAAGGCAAAGTTTGAGCCTGTTCAATGATTTTCCTTGGCTTCTAGGTAGAAATACTTTTGCTCCGATTACAGTGAAGCCCAGATGCAAGAGGTCTAAAAAATCTCTGAATGATAAGAAAGATGCTTGATACAGTATGTACAAAACACACCTTTCCTTCCACATGGAGGCATGAGCTTCAGGTTATCCATAATCTGCTTTGTGAGGTAGAGCTTAATTAAATGGCCAAGTGGCTGCAAATATTTAGATTGCCGGCGTTAATCCTCCTGCGCAATTAAAGATTTACATGTGGATAATCACTAGCAGCTTGTTCTATATAATAAAAAAAAAAAAAAACACACACGACAAGTCTCTGGTGATTCAGTGTATTTCTCACATCCAGACAAGCTGACATTAAAAAGGTATGCTCAATTCTTCAAAGCATACAAATGTGTTGGTTTCCAAAGCTACATTTCTTTAATTAAAAAACATTTTAGCCTAGGTTTACATTGATGCGGATCATTTGAGTGGGCCTCCTGAAAGGCAGAGAATCTGACTTTTGCATGCAAAAAATAAATAAAAGGTGGCCTATCACCTAGATGTTACATATCTAAAAAAAAATAAAATAAAAAAACAAACACAGTACATCGCTAAAAAGGTATGACTGTTAAAAGGCCACCTACAGTCTTTTTAGACGCTGGTGTGTAAAATGATTTACTTACTTATCTCCTATTTCTATGGTGATGTATCCCCATCAAACACCTTGTTAAGCTTATACAACACCCAACCACCAAAATGTGTCTTTACCACACAAATGCACAATGGAAAGCTATGAGCATTACCTGTAATACTAGCTAAAAACGAAAGTGACCAATCAACCAAACCAATCCTGGGTTTTCAACATTCACTGATACTTACAGCAACTCCATTCATTTTGCAGGTAATACATGACACACGCAATGTATGTTGTTACCTTCAGAAGCTTCTTTGCCAAAATTGGCTGTGAGTTCTTTAGTGTACATTTATGTAGTTCTCATGTCATCATCAGACACATGAAAGCATCATAACCACATTTACATCCCTACTCTTTACAACAAAATTACATAAATGAATGTACATTATTGTCCCAAAAGGGACGACTTGTAAAAAACTTGCAGGCAACCAATGCCCATCTTTTCAGGTAAGCTGAATAGGATGGTCCAGTGCTGGCACCTTTAAAGGTTGATCACCAAGACTCCTCGGGGGTATACTTGAAAGAAAAATGATGGTGCCAAAATGTTAAATGCATGCAATAAGGGCCAACGGCACTGTCACTAGTGATGAGATATTTCAGTATACTGCTGGTATTCGCAAAATAAAAAATAACATAAGCCTCATAGGGATGAGTCAGTGAATGGTTGGATGAAGCAAGATATGGAAGCAAGGTGGGAGGTTTCTATCCATGATAATACAGGTAGGACACAGATGGGCTTCACACAGGTGGACAGTTTTCAGGTGACACCTTGCCAAAAAGTAACAGCTTGGTACATGGGTGAGCACATAAGTAGGCAGTGCTTAGTACTGAAGGAAGCCAAAAGTATTTCTGTGCAGGAATACTCTACAGGCTATATAAAGCAGAGGTCCTGAACCAGATCCTCTGGACTGAGCTCCTGGGAAGTGACTGAACCATGTTTTCATGATATGTGCCGAATTGCACATACTTTATCTGGCCTATTAATATAATAATAGAAATTAAGCAGTTTTGTGTGAATGTGTGGGATACACTTTTCCAAAGAGTACATCACAGGCAGGAATTAAATGTAAACAGGGTAAATACCAGGCAAATGCCATTACTGCTAAAAATGGAACCCCATTGATGAAAACCACAATTAGAATAAATAGGAAGAAGGAGTCATAATAGGAAAGCGATTTTAATGTACGCAAAGCATTTGCAGAAATGTGTGCCTCTCAGGAAGTATAGCTGCATTAATGCAAACCATTACCAGTAAGGCCACCCCTACAAGGATTACCCTTTTAATTGATTTCTTTAAAAGCCAAGTGGAAACTTACAACAGAGTAGTGAAAAAGCAGCAGATCTGTAATTTGGACAGCGTTACAGGTGCCTCTTACATCACTTCCGTTGCACATCAAGATTGCACTTTTGATGATTTGTCATTCTATTTATATATTGTTAATTTATATAATTTACATGTTTACACATTTATTTGGAATTCACCCCAAAGGGGAACTGATCGTCACTTGTACGCACACTAGTTTCTTATTAGCGCAATTCAATATTTTTAATACTATTATAAAATGATATTGGACCAATGTGTGAATGGTACCAGTATATACATACAGTATTCATAAACTAAAGACCAACACCCATTGTTGCCTAAAACAGTGAAAAGCAAAGTAGATACAAAAGTGAAAGGAATAATATATCACATAAAGAGAAAAGTAAAAAGTGAAGAAAAAAAAAAAAAAAATTCGCATGAAAATCATGCAGTACTCCAAAGTGAAGAAAAACAAAAACAAAGAGTTGTGCAGTCTTGCTGATAGAGGAAATCACAGAAACATGATGTGCATGTGTGAGGAGAGAAGTGTGAACAAGACTCCCAGTGGGGGTATATAGATAAAAATACTCATGTTCAACCATGTATCATATGTTTTATGAGGTATGCTTTGTTCATATGTCAATTAAACAATTTTATAATTTCTCCTACCACATGTCTTGTGCCTCACTCAGTCCCAAAAAACCCTTTCTTATCTCAATGAACTGTAGCTCCCCAGTGCCAGCAGCACTCATGCAGCCCCAGACCATGACACTCCCACCACCATGCTTGACTGTAGGCAAAACACACTTGTCTTTGTACTCCTCACCTGGTTGCCCCCACACACGCTTGAAACCATCTGAACCAAATAAGTTTATCTTGGTCTCATCAGACCACAGGACATGGTTCCAGTAATCCATGGCCTTAGTCTGCTTGTCTTCAGCAAACTGTTTGCAGGCTTTCTTGTGCATCATCTTTAGAAGAGGCTTCCTTCTAGGACGACAGCCATTCAGACTAATTTGATGCAGTGTGAGGCGTATGGACTGAGCACTGACAGGCTGACCCCCCACCCCTTCAACCTCTGCAGCAATGCTGGCAGCACTCATACGTCTAGCCAGCGATTTAGACATTAATGGCTTTGTGTTGAGTTATTATTACACTGTTACACAAGTTGTACACTCACTACTTTACATTGTAGCAAAGTGTCATTTCTTGTCACATGAAAAGATAAGGGGGTTGGTTTGTTTGTTTGTTCCCCCCCCCCCCCCCCCAAAAAAAAAAAAAAAGGATTGTACATTATACTTTGAAGCAATGGCCATTGGAAAATATTGATCAACGAAGCCTAGGCTAAAACTGCAATAAAAAAACTGCAATAAAAAGTTTTTTTTTTACCTTAATGTGTGCTATGCATTAAGGTAAAAGACCTTCTAGGTGCAGCCCCCCCACCCCCTATACTTATCTGAGTAGAGCTGCACAATTAAACATTAAAAAAATCTTGGTCTTGATTCACCCCCTCTGACAATCTGTCCTGCTGAGTTTGCTGATTCTTTCATATAAACAAGTGGAGAGATTATCTGCTCACCCAGCTGTCAAAAGAAAGCATTAGGGCAGTCTGCCAAGTTTAGAACTTGAAACATTGTAACTAACTTCCTTCTTAGATCAAAGGGATAGAACCTCTGTGTATGTGTAAACAAATAACCTGGGCAATCTGCCAAGTTTTAATGCAGGTAGTTTAACCACTTAAAGTCTAAATCTTTTTATGACACTTAAGTTAAAATCAATATTTTTTGCTAAAAAAAATGACTTGGGAACCCTCAAACGTTATAAATACAGTATATATATAAACATATATACACACACACTATAATAATATATATATATATATATATATATATATATATATATATATATATATATATATATATATATATATATATATATATATATATATATATATATATATATTAGCAGAGACCCTAGGGAATAAAATGGCAATTGCCCAGCGGTCTTTCAAATGCAATTTTTTGGGAAAAATACATTTCAATAAATTTTTAAAAAAACGAAACAGTAAAGACACAATTTTTTTTGTTTTAATGTAAAAGATGAGGTTACGCCGCGAGAATCACGAGAGAATCGTAATCTATCCTTTAAGCAAAAAAATTGTGATTCTCATTTTAGCCAGAATCGTGCAGCTCTATATCTGAGCCCCATCTCCATCCAGTGATATGCATGAAAGCAGCGGGCTCCAAAGACAGCAGTAGAAGCCAATGGCTCTCGCTGCTGTAAATCACAGCCAGTGAGCCATGAAGAGAGGGGTGGGACGGGGCAGAGACGCGCTGTGTGAGAGAGAACACACAGTGCAAGGCTTGGGAGCCAGCCTGCTTGTGTGCCCCCATAGCAAAAAGGCTTGCTATTGGGGGCACTAGGCAGGGGGAGGAGCCAGGACCGCCAGCAGGGGACCCAAAAAGAAGAGGATTGAAGCTGTTCTGTGCAAAACCATTACACACAGGAGGCAAGCATAATGTTTATTATTTTAAAAATATATATAGATGTCCTTTAGAACCACTTTAAAACCTGTAAGATTCATTTGAGTTTTAGGACTAGGTTACAGTTACTTTGAAATCTTTTCGACAGAAGATACTGCAATAAAATATTATTCATGAACAATAAAAACTTTGATGAATGAGCCATTCCTCCCAACACGTCAATACACCTTAACAGGTGGCACAGTACAAATCTGCTCACACCCTTAGTAAATAAGACCAGCAGCAGCCAATATTTCCCAGCATGCATCTAGTGTCGGTTTAGAACATTCCTAATGGGGCGTACACACGGTCGGACTTTTCGTCTACAAAAGTCCAACGGACGCTGACGGACTAAAGCTGGCTGGTAATCCGATCGTGTGTGGGCTTCTCCGGACTTTCAACTGACTTTTTCTGCCTCAAATCCGACGGACTTTAGATTTGAAACATGCTTCAAATCTTTCCGTCAAACTCGAGTCCGGTCGAAAAATCCGCTCGTCTGTATGCTAGTCCGACGGACAAAAACCCACGCTAGGGCAGCTATTGGCTACTGGGTATGAACTTCCTTATTTTATTCCGGTGTACGTCATCACGTACGAATTCGACTGACTTTTGTGTGATCGTGTGTAGGCAAGTCTGTTCGTTAGAAAGTCCGCCGAAAGTCCGCCGAAAGTCCGCCGAAAGTCCGCCGAAAGTCCGCCGAAAGTCCGCCGAAAGTCCGCCGAAAGTCCGCCGAAAGTCCGCCGAAAGTCCGCCGAAAGTCCGCCGAAAGTCCGCCGAAAGTCCGCCGAAAGTCCGCCGAAAGTCCGCCGAAAGTCCGCCGAAAGTCCGCCGAAAGTCCGTCGAAAGTCCGTCGAAAGTCCGTCGGACAGGCTGTCGGACTTTTGTAGCTGAAAAGTCCGACCGTGTGTACGCGGCTTTAGAGTTTTTAAAACATTAGGATGAATTCGGTGTAGATCTGGCAGCATATAGTTTGAATATGATGAAAAGAATTGTGACTCTAATGGGGCGTACACACGGTCGGACTTTTCAGCTACAAAAGTCCGACAGCCTGTCCGACAGACTTTAGACGGATTTGCGGCGGACTTTCTAACGAACAGACTTGCCTACACACGATCACACAAAAGTCCGTCGAATTCTTACTTGATGACGTACACCGGACTAAAATAAGGAAGTTCATAGCCAGTAGCCAATAGCTGCCCTAGCGTGGGTTTTTGTCCGTCGGACTAGCATACAGACGAGCGGATTTTTCGACCGGACTCGAGTCCGTCGGAAAGATTTGAAGCATGTTTCAAATCTAAAGTCCGTCGGATTTGAGGCTGAAAAAGTCAGTTGAAAGTCCGGAGAAGCCCACACACGATCGGATTTCCAGCCAGCTTTAGTCCGTCAGCATCCGTTGGACTTTTGTAGCTGAAAAGTCCGACCGTGTGTACGCCCCATAAGGCCTCATGCACACTGGGCATTTTCCAGCTCTCCAGCATCCTTTAGAAGCCTCAAGTGCTTGGGCACTAATTTAATTCATAGGCCAGAATAAGAATTCAATAGATAAATGTGCCTATCGCTAACGTGCGTTTAGGCCCGTGAAGCATTTTTTCTGCCAAAACATTGCTGCTCCTGAATGCACAGGAAGTGTTTTTTTTCTCTGCCTCTAAATGCCTATGTGTGCATGGACATTGAGAGGTGTTCAGAGGCAGACAAAAAAAAAAAAAAAAAATCAATTGCACCTAAAGGTAGTGTTCAACACCCAGTGTGCACGAGGCCTTAAAGGGGTTGTAAAAGTTCTAATTTTTTTAATACAAATAACAAACACGTTATACTTGCCTAGCGGGGAGCTTTTAACCCCCACTAGCAGCCGAAGAAAGTAATAGCGACCGTGTTGGCTTCGGCAGCGCTGCCCATTAATTTCAATGGACAGGGCGTTTTGGGAGCAGTGTATACACCGCTCCCAAACCGTCCCAAAGATGCTGCTTGCAGGACTTTTTTTCCTGTCCCACAAGCGCACCCAAACAGTACCTGTATCTGATTAGGTGCAGGCGCTATTCATCCAACAAATTTCTGAGAAGCCCTTTCATTTTTCGAGCCAGTTAGTAGCCAACAGGGGCACCCACAACTCAAATTTCAATCAATTCAGCAGAAATTGGCAGAAATGTGGGCTGAGTATGATTTACACAAGAGAAGTATTATATCTCATTATGGCGGGCTAAGATGATAAAATGCTAACCATACAGATCATAGCATAATACAGTTCCCCAATACCAAAGCTGCCATTTCTTTTAAACGTTTCTTATATTTACACTGTATATCAAATGTCTAAAAAATTGAAAAAAAATGTATACATTTATAAAAATCACCATTTTACATATAGCGAGGGAAAAAAGTATATGTTCCCCTGCTGATTTTGTACGTTTGCCCACTGACAAAGAAATATTCAGTCTATAATTTTAATGGTAGGTTTATTTTAACAGTGAGAGACAGAACAAAAAAAAATATCCATAAAAGCGCAATTAAAAAAAGTGATAAATTGATTTGCATTTTAAATGAGTGAAATAAGTATTTGATCCCTTATCAATCAGCAAGATTTCTGGCTCCCAGGTGTCTTTTATACAGGTAACAAGCTGAGATTGGAGCACTCTCGTAAAGCCCCTTTCACAAGGGGCTGTCCGCTTTGACGGACTCCGCTTGCTCAGCGAGGATCGATCCGTTGATCTCCACTGAGCAGGCTGATGACAGGTCCGCCTCCGCTCACTGTGCAGAGATGGACTTTCCTCTATGGGAGATTAGATGAATACAGATATGCCTGTCCGTTTTTATCAGATTTCATCTGATCTGATAGACTGATGGAAAATAGGGTTTCCATCCGTCTGGATTTGGCGGATTGGATAGCGCCGGACATGTCACAGCTGACATCTGGCGCGCCATGGAGGGGCATGGAGTGTTCGATCAGGTCTACCTAAAAAACGGACAGGGGGACCTGATCAGACAGCATGTGTGAAAGGGCCCTAAAGGAAGTGCTCCTAATCTCAGCTTGTTACCTTTATCAAAGACACCTGTCAACAGAAGCAATCAATTAATCAGATTCTCCACCATGGCCAAGACCAAAGAGCTGTCCAAGGATGTCAGGGACATCCAAGAAAACAATTGGTAACACACTACGCTGTGAAGGACTGAAACTCTGCAGTGCCTGCAAGGTGCCCCTGCTCAAGAAGGCACATGTACAGACCCGTCTGAGGTTTGCTAATGACCATCTGAATGATTCAGAGGAGAACTGGGTGAAAACGTTGTGGTCAGATGAGACCAAAATCGAGCTCTTTGGCATCAACTCAACTCGCTGTGTTTGGAGGAGGAGGAATGCTGCCTATAACCAAGAACACCATCCTCACCTTTAATCATAGGAGGTGGAAACATTATGCTTTGGGGGTGTTTTTCTGCTAAGGGGACAGGACAACTTCACTGCATCAAAGGGATGATGAACAGGGCCATGTACTTATTAAACCTTAGAGAACCTCCTTCTCTCAACCAGGGCATTGAAAATGGGTTGTGGATGGGTATTCCAGCATGAAAATGACGCAAAACACACAGCCAAGGCAACAAAGGAGTGGCTCAAGAAGAAGCACATCAAGGTTCTGGAGTGGCCTAAACAGTCTCCAGAACTTAATCCCATAGAAAATATGTGGAGGGAGCTGAAGGTTTGAGTTACCAAACGTCAGCCTCAAAACCTTAATGACTTAGAGAGGATCTGCAAAGAGGAGTGATACAAAATCCCCTGAGATGTGCGCAAATCTGCAGGGGAACAAATAATTATTGGTGACTGTAGCACCAACATATTCCCCAACACCTCTGAGAGCAAACAGAATCAGTTACTTTCCCAACACAGCTTACAATCTAGTACCCTGCCACGTAAAATTATCAGTATGCACAGTATAATGTATAATATATATCCCTCAGAACCTGACCCGCCAATTGCTAAGCCTGAATTTAAATACATCACAGTCAGCAAAGTATATGTAAGATTCAACCAAATGGTAATTAACACAGAAATGCAGGGTGCACAGGCAGTGGATTTGGGCTGTAAAGTGAACCTGTTGTAGTCACACTCTAATATTTGCATTCCCTTTTTGTCCTATGATAAGTAACATGCAAATGTCTTTCCTTCAGGGGGTATAACTGATCATAGCCATAGCTAATGCCCGGTACACACGATGAGATTATCGGACGAATGATCGTCCCTTTTTTTCCCCATGCTAATCTCAGATCGAATCTGATGAGTTTACTAAAGTCACAAAAATTTGCGTATGACAGAATAAAAATTCGGAAGTGATGTCATATGTTGTAATGCATTTGTATCGCATTTTTGAACGACAGCTGTACTGATTAAAACGAAAATCGTACGATCTGGCATTGTCCGAATGTTTTTTTCGGGCATGTCTGATTAAATATCGGATGAACTGTCCTGATCAGCTCTCTAAAGCTTTGTTTAAACGATCAGATTATCGTACGATCACTCCGAAAATCTGTATTTTTCGTACGATTTTCTGATCGTGCGTATCGGGCATAAGACTATGAATTTGTCACATGCTGCAAATTCGGACTGATGTTATTTGCAGACATGATGGAAGCAGAGGTCAACGCTCAGCAATTGTGTGCTGGTGACAGGTGCAGCTGCACTTGAATAATAAAAATTCTGAAAAATATGGCTGTTCATATACAGTATATATATATATTTTATTTTATGTGCTTATTACAAGAGGATAGTTCTCCCAAGCCTAATCCTTTTAAAAAGTAACCAAAATACTCCAAGCATGCAGATATTTTCATGATTTGTTTTCTCCAGAAGGATACTATGCCAAGATGCCATAGATTGGAAATGTTTTGGCACAGAGGGCCGGTGCTCCCACCAGTCAGTGACTTAAACGCTCAGCGCAGGACTGAAATAGTTCTGGAGTCACACATGCATCCATCCACTGTGAAAGTACAATTTCATGCTTGTTTGTGACATTCACAATCTGGCTGCAGATCCTCGGTACACGCTGTGTCTGAGCATACCCAAAAGGCTGGAAAGTCAACCCATCTCAGTTTAAAGGAATCCTGTGACTATCATGAAAAGACTAATAACCAGCTTACAAAAACAACAGCAGCATGTGATTGGCAATTAAACTAAATAGGGAAAAAGCAAAATACACAAAAGGTTATTACAGCAATGAAGATAACTGAAAACTGCAATCTAGAGAGGCGAGCTATTCAGCCTCTTCATTTTAAAAAGGAAAACATTGGGTATTTTTTAGTGTCACTATGGCAGTGTCTACCATAAAGTAGATGTAAATACTAACTAGGTGACATCTAGTTTGCCAAAGCACTGCATATTAGAATCTGTCTTTTTTAATAATTAAATAATTGTTTTTAATTTTTTTTAACCATCTTTGCTTCTCAAAGCTACTTAACTCCTGAATCCTCTTTGCAGACATTACCTGGCCATACCTGGTTCAGTAGGCTGAATGAAAACAACTGAACCAATTCTCCCATTTACACAATCAAGGTAGATGGGGGAATCCTTCCTGCTGAACTATTGTATTCTGACAGCAGGGGGATTGCTCCGCTGTTAGAATACACAGATCAGCGCTGCAGCCGCTTATCGAGCTGCTTCTTTCCAAAAGGTCCATTCAACAGAAGCCGATCGGTAGATCGACTTCAGCTGAGCAGCAGTAGCCACACATGGATCAAAATGTGGCCGTTCCCTGTTAAACTGGACAGTTGTAACCATAGGAGGCCACTTTTAAGAAGCATATACATGCTGAGTTTTTTCGTTCAACCACCTGGCTGAATGAAAAAACTCCCAGATCCCTATCAACACAAACAGGTGGAAGGAAAGAAAGATCACTGGAATCCATCAACACAGTCAATGTTGATGGACCGGCTGCCATCCACACAGGACGAATGTTGGCTGGTTTCTACTGAATCGGTAGATACAACCCGCTATTTGGCCCGTGTGTACAGGGCTTAAAGGCCCTCCGATTCCTCTTGTACCAAATTGTAATGTAACTATTGTCTGCCCTCATGTTGTAAAGCGCTGTGCAAACTGTTGGCGCTATGTAAATCCTGTATTATAAAAATAATAATAATAATAATAATAAGGCAGAAGGTTTTTTTTGTTTTTTTAATTGTTTATTTATATTAGGAAAGAGGCCCACATGGACCGCAGTGTTATATGGCAATACAGAAGATGGAACACAATCACAATAATGTAACTAGTAATACATAGTCTTGTCAAATTTAACAGTACTTCTGACGTTGGAGCACATCCTGTTAGGCATAAGTGGTCTGTTAAATACAAACATTGTTTCCTACTCATTTTGTGGCGACTCGGGAGACACATCTGTGTGGTGTTTGTAGTATTGTCATTAAGTCATTTGCCTCAGAGGCAAACTTATGTGTTCTACAGGTGTGATGTGGTGTTGTCCCATGGGCTCGCTCCTGCTTTGTTCTTTTCTTATTCCCCTTGTGTGGGGGATTGAAACGAAAGGATAGGTAATCCTATTGTAAAGAAGTAAGGTGTTAAAAGAGACAATATAAACCTAGAGAGGAGGGGGGGGGGGGGGGGTGCTCCCATGATCATGGCGTACTAGGAGTTTTCATCTAGGGTATATCAAGGAGGCGTTACGTCTCTACCATCAGAGCTTAGGTCAAGGCTACTCTGGTGGGCCTGTTTATGCGTCAGAGGTAGACCCACACAGGGACTGCGAGTATATGAATATATTCCATAGCTGCCAGGTTTTGGAGAATATCTCCTGTGTTTTGAGCTGTGAGAATGAGATCTTCCATTTTTTTTAATTCCCTCTACCTTTTGGAGCCATAAATCAATGGTTGGTGGGTGTGGGGATTTCCAGTGGAGCGGAATGCAGGCTTTGGCTGCATCTAGAAGGTGGCGAATCACGGATTTCTTGTAGACTCTTTCGGAAATGTTGGACGCATGCAAGAGGAAGAATGCTGGGTCGCCTGGGATGTTTCGATCTGTAAATTTTTGCACTATCTCCCGAACTACCCGCCAAAAATGTTTTAGTCTAGGGCACGGCCAGAAAATGTGTACCAGGGTCCCCTGGTCTGACAGGCAGCGCCAACATAGGTCAGATGTTGCCAGGAAAAACTTGTGTAGTAGTGCTGGGGTTCTGTACCATTGTGATAGAATCTTGTAGTTGGTCTCCTGAATTTTGGCACAGATTGAAAATTTGTGCATGAATCTAAGCATGTGCTGTCTCTTGTTCATGTTGAACCTGCAATCCAGCTCCCTTACCCACTTGAGTAGTCCCTGGGTTAGGAAATCTGCTGATGGTGTATTTAAGAGGCTTTATGTAAGAGAAATTGTGTGTGGTAGCACTCCAGAGTCAGTACAGAGTTCTTCGAGTGTTGTGAGCGGTTAGCTGCTGTCGGTGGGGGGCTGTATGGAGTTAAGGAAGTTGCGCAGCTGAAGCGATCTCAGGAAGTCTAAGCACAATGGGCCTGTGGGGTCAGAGAGTTCTGTGATCATTTTCCAACGCCCTCCAGAGCTAAAGTGGGAGGCTTGGTGTAGGCCCGCGTCACTCAGACCCCGAAAGACCACATCATGTAAGTCAGGTGTAAACTGGGGATTCCCTAGTATGGGGTATATAGGGAAGTTTGGAGAGGAGAGGGATGGTCGGGAAACAAGCTGGGCATAGATTGGTATCGAGTTGCCTATCAATGAGTGACGTTTGAGTTCTGCGTGGAGGGCCGAAAAACACCATGGGGTTTTCCCAAGGGGAACTATACTTTGTGCTTGCTCTAGTCGAGTCCATAATTTGGTCTCGTGGTGTCGGCACAAATCTATAAGCCTTCCCAAGTGCACCACCAGGTAGTAGGCCCGAATATCCGGCAGTGCTAGACCTCCGCGTTGTTTAGGGAGTACGAGTAATCTTTTGGTAAGCCGAGGCATTTTCCAGGCCCATATGAACTCTGAGTGCTGATTGCACTTGTTTAAAGTAGGTAGCCGATATGCGAATAGGTAAGGCTTGCATAAGGTAAAGGAACTAAGGCTGGATTCACACCTATGCATGTTGCTTTTGAGCGTTTTTGGAGGGTTTTTTTTCATGCTTGCCACGTTTTTGAGCCGCGTTTTTGCCGCGATTTTGCCGCGATTTGCGTTTTGCTTTTTTTTTTTTTTTTTTTACATTTTTTTTTTACAGTCTTAAAAAAAGTTAAAAAAAAAATTAAAAAAAACAAAAAACAAAAAAACAAAAAAACAAAAAACGGCAAAAACGCATCAAAAACGCATCAAAAACGCTGCAAAAACGGTGCACTTGCGTTTTTGATGCTTGTCCATTGAATTCTATTACATGCAAAACGCTGCATTTTGCATGAAAAAAAGTCCCTGACCCTTTCCAAAAATGCAGAGAAACAAAAAGGCATTGATGTGAACATGTTCCATAGGAACCCATGTTAAAAAATTCCCGTGCATTTCTGCAAAATGCAAAATGCATCAAAAAACGCGCTAGTGTGAATGGAGCCTTAGGGAGGATAGTCATTTTCAAGATGTTGCAGCGACCGAGCCATGAATGTAAGCCCGTGTGCCATTGAGTCTCCAAGTCGTGAGAATGTTTGGGGGATGTGCGTGCCCAGGTATTTCAAGGCCGTACGAGTCCATTTCAATTTAAAGCTGGATCAGAGGTGTATAAGCTGTGAGGGCGGTATCCCCACACCCATCACCTCCGACTTGGAGAGATTGATTTTTAGGTTAGAGAGCGCTCCGTATATTGCAAATTCTCGCAGCAGATTTGGGAGGGATATAATAGGGTTTGTGATCGAAAACATCATAACGACACCTTATGTTGGGTTTGAATTATTGTAACTCCAGTGATGTCTGGGTTCAGTCTTATGTGGCACAGGAAAGGTTCTAGGGACAGTGCAAAGAGGAGGGGTGAGAGCAGGCACCCCTGTCGCGTCCAGTTTGTAATTGGGAATGAGTCTGAGGTCACGCCGTTGGCCCTGACCCTTGCCGTCGGTGTTGTGTATGCCACCTAGATCAAACTCAACATGTTACTGCCTAGGCCCACATGTTGAAGTGTTGCAAACATGAAAGCCTAATTTACTCAGTCAAACGATTTCTCAGCGTCAGTGCCTATGAAGACACTAGGTGTTTTTGTAAGCTTGGCCGTGTATAGCAGATTCAAAAACTTAGTGCTATTGTCCCTCGCTTCTCTGGTTGGTACAAAGCCCACTTGGTCCAGGTGTATCAGTTTGGGTAGGTGTTGTTGCAATCTGGAATCTATGGCAGAAGGTTTTTTTTTTAATCTTAAAACCTTTTGTGTGCAGCAGCCCCCCTCATGATTACCTGAGCCCCCTCTCTATCCAGTGATGTGCACGAGTGTCTTGTCCTTTCCGGGACTCTCCCTCCTGATTGGCTGAGACAGCAGGGCCATTGGCTCCCGCTGTTGCCAAAAAAAGTCAGCTCAAGAGAGAGGGGGCGCGGCTCCATCTCTGAATGGAAACACACATAGCTGTGGCTCAGCTCGGGTGCCCTAATGGCAAGATACTTGCTATGGGGGCACTCAACAGGAGGGAGGAGCACCGAAGAGGGACACGAGAAGAGGAGGATCCAGGCTACTCTGTGCAAAACCACTACACAGAGCAGGTAAGTATAACATGGTTTTTTTTTTTTTTTTTTGCTTTAAAAATAACAAACACAAGACTTTAGTATCATTAAGTCTATTTGGAGGCTTTGAGAATAAAGTCGTCTCCAACAATAGCATCTAAAGTAACAAATTTCTCAGCAAACAAAGCCATGAGAAAACACTATAAAGACAATGCCTATTGTACTGGGAAAAAGATAAATAAACTGGCATTCTTCTATTGGGAAAATCCTTGACGTGTTCAGATTGCCAATAAATCATTTCAATATTCCTCTGTCTGAAAGAGATGAAATGTAGGCACAGCAGCTTATGATTAAAGACAGTCCTGTATTATTCTGAATTCTCCCTTTTTTTATTATTCCTAATGAGCTTCTATTTCCTTGTGGTAGGTAGCATAGCAATGGAAAACTCCTCTGTGCTTATGAATGATGGAAGGCATTTGCTCTAGAATTAACATATGACCAAATAGTTTTAACACATAAAAAGAAAAATGAAACCAAAGCAGAGGGAAGTATGAGGAAATAGTCTGGTGTGACCACATGGATTTAGAACCTGAACGGCTAGACAAATACATGAGATCTGCTGATCACACTGAAATCCTTTCAAGACTAATCATCAAATTCCATCCACTTAATACAACAGGGGCAATGGCATGCCTGGATCAAACACCCTCCCACAAACCTACACCAATATTTTTATTAGGCAGCCTCCATGGAGTATAATGGCAGTCAATATAATAACACCACTGGGGGGGCTATTCATAGGCTGACACAGAAAGGGTACCAATGGAGAGTTAACTTTTGATAGATAATTCAGGCCACATGTCATATGAAATAGACCATAACGTAGGGATGCTGCTGTTTATTGCTAAATAAACCATTTATCAGTTTATTCTATAAACCGTGCAAGGAACAAAGTTCTGGCTGGGATTATTCATAGCAGCCAATCAGAATTTAGCTTAGAGGAAGAAGATTCTGATAGGTTGCTAAAGCAGTCTTGTTACTTTCACCGATGCATTCAACAAAGGCCCATTTACACTGCCATGTTGTGGTGGCGCACCGTAATTGTGCTGGTTACTGCAACATGCACCTCCGGGACACTGCTGCATTACTGCTTCATTGCGGTGTACTGCATTGCAAAACACCCAGCAAAAATTCCATTCCTTTTGAATGGGTTGCCTAATGCAACATATCACAACTGAAAATGTGCACATTGTGGTGTATTGTATCCTGGTGTGAATAGGCCCGAAAATAAATAATGTACTGTTATCATCAAAATGGGTTTTTGGTCGTGGATAGAGTGGGGAGGGGTTATAAGCTCTGTCAGGTTGTAATTGCCGTCTCTATCCCTGTTGGGAACAGAGACAGCTTTAAAAAGCTGACACAGGCAATCAAAAATAATGGCATAGCAGGAAATCGCTGCAGGCGAGTTGTCTGCTGGCTACAAATATAACATATTCACATGCATTTCCGTGTCTTGAACAAAACAAAATAGGATTTTTATATAGGGTTTTAGTCCTGAAAATAACTGGCCCATAAAGTATCTATACCAGCCTTTTTCAACCAGGGTGCCATTAGGTTTCTTTAGGGGTGCCTTGGCAAAATGCCTAAAAATTGCCCTAAAATTGCATACAAGCCAGCAGGTGGATGAAGCTTGCCTTTTATGTACGCAAAGCCACAGGTGTACCATCACAACCTTCCAGCCATCAGCACCCTAACAACCAATGACATCAATTGAGAAGGACATCAGGCGCTTGCACAGTATCCTTATTTGTCCCTCTCCTGCCCCCAAGCACTGGGGTCACATTAGCTGAGGTAGAAGAGAAACATTGGAATACTAGTCGGTACCAGCGTGCAAAGGTGTGTTTGCTTTGGAAGAATAAATCACCTTCAACATTGAATGTCCTACATATGTGGATGTTGCTACATTATGGAAAACTATTAGTCTATTTTTTTTTTATATATATATATATATTTTAGAATTTTGGTGCCTCAAGATTGTGCAGAATTTTTAAGGGCGCCTTTACTGGAAAAAAAAGTTGAGAAACACTGATCTATACTAAAAAAAAAATAATAATAAAATTAAAAAAAATAAATAAAAAAATTAGATCTCTTGCACATAGTGACCTGAACCACTGCAAGGGGTTGTAAAGAATCAAGCTTTTTCACCTTAATGCATTAAGGCGAAAAACTTTCTGTGTTGCAGCTCCCCCCAGAGCCCCCCTAACACTTACCAACGACAGGGACGAGCAAAGCAGCTCCAGCCGCTGTCTCAGGTCCTCATTGGACAGATTGATAGCATTGGCTCCTGCTGCTGTCAATCAAATCCAGTGACACGGGAGCCGGGCCGAGTCCTGCTGTCTGTGTCAATGGATGCAGCATCAGGACTTGGGAGCGAGCACACACGAGTGCCCCCATGGAAAGCGGCTCTCCGTGAGGGGGCACTCGTTGCAGAGGAGGGGCCAGGAGCGCCACCAGGGGACCCCAGAAAAGGACGATCAGGGCCACTCTTGCACAGAGCAGGTAAGTATGACATGTTTGTTATTTTAAAACAAAATAAATTAAAAAAAAAAAAACCCTTTACATGTCGGGGCTCCGTGTCTGAATGCACACAGCGAGCTGTAACTCGGCTCGGGTGCCCCCATAGCAAGCTGTGTTGTGGTCTGTCTGCAAGTGCTTTACAGGGATTATGGCTGCAGATATCAGCCATAACCCTAGTACCGTTTTTTTCAGCAGGTGGCCGGCCTTCTCATGACACCCCCACTGTTGTATCCCAGCTTACCGTTTCCGCCGGTTAGCCCCAGAAATGATCCAACGGTGCAGGCGGCTCCCATAGGCGACCAAAGAGTTAACACACCTTGATCGACTATGGCCTTGAAGGACCAGAGCGACCTCAATTTTTTTTTTTTTTTTTTTTAACTTTTGCTTTTAAAGATAAAGAAGAGGTCTTTTTACCCGAGATCTCTCCATAAAGGAGGACATGTCATCCTTATTTCTATTACAAGGGATGTTTACATTCCTTGTAATAGGAATAAAAGTAATAAAAAAAAATATTAAAAAAGGGACATTGTAAAAAAAATAGAAAAAAAATAATAAAGTAAAGCGCCCAATCGGTCTGTGCTCGTGCGTAGAAACGTAGGCATACGCAAGTCGTGCACACCTATGTGAACAGTATCCAAACCACACATGTGAGGTATCGCAATGAACATTAGAGCGAAAGCAATAATTCTAAGGCCCCATACACACTATTGGATTATCTGCAGATTTTTGTCTTCAGATTTACCAAAACCATGTAGTGCAAGGGCCTGCCTGGCTGCATACAAATTGAAACAAGTGTTAATCTCCATAGATTATGAAATAACCCTAATAATTTGGAGGCTGGGTGAAAAGCTGAGTGCAGTCACATTTTTTACAGTTAAAGGAAATAAACCGGTTGAGAATGTTGGAGACCCCAGGAGCTGTTGTACGAATGCCAAAAAAAAATGACCATTTGTACATTTTGACATTGTTACATTGTGAATGCCCTTCTCCAGCAATGTGGGGACTGCAGACCCCATTTTCACCCCTCTCTCACCCCACCGCACTCTCATTTAAACTGGGGCCTCGTTTCATACTTGAGGGTCTTTGGTCATCTTGATTGGCTGGACTGGGATGACATAGTGTACACCAAGTGTGAATACAAGCTGTTCTCCGATTGTGAAAGGTGGAGAGAAGAGATAGTTACATCATCATCTCCACCTCGTCCAACCACAGAACCTCTTGTATTCACTAAAAAAAAACATACAAAGCATTCTGGGAATGCAAAAGTGATGAGTGAGCAACCCCCTGTGATCACTGTACAGCGGGGAAGCTGTTTCCTACAATCACAGCTCACACTGTAGTATCACTGACTACTACAGTAACTGCCAGCTTCCTCAGCAGTCCCTCAGGTATAAAATACACATGCTTACCAAAGTATGGATTGCAATACAGATCACACCTGGAATTCAGCATTAACCCACTACTACCCTCATCATGTTCTAGTGCTAGCTACCTTCTGCCATTGCAGGTTGCCAGATTTTTCTCAGGGTGGATGTCCTTCCACCCCAGGCTGTCCATGGCACTCCCTGAAGGAATGCATTATCACACAGCCTGGGCCCACAGGAGAATGATGCATAGAATGGTGCTCAAATATAACAATGTAAGCACCATTCTATACAATACCCAGTAGGGAGGAACCGATACCTGCATTTTAAGAGTGAGTACGGATACTTGTGCTCAAGTACTTTCTGATACCAAGTACTGATAACGTGCATTGCAGTGCGCTCTGAGCCCATACAAAATTAATGAGCTCAAATCACACGCAAAGGGTCGCATGTGATTTTACCAGGAATGAGGTGCAATTTCTATCCGAATCACATGTCGTTTCCTGCACCGCTCTTGTGTGAACCCAGGCTGAAGTCACCATGACAAGCCTGGGTTCAAACAGGAGCAGTGCGGAAAACTGCATGCGATTCAGACAGGAATCACACCGCATTCCAGTTCAAATCACATGCAATTCTTTGAAGTGGGCTTTTATCCCATTCATTTTGTAAGGGCTCAAATCGCACAGCAAAAGGAGTCGGTTTTAGTTATCAGAGCATTTGCACGAGTACTTGTACAAATGCTTAATATTGTCACCGATACTGATATTGGTGTAACCCTAGTACCCAGGACTGCCTACCGCTAACACCAGAGAAGAAGATCCCTGCTTGTCACATGACCAGCCAGAAGATATCCTGAAGGATGGGGAACAAAAGGGGATGCTGCCCATTCTGGAACTAGATTTTGAAAGTACAATTATTTATAAAGGCGAATGCATCATATCAAATAGAAGAATGAATGAGAAAATGACGCATTTGAGGGGCAGCCGGGAGCCATGGTAACAACAAGCTACTGTACATAATATAATAATCGCCTCTGGATTTTCTGTTTTGGTTACAATTATACGATCAACAAAATCCACTTTCAGTATAATCGTATATTTGTCCAATTTGCCCCAAGCACTCAGATCAGCAGATCTAGTCCAACAAAGACTCTTAAGAGAAATGTGCAGCTCACATTTTCTGATTTATATGGAATTCAGTGTTCCTCATTGCAGGGTGTGTCAGATAAATTTCCAAGACCTTCTGATAACATGAAATCAGAACTTATCCTTTACAACCAAAGGCAGCGACATCTTAGTCTCTATTTAGATTTGCAGTTGCCATGGTGCTGTGCGTTTGATAATCTACAAACCCAGTAACAGTGATTTTACACTGAAATCCCATCAGGTTCCATTGACTTAAGTGGGGTTCAGATAAGCTGCACTGCCTACCAGCCTGGACCTGCTGTTAAAACTTGGCAAAAAGTGAATTGACCGCAGCAATGTATAAAAAACATGTCCGCTGGCCATGTTAACTTACCGATAGGCGGTCGGGGAGGGAAGTGCGGTAAAAACGCAGATTAACCGCCCGTTTTTACAACCTACCAGTTGGTCATGTGAATGATGCCTAACAGGTTGGGGAATAATTGTATCAGTAGGTCTGGTTCCAAAAAAAATAAAAAAAAAAGGGTTCAAAAGTACTTATAGTGGTTATAAAGGCAAAACGTTTCTTTCCTAAAATGAGAGAGGCTCATACTTCCCTTTTCTGTATAATGATATTTCACAAAGCGGCCCCTCACCTCCTTTTCTGGGGCCCCCCCGCTGGCGATATCTGCTCCTCCTCTTCTGCAAGTGCCCCCATAGAAAGCCAGCTGCTGTGACGCACTCATGAGGGCTTGCTCCTGAGCCTGTGTGTGTCCATAGATGTACACAGTGTGGCTCAGCCCCGCCCCCTCATCACAGAACTTGATTGACAGCAGCAGGAGCCAATGTTCCTGCGGCTAACTCAGTGTCCTGTGAGAGCAGTGAGAGGGGAGATCGTTACTACAGATGGGCACAGCTCTGGATTGAGAAAGGACTCAGGTAAGCGTTTATGGCGGTGGTTGGGTGGGGGGTCAGCGATATAACTACAGGGAATGCATTAAGGTTAAAAAAATGTCTTGCCTTTAGAACCACTTTAAAATTGCATGCAAGGCTAACGGGGAGAAAAGGTTGGTCGGTGCTGGACTTTTTCTACAAGACAGTACTGCATATGCTCATCAGGGTACCTAGTGTTTTACAGATCCTAGGACTTCAGTAGACAGAGTATTTCTGGCAGACTTCAGGCATCAGCCAAGCTGCTGGCCAATATCAGTTTTCATACAACTGTCACCAATCTTATCTGAAGTTCCAGGCCCAGTCAGGGTGTGTTCACCTCCGTATATTTAATTTTCCACCATGTGTAAGGTAATAGCAGGTAATTGCATAATGCAAAAAAAAAAAAGCAAATTGGTGACAAATTTCCGTAACTCTGCAAAACAATGCTGTAATTAGGACAGAGGATTAAATATTAACAGACAGGAAGCTATTTTGTAACACCAGCACATTCTAAGCAGACATTTGTGATATAACCAAAAAATATATATATTTGGAACTGCCACATTCAATAACGTCCTGCTGCGTCTCCAGATCAGGTAGTAAGGGAAAACCTCCACAACAGGGCCAAAGAAATTCAACAATTGTTTTATTTGGTATTTACTTAATTTTTTTTTATTTTACAAAAAGTTTTGGAGAATATATATATATATATATATATATATATATATATATATATATATATTACACACACACTACATGTAAATAAAGTTGAGCGCTGGGATAAGCAAGTTCTAACAAATTCTGGTGCCTTTTCTCCCAATTGTGTGCAGTAATCCATTGTGAACTTTGCCCCTATACAGGAGATTCCTGAAATAAAGACCGGTCACTTCTGCTCTCTCATTGTGCAGGGTGATGGGTCTTGTACCCGCCCCCTCCTGTAGTTTTCTGCAGGCAGTCTGTAGTCCCAACCACTGCTCGGCCTTTTGTACAGGATATGTGCAGCACAGCAAGCATGTCACTGCTACTTTTACAACATATTTGGTTTTGTAAAGTCATTTGGTGCGCCACGTTATGTTTATGCCTAGACTGAGGGCGCATTTCAAAATGTGGAGAAAAAATGGCTCTGGCAGTGAAAGGAATAACGATAGGCACAGATAGAAAAAACGGGAGTGGCGAGAGTATAGGTGTGCACAGCTCAAACACACACGCCTTTCTCTGCAGCCTCAGCTGCACTGGACACTGAATGAATGGGAAGTACTCCATGCTCAGCGGCTTCCTGTTCATTCACAAACTTAAGCATAGTAAATAGTTTACTATGCCTCAGTTATGAATAAACACAGTGGGTGACTGTGTTCTTTTAGAAAAGGAAGGGGCTGGTAAATGACATATTGACTAGATTAGGGTATACCAGGCACACCTGGCACACGCCTAGGGGTGAGAGCGTGGTCTTATGACTTGGGTTGCTATGCACATATTCATACTCACCCTCAGCCACATGGGCATTTCCGGGGGTCCTGGGGGATGGGGGAACTAATGGCGATGCAGTTTTTCCCTTTTGAGCCTGGGAGGTGATGGTGACTGCCCCAGTGCTCTGGACTTCTATATGGAGCTTCCCTTCCATGCCAATAACTGAATTTTTGGCACTCACATTAAAACTCTCTCAGATGCTAGGAGTGAACTCAGTTAAGCAAATAGCCAGATTTGATCAAATTTCTCCAATGGGGACAATGACAGCATCAAAACAGTTTCTAATGCAGTAGGGAAGGTAGGTTTTAATTGCTGTCTGTGCCGTCCTCTCCCGTCAAACCCAATTCTGACCCACATCTTATTCTTGTTTCACAGGAAAAAAAATGTGGGATCACAAATATGACTGCACACATTGACACCAACGCTGAGGGTCTTACTGGACCCACTCACACCAATGCTGCGGTTATTACTGCACCTACTGACTCCCAATGCTGGGAGTTAAAGCAGTAGTAAAAGGAATTTAAGGGAAAAATAAAAAAATAAAAAGCAAAAACAAACCTTGCAAAGTAAAGGCATAATGTGCTAGCATGTAAAGTGCAAATGTAAGGCCCTCGCGCTACTATGATAAGAGTGTACAAAATACAGTGATAAATCGAGTGTTCAAACCCTAAAGTGCCTAAATTGCATATGTGTAGATATAAAGTAAACGTGCCTGCCTGCAGCGGAACCTAAAGTGTATCACAATCCACTCACAGTATTAAAATTAAAATAAGTCTTATCCAATATGTGATAGATTATTTATTCCTCTTGTGAGGTCATTATGCCTTATTGATTGGATGCACTTTGTGATCCCCATTTATTTATATCTATATTCATTTATTTTTATCTGTATTCACTGTAGCGCGGAATCACTTATTTTAATTTTAATAATGTGCTAGCATGCATCACATACCAACACATTATGAAAGACTTGCCTTAGAGCAGCGGTTCTCAACCTGGGGGTCGCGACCCCCTGGGGGGTCGATGGCCAGCATTCGCGACCCCCTGGCAAATCGGCAGAGACGGACCCGAAGTTACTGTGTTACGCCAGAGTCTGTCCGTCTCGGCCAGCGAGATGTCACTTCTGGGAGAGGAGAGACCGCACGGAAGTGACGTTCCGTCAGCGCCATCTTGGTACTCTCGTCCGCAGTGAGGCTACATTTAGAAGTCGGCAAGCAGACATCTTTTTACACCCACCGAAGTCCGCTTGCTGAGGACGAGTCTACCAAGATGGCGGCGACGAAACGAAACACAGACGGCTTGCTGATTCTGACGGAACACCAGTGATTTGGTAAGTCAGAGATAGCATTTTTGTACATCAAACGCCACCACTGTGCCATCAAACGCCACCATTGTGCCCATCAATTGCCGCCACTGTGCCAAACGCAGCTACTGTACCCATCAATTGCCGCCACTGTGCTATCAAACGCAGCCACTGTGCCATCAAACGCAGCCACTGTGCCATCAAACGCAGCCACTGTGCCATCAAACGCAGCCACTGTGCCATCAAACGCAGCCACTGTGCCATCAAACGCAGCCACTGTGCCATCAAACGCAGCCACTGTGCCATCAAACGCAGCCACTGTGCCATCAAACGCAGCCACTGTGCCATCAAACGCCGCCACTGTGCCATCAAACGCCGCCACTGTGCCATCAAACGCCGCCACTGTGCCATCAAACGCCGCCACTGTGCCATCAAACGCCGCCACTGTGCCATCAAACGCCGCCACTGTGCCATCAAACGCCGCCACTGTGCCATCAAACGCCGCCACTGTGCCATCAAACGCCGCCACTGTGCCATCAAACGCCGCCACTGTGCCATCAAACGCCGCCACTGTGCCATCAAACGCCGCCACTGTGCCATCAAACGCCGCCACTGTGCCATCAAACGCCGCCACTGTGCCATCAAACGCCGCCACTGTGCCATCAAACGCCGCCACTGTGCCATCAAACGCCGCCACTGTGCCATCAAACGCCGCCACTGTGCCATCAAACGCCGCCACTGTGCCATCAAACGCCGCCACTGTGCCATCAAACGCCGCCACTGTGCCATCAAACGCCGCCACTGTGCCATCAAACGCCGCCACTGTGCCATCAAACGCCGCCACTGTGCCATCAAACGCCGCCACTGTGCCATCAAACGCCGCCACTGTGCCATCAAACGCCGCCACTGTGCCATCAAACGCCGCCACTGTGCCATCAAACGCCGCCACTGTGCCATCAAACGCCGCCACTGTGCCATCAAACGCCGCCACTGTGCCATCAAACGCCGCCACTGTGCCATCAAACGCCGCCACTGTGCCATCAAACGCCGCCACTGTGCCATCAAACGCCGCCACTGTGCCATCAAACGCCGCCACTGTGCCATCAAATGCCGCCACTGTGCCATCAAACGCAGCCACTGTGCCATCAAGCGCCGCCACTGTGCCCATCAATTGCCGCCTTTGTGCCATCAAACGCAGCCACTGTGCCCATCAAACGCAGCCACTGTGCCATCAAGCGCCGCCACTGTACCCATCAATTGCCGCCTTTGTGCCATCAAACGCAGCCACTGTGCCCATCAAACGCAGCCACTGTGCCCATCAAACGCAGCCACTTTGCCCAAACGCAGCCACTGTGCCCATCAAATGCAGTCACTGTGCCATATGAAATGCTCCCACTGTACTATCAAATGCTGCCCCCGTGCCATATCAATGCTCCCACTGTGCCCCGCCGCCCGCCCGCCATCTGCCCGGCACTTACCCTGTCTCTCGGTGGGGCATTTTATCCACTTGTATCTTATATGTTAAATAAATATTTTGCGCTGTATATTACAGATTGTTTTTGTGATTAATCACTATGCTTTAAGATGTTAGATTTGTAGGAATGAAAATACATCCTGCATATCAGATATTTATATTTCGATTCATAACAGTCGCAAAATTACAGCAATGAAATGACCAACGAAAATAATTTTACCGTTAGGGGTCCCCACAACTTGGGAAATTTTATCAAGGGGTCACGGCACTAGAATGGTTGAGAACCACTGCCTTAGAGCAAAGCCCTCCAGGGGCGAGCTGTCACCGCTGCAGGGGCTTCCATCCTCCCCCAGTCTTCCTTCTGGGTTCAGGGACTCCAGCCATCTGACTGGGCAGGCTGTGATGATGTCACTACTGCGCATTACTGCGCACAGATACCAATGCTGGATGTTATTACTGCACCCATAGACACCAATGCTGGGGTTATTACTGTACTCACTGGCTCCAATGCTGGATGTTATTACTGTACTCACTGACACCAATGCTGAATGTTATTACTGCACCCATAGACACCGATTCTGAGTTTTTACTGCGCTCACTAACACCAATGCCGGGGTTATTACTGCACCGACTGACACCAATTCTGGATGTTATTACTGCACCCATAGTACCAATGCTGAATGTTATTATTGCACCCATAGACACCAATGCTGGGGTTATTAGTGCCCCCGTAGTACCAATGCTGAATGTTATTACTGCACCCATAGTCAACGCTGTATCCTGGCCTAGGCCGACAAGGCAGCACGAAAAAAGTCCCCGCCGGCTTGCGCTACACTGTTAGTGTAGTGGCAGTCTCATGGGGTGGACTGGGCTGAGAGGCAAATTTGTCTAGCACCCCCATAAAGCGGGCGCACTGCTTCCGGTATGCTGGTGGCCGGTATTCCGCAACTGTGGTTCTATCATCCTGGACCACAAACCTTCCTCACTGTGCTATGTTTTCTGCTGCACCATTGGCATGGTTATATCTTCTTAATCCTCTCCATAAAATTCTGAGAAATTTGTGCTTAAAGTAGAACTATAGGCAACACTTTTTTCATTTTGGATAGAGTAAGGGAGGGTTATAGCCCGTCAGTTTATTTTTTTACCATCCCTGTCCCATAGCAGAGATTTCCCTTCAAGCAGTAAGTGAGAGGAAATCTATGCAAATGAAGGGAATCCATTGACACCCCCCCCCCCCCCCCCAGGACCTCAGAACTAGTGTCCCTACGCGAAAATTTCAGGGCAGGTCTTAAACAGCAAGAGGTGGGGCCTTGACAGGTAGGGGTGGGTCACATTTAAATTGGGGGGGGGGGGGTATATGAATTTAGTCAGGCCTAGGGCAGCATAAAATGTAAATACACTACTGCCCATAGTACCAATGCTGGATGTTATTACTGCACCCATAGGACCAATGCTGGATGTTATTAATGCACCCATAGACACCAATGCTGGGGTTATTACTGTACTCACTGGCTCCAATGTTGGGTGTTATTACTGCACTCACTGACTCCAATACTGCGGCTATTACTGCACCCACTGATGCCAATGCTGGATGTTATTACTGCACCCATAGACACCAATGCTGAGTTTTTACTGCGCTTACTAACACCAATGCTGCAGTTATTACTGCACCCACTGACACCAATTCTGGATGTTTTTACTGCTCTCAGTGTCACCAATACTGGATGTTATTACTGCCCCCATAGACACCAATGCTGGGGTTATTATTGCACTCACTAACACCAATGCTAAATGTTAATACTGCACTCAGTAACACCAATGCTAGGGGTTATTACTGCACCCATAGACACCAATGCTGGGGGTTATTACTGCACCCACTGGACACCAGTACTGAGGTTGTTAGTGCACCCTCTGAGACCAATCAAAAAGGTAGCAGAGGTCCTTTCAGGTAGGCTGTACAGGGCCACATTATATCTAATGGTGGCCCTGGGTGCACACAAAGTGGATTTATCCTGTAACCTTTGTGACTATTAAGGAATTTTTTTACATTTTTTTTAATTTTTTTTATTCTAATTCTGCTATATACAGCTGTATACTACAGAACACATTTATAAAACGTGAAATAAAAATAAGGAACAGCAAGTAAAAATGTGAACTAAATCAACAATTACAGGTTACAAAACTCAGAAAACTCAGTTGCCTTCCCTTTTACAGATCCTTTCTTGCCCTAATTATGAGAGTAAGAATGAAGGGGGAACAACCTGAGCAGACAATACAACTATATGGCTCAGATCCCTGCACTGGAATACAAATAAAATAAAAAAATTGGGGAAGGTCCAGACCTTTGAGGAAGGAAATATTGAGCTGGGTTATTGCACACAGAGATTAATTGCGCAGGTCGAAGGTCTCTTTGGGATGTATATTATTTTAACTCTCTCAATACAAAATGCTACCATGACAAGCTGAACTTTCACATTCTTCTGATTTTCAATTAACCTTTATGGACCACATCCATTACAAAATAAACCTGCACCAGCATTTTCAGTAGGTTAAGAACAAAATAAATAAAATGGTTACACGCCAATAAAGATGCTGTACCAGCTTTTTCCTAAGTTGCAGAAACCTCATAAGTGGAGGGCATTGTTCAAGAGTATCATTACACAGATCAACCGGACACAATGTCCTCCAATTCTAGTAGCTCCCTAACCTGGTCATTGGCACGGTACTACCACTAGGACAAGGTTGAACTCTGAACACCTTGAACTGTTTCCTTAGGGCCCTTTCACATGGGCTTGTCCATGTATGGACTCAGTAGGAATCCATCCGCTGAGCAAGTGGATGACAGGTCTGTCTCTGCTCAGTGTGCCGAGACGGACCTGTCAAAGCCCCGCTGTCCTCTATGGAGAGCGGTTGAAAACTGACCGCATGTCCGTTTTCATCCGATTCTATCCGATTCTCCAGACGGATGGAAAATAGAGTTTCCATCAGTCTGGATTTCACAGATAGGATCGCGGCGGATATCAGCGGACATGTCACCGCTGACATCCACCGCTCCATAGAGGTGCATGGAGCATCCGATCAGGTCCGCCTGAAAACCTGATCGGAATGCCTGTCTGAAAGGGGCCTTACTGTCAACTCCCAGAAGGGCTGGTGTACCACACAGTATTATCGGGCTGGTGTGAGCTTTCACGGACAGCTCATTAAATGATCAGTCCTGATTAGAGATCTAAAATTTACCAAAATTTTTAAGTCATGGTGAAAAGGGTTTTCTTCTGGAAAAAAAACGTGAATTTTCAAAAAACTAAAAAAAACTAAAATCAGGTGTGGTGAAGATTTACAAACAAAGTCATTTTGTTACACTGGGAGCGTGAAATGCAGCCTATTCTGTAAATAAACGAAACTTGCTTTTTTAAATTGTATATGTTAAGAACATTTCACCTACACATGAGAGCATGTAACCACAGTCCTTTACTTCATAATAATTTATAAGCTTCCTGCCAATATGAATTTTCAGTTAGACCCCTTTCATACTAAGTATTGAGGCATTTTAGCACTAGAAAATAGCGCCTGACAACCGCCTCCCATTAAATTCAGTGTGACTTTTCATACTTGGGTGGTGCGCTTAGAAAAAGTCCTGCCAGCAGCATCTTTGGGGCGGTTTGGGAGCGCTGTTTTTAGCACTCCCAAAATGCCCTGCCCATTGAAATGAACAGACAGCGCTTTCAAAGCACCTGAAAAGCGTTTCGGAAGCAGCGCTTAAACAGCGCTAAAGCGTTGCTAAAACAAGTGGCACTTTAGCGCAACCCCAGTGTGAAAGGGGTCATATTGACAATGCTGATCCAGAAGCATACAGTGCCTTGAAAAAGCATTCATACCCCTTGAAATGTTTCCCACGTTACAACCAGAAACATAAATGTATTTTATTGGGATTTTATGTGATAGACCAACACAAAGTGGCACATAATTCTCCTAATGTATTAATGTAATGCAGTAAGACTGTATACAAAAATCAATATACCTCTTTTTTTAAAAAAAAAAAAAAAGAAGGAGGTATATTGATTTTTGTATACAGTCTTACTGCATTACATTAATACATTAGGAGGATTCAGTTGTGTTTTAACCACTTGCTTACAGGGCACTTAAACCCCCCTCCTATCCAGACCAATTTTCAGCTTTCAGCGCTGACGCACTTTGAATGACAATTGCGCGGTCATACAACACTGTACCCAAATGAAATTTTTATCATTTTTTCACCACAAATAGAGCTTTCTTTTGGTGGTATTTGATCACCTCTGCAGTTTTCACTTTTTGTTAAAAAAAATGTAAAAAATTTTTTTTTTAAAAAAATTTTTATTTTTTTATATTTTGTTATAAAAAATGGGTAATTTTTCTCCTTCATTGATGTACGCTGATGAGGCGGCAGTGATGGGCACTGATAGGCGGCAGTGATGGGTGGCAGTGATGGGCACTGATGGGTGGCAGTGATGGGCAGCACTGGCAGGTGGCACTGATAGGTGGCACTTGTTTGCATTGATAGGTGGCACTTGTGGGCACTGTTAGGTGGCACTGTGGGCACTGTTAGGTGGCACTGCAGGCACTGTTAGGTGGCACTTTTAGTGGGCACTGATGAGGCAGATGTGCCTCTTCCACTTCAGGACCGATGTCCCTGACATGCGAGCCGGTGATCACTTCAGGACCGATGTCCCTGACATGCGAGCCGGTGATCGGCTTTTTTTCCTACTCGCGCTGTCAGCGTGAGTGAAAAAAAAAAAATTACCGATGTTTTGTTTACATCATGTGATCAGCTGTCATTGGCTGACAGCTGATCACATGGTAAGGGGCCAGGACCGGCCCCTTACACGGATCAGTGATCAGCCGAGTCTCATAGACTCGGTGATCACAGCGCGCCCTTCAGGGCGCGCGCAGGGAGCGTGCAAGGGGGAGGCCGTCATACGACGGCCTCCCGGGAATGCAGGTCCGCGCTGTGGCCGTCATTCGGCCATAGCGCGGATGTCTAGTGGTTAAATAACTATAAGCCCTCACGGAACAACTTTGGAGACGGCTATCTGGCTGGGGAGTACTTGGAGTCCGCACGGATCAGGAGCCAAGGAGATTACCTTGAACCAGGTTCCACCCATCTGTGTCCAGTACCCGAGCAACCTCCGATGAATACAGCATAAGACCCTAAGCCTGTCTGACCCCTCTGTCGTATGACATCTGGGGTCCATCACAGCTGGTAAGAGTACCCATTTACTTCTTGAGTTTCGCTGTTGTTGACTACAGACAAGCCTTACACCATTTTCCTAAGTTTGGGATTACCTTCGCCAGAGGGATATACCATTCAACACTCGTGTGGACACTTTCACATACTCACTGGGCTATATCCAGTTTAGCCAATATATTTTTTGGTTTTATTATATATATCTATTTAGTTTTTTTTTTTCTTTGTTATTTATTTTACACTTTCTAGCAGCGCTACACTGTTACTATATTATCCAATTTGAACTTTGTATGTTTGAGTGTTAGCAGCTTTTTCTCACTTACTTGATTCATTTTAGCACAGGCTTTCCCTTCACTACCACAACTGCAAAACCTACCAAGACATGGCCATCCATCTAAGATCTACAGCTCAGGTGGGAGATTCTGTACACAGGACAACTATTAGTCGCGCACTCCACAAATCTGACCTTTATGGAAGAGTGGCAAGAAGAAAGTCATTGTTGAAAGAAAGCCATAAGAAGTCCCATTTGCAGTTTGCGAGAAACCATGTGGGGGACACAGCAAACATGTGGAAGAAGGTGCACTGGTCAGATGAGACCAAAATTTAACTTTTTGGCCTAAAAGTAAAATGCTATGTGTGGCGGAAAACACTGCATATCACCCTGAACAAACCATCCCCACTGTGAAACATGGTGGTGGCATCATTATGTTGTGGGGATGCTTTTCTTCAGTAGGGACAGAAAAGCTGGTCTGAGTTGATGGAAAGATGGATGGAGCCAAATACAGGGCAATCTTAGAAGAAAACCGGTTAGATTCTGAAAAAGACTTGAGACTGGGGAAGAGGTTCACCTTCCAGCAGAACAACGATCCTAAACATACAGCCAGAGCTACAATGGAATGGTTTAGATCAAAGCATATTCATGTATTAGAATAGTCCAAAGTCCAGATTTAAATCCAATTGAGAATCTGTGCCAAATCTTGAAATTTTCTGTTCACAGACGCTCTCCATCCAATCTGACAGAGCTTGAGCTATTTTGCAAAGAAGAAGGGGCAAAAATTTAACGCTCTAGATGTGCAAAGCTGGTAGAGACATCCCCAAAAAGACTTGCAGCTGTAATTGCAGCAAAAGGTGGTTCTACAAAGTATTGACTCAGGGGGGCTGAATACAAATGCATACCACACCTTTTCACATATTTGTAAAAAATGTTGAAAACCACTTATTTTCCTTCCACTTCACAATTATGTGCCACTTTGTGTTGGTCTATCACATAACATCCCAAAAAATAAAGTTATGTTTTTGGTTGAAACATGACAAAATGTGGAAAATTTCAAGGGGCATAAATACTTTAAGGCACTGTATATTGCTCTTGCAAAAGCTTTATGAATGTTCTTCTGATTTTCATGTATCATTTTATCTATAAATGAAGGTATTGTGTATTTTTGGGAGGTCATGGTTTGTAACACTTTCTTCCTTGAAGATGCTGCTGGTGAAACACTTTGTGATGATCCAGAATCTGCAGAAAAGGTTTCTGGAACAAGGACTCTGGAGGGAAAAAGCTACTTGCACTTTCATTCTGGTACTCATCATTTAATTCCAGAAAAGTATTTTTTTATGTACTTAGGGCACCTCTGGCATGCCAGGATGTGTTTTGTCATCCATGTAGCATTTGGAAAAGAAGATTTCTTCTCAAAATATTTGCAAATTGCAGCTTTGCTCTCAGCAGAAATTGCAATGTGCAAAGGTTTCCAAACTCTAGATGTTGGTCTCACCATTTTACTGAAAGGAGGAAAAAGAAAAATCAATTGACTGAGCAGATTATAGGCAAGCATTATGCTGGGATGGAGACAAACATTAATAGGAATCATTTAAAGGTTATAAAGATAAACTAATTTGTCAGACAAACATACCCCCTTACCTGTCAATTAAGGCCTGATAGGAAAGAAACTATCATCTACTGTAACCCAACAATCACCCAACTGTAGGAGGTACAAGATGGCGCCCACAAACTAAACAGGAGCCTTTTCCCTACATTGCCCCATCGTGGCAGAAATGCATATTTTTCTTGTTTGAGAACTGCACTGAGAAGTACGTTGTTACTTGAAATGTATTCCAGGATTTGCTTGTCTTCAGCTGAGGGAATGTGCAATAATTTAAGACTTTACATGAAGTCTCAAAAATCTTTCATTAAGGGCATCACGTTTTATAATTTAAATACCATTTATATCATAGATATATTATTTGTCAGTGTAAAAACATATTCCACACTTTTTTCAATTTTTTTCCCCAGGCATTCCCGTCTCTAGTCCTCAGGCACTGTGCCATTATTTCACTCATATATGGGATACTCCATCTGTGTTTTTTATCTTATTCCTCTCCTGTGCCCACCTCAGCACTGAAAGGCGTCACAAGGAGCCTTGATACTTTTCAGACCAGTATTAATAGTACAAGCAGTGGGGTAAGGTTTTCAACATCCACTTAAATTCTGTCCAGTAATTCAACTGGTCTTCCAAAGCAAAATGGCATTTGCGGCAGAAACAAAAAGATATTGGTCAAAATATTCTGTAAAAAGAAGATGTCAGTGCTTTTACGAATTAATTAAGCTGGCCAGATTGAAATTCAGCTGGTTCAGCAGGAATCATCAGTATTTCAATCCATCTATGGGCAGGCTATTTGTACTGAAGTCGATCTATTGATTGACTTCAGTACAACAAGCTTGCTAGATTATTTTAAGTGATCACTGCTGGCGGCTATAGCTGCCAGCAGTGATTATGGGAAATTTCTGATGTCAGAATACAAGAGCGGGGGGAATTGTATACAATGAGGGAATTGAGCAGTGTTCTTTCCTTCAACATTTGGTAGAAGGAAATAAAAAATTGCATTATCTATAGACAGCCTTAGCAAAACAAACAAATATGACATAATAAGAACATGTGCTCTTTTAAGTTGTTATCAAATCCATTATACCTAAATATGTCAAGTTGTGCTTTCTGTTAGGATGTATTGTATAAGACAGGGGTGTCAAACTCAAATTCATTGTAGGCCGCATCAGCATTATGGTTGCCCTCAAAGGGCCGATTGTATCTTTAAGACTATATAAAACTACGCAGGGCTTTTCTTCTCAGAATAAGTGCAGGAACTCAACCAAGTCAACCCCCCCGGCCGAACCAAAATTGAACAGTTGATGTGGCTCAATTGCACTAACAACGGGGGGATTTTAAAGGGGCAATAAATATCGGGAGTGCGTTATGTGCAGAGTTCAGGGGTGCGCTGTGTACAGATAGCAGGGTTGAGGAGCGTGCTACATACAGAGTACAGAGTGTAAGGTTTAGGAGTGTGTAGGGTTCAGCTCTCTTTCACAGACTGTCCACATCTCACTTTCAGACGCCCCGGTCTCTGAACTTTGCACTATAGTCACCCTATCCCCCACCTCTGCACACCTCTCCCTTCCACAGCCCTCATCTCTATTCTCCCCCGCCCCCCTTTTCTCCCCAAAAGCTTCCATGCATCTCACCTGGCCTGTCTCCAGCAGTGTAGACAACTCGCCTCTCTCTTTCAACCTCTCTTGTGTTTGGCACATGTGGTAAAGGCATTTATTGCACATTTACTCCTGCAGAGGTTAAAGTAATTGAAGGATAGGACAGCACAGTGTCTTAGTACATAGTTACATAGTAGGGGAGGTTGAAAAAAGACACACGTCCATCAAGTCCAACCTATGTGTGTGATTATGTGTCAGTTTTACCTTGCATATCCCTGTATGTTGCGGTCATTCAGGTGATTATCTAATAGTTTCTTGAAGCTATCAATGCTCCCCACTGAGACCACCGCCTGTGGAAGGGAATTCCACATCCTTACCGCTCTTACAGTAAAGAACCCTCTACGTAGTTTAAGGTTAAACCTCTTTTCTTCTAATTGTACTGAGTGGCCCCGAGTCTTATTAAACTCTCTTCTGCGAAAAAGTTTTATCCCTATTGTGGGGTCACCAGTACAGTATTTGTAAATTGAAATCATATCCCCTCTCAAGCGTCTCTTCTCCAGAGAGAATAAGTTCAACGCTCGCAACCTTTCCTCATAACTAAGATCCTCCAGACCCTTTATTAGCTTTGTTGCCCTTCTTTGTACTCGCTCCATTTCCAGTACATCCAGTAGTTTGCAAATTTACTTTGCAGCACTGGGGTCCTCTGTTCAAATACCAACCAGGGTACTACCTGCATGGAGTTTGCAAGTTCTTGCTGCGCTTGTGTGCGTTTCCTCCCACACTGCAAAGACATGCTTGTAGACTAATTGGCCCCCTATCCAATATTGACCCTAGTATGTGTGTGCATGCATGTGCTGACAGGGACCTTAGATTGTAAGCTCCTTGAGTGCAAGGACTGATGTCAATGTATAGAATACGCAAAGCGTTGTAAATTGACAGCGCTCTATAAAATGACTGTAATAAATGAAATAAATATTTCTCTCTCCTGAATTAAATGGTTTCCATGGTGAAGAGTTCCATTGTGTTGCAGAAATATTATCATTTTCTACACTGAAAAACAAATGAATGGCTAATCGATTTTCAGCTTTACACTTCATAAAAAAGGAGAGTATGTATGCAGACTGCACATCATCATCATGATTATAGAAGTCTTGGTAATGACCTGTAATCTGCTGTCAGTGGGCTGGGCACATCTCCATTACCACTGCCTCACACAGTACATGGCCTTTGGCAGCGGGAACACTGATAATGAGACATAAATACGGCTGTGTTCAGGCCAGCTAGCAATAGCAATACAAACAGTACATAAAGAATATAGCAGTTGATGGAGAAACGATACTATGTACTAGGGGATTTGAGCAATTTTTTTTTTAGACAAAAACAAAACAAAAAAATAAGTAAAACAATTTACATCAGAAATAGTCAATAAAGAAATACAAGTACCAATAAATATACCTACTGTTGTCAGATCAATGAAATGATCATTTCCGATTGGCTTTTATAGTTAAAACATTCTAACAACTTTGTGCCCCCCTTGTGTTTTACTGAACAGGTCCATGTTATCTCCTTTTTTTTTATCTTTACAGTGCTGTGAAAAAATATTTGCCCCCTTCCTGATTCTTTTATTTTTTTTGCATATTTGTTACTTAAAGCAGAGTTCCACACAAAAATGGAACTTCCGCTTTTCGGAACCCTCCCCCCCTCCGGTGTCACATTTGGCACCTTTCAGGGGGGAGGGGGGTGCAGGTATTTGCATCCACTTCCGGCATAGACTCCCACGGGAGTCTATAACTCTTCCTGTCCCTCCGCGCTGTCTCCTGGGAAACACACAGGTCCCAGGAGATAGCGGGGACCAGTTATGATGCGCAGCCCAGTTAGGATGGCGGCGGCAGCTGCCGAGAATTGAGTGGGTTATCGGCGTCAGCTGCCGACATCGCTGGACCCTGGGACAGGTAAGTGACCATTTATTAAAGCGGTTGTATACCATTATTTTTAACTTTTACCTACAGGTAAGCCTATAATAAGGCCTACCTATAGGTAAAAAAAATATCTCTTAAACCTGTAAGGTTTAGGAGATATTCCCCTCGCAATGGGCCGCTGACTGCAGCGGCGCATGCGCACAGGGGATTCTCGGCTGACAGCCCGGCAAACTCCAGAGCCTGCCGGGCAGAAGTCTCCCGCGCGCATGCGCGGGAGTGACGACATCGCGGCTCCGGCCACTCACAGCGCCGGAGCCACGATACCCGGAAGACACGCCGAGGGGAGATGTCAGCTCCCTCGGCGTGGACCAAGTGAGATGCCGGCGCCTCATTCTAAGGTAAGCATCTCATAATGAGCTAGTATGCGGTGCATACTAGCTCATTTTGCCTTTTCCCTTGCAGGTGTAGGAAAAAAAAAAAAAACAGCGGGTATACAACCGCTTTAAAAGTCAGCAGCTGCAGTATTTGTAGCTGCTGGCTTTTAATATATTTTTTTTTTTTTAGGTGGATTTAGGTGGACTCCCTCTTTAAATGATTGAGATCAAACAGGTTTTAATATTACACAAAGATAGCCCAAGTAAATACAAAATGCAGCTTTTAAAATGACAATTTAATTTATTAAGGGGAAAAAAAGGCTGTCCAAACCTGCCTGACTTTACGCCCCCCTTACTAAATCATGAATGACCTGTGATTGACCACATTTTTGGCAAGCCGAGTTAAATTTCACTTGCCACATCAAGGCCTGATTACTGCCAGAGTTGTTGAATCAAGAAGTCATTTAAATAGAAGCTGTCTGACAAGATGAAGCATGCTAAAAGATCTCAAAAAGCAACACATCCTCATGCTGTGATCTAAAAGAAATTCAAGAGCAGATGAAAAACAAAGTAATTGACATATCAGTCTGGAAAGGGTTACAAAGCCATTTGTAAGTAATTGGGACTCAAGTGAACCATGGTGAGAGCCATTATCCACAAATGGAGAAAACTTAGAACAGTGGTGTTACTCCAAGCGCACAAGGACGACTCTTCCAGGTCATCATAAAAACTGCAGGCCTCACTTGTCTCAGTTAAGATCAGTGTTCATGATTCAACAATAAGAAAGACTGGGCAAAAATGGCATCCATGGGAGAGTTTCAAGGCAAAAGCCACTGCTGACCAAAAAACACAAAGGCTCATCTCACATTTGCCAAACAAAATCTTAATTAACCCCCCAACACTTTTGGGCAAACATTCTGTAGACCAGGGGTAGGCAACCATACACAGATGGAGATCTACCTGAACAACACTGATGAAGTCAAAGATCACCGGGCACAGTGTCCTGTTGTGAGAGCCGGTTCACATCAGAACGCAATGCCAGAAAGGAATGTTCCATGTGCCTTTCCTACACCGTGTTCAAAATGCACTGCCTTCGTGATCTACTGCGGGTGATGATACATTGTTAACCCCAAATGTAGATTGCAAATGCAGTTGACATAAAAAATAAAAAAAAAGTATTACAAGAGCGTGCAGGGTTCAGGAGCGCGTTACCCTCAGAAGGCAGGGATCAAGAGAGCGCTACCCTCAGAATGCGGGGATCAGGAGAGCGCTACCCTCAGAATGCAGGGATCAGGAGAGCGCTACCCTCAGAATGCAGGGATCAGGAGAGCGCTACCCTCAGAATGCAGGGATCAGGAGAGCGCTACCCTCAGAATGCAGGGATCAGGAGAGCGCTACCCTCAGAATGCAGGGATCAGGAGAGCGCTACCCTCAGAAGGCAGGGATCAAGAGAGCGCTACCCTCAGAAGGCAGGGATCAAGAGAGCGCTACCCTCAGAATGCGGGGATCAGGAGAGCGCTACCCTCAGAATGCAGGGATCAGGAGAGCGCTACCCTCAGAATGCAGGGATCAGGAGAGCGCTACCCTCAGAATGCAGGGATCAGGAGAGCGCTACCCTCAGAATGCAGGGATCAGGAGAGCGCTACCCTCAGAATGCAGGGATCAGGAGAGCGCTACCCTCAGAATGCAGGGATCAGGAGAGCGCTACCCTCAGAATGCAGGGATCAGGAGAGCGCTACCCTCAGAATGCAGGGATCAGGAGAGCGCTACCCTCAGAATGCAGGGATCAGGAGAGCGCTACCCTCAGAATGCAGGGATCAGGAGAGCGCTACCCTCAGAATGCAGGGATCAGGAGAGCGCTACCCTCAGAAGGCAGGGATCAAGAGAGCGCTACCCTCAGAAGGCAGGGATCAAGAGAGCGCTACCCTCAGAAGGCAGGGATCAAGAGAGCGCTACCCTCAGAAGGCAGGGATCAAGAGAGCGCTACCCTCAGAAGGCAGGGATCAAGAGAGCGCTACCCTCAGAAGGCAGGGATCAAGAGAGCGCTACCCTCAGAATGCGGGGATCAGGAGAGCGCTACCCTCAGAATGCAGGGATTTGAGGAGGGTGTGATGTGTAGGGTGGTAGAGGACACTGCTATGGGGGTGGCCCTGCCCATAGCATTATCCACTGTCCCCTTCACATCACCCCCCCCCCCACACACACACACACACACACACACACCGTAGTGTCCTCTCCCCCCCTCCTATTGCAGTGTTCCATTGCATCCTACCTGTGCACATGAGACCAAGAAGCAGCACAGTTCTGCCTGAGGGGGGGGGGGGAAATGGCCAAGAGACTTATCATATTAACAAGCTGGTGATTGGTTGCTAGGTCCTAAGCAACCAATCACCTGCGGGTTAATGGGAAAAGTTAGCTTGGCTAGGTCCTCTGCCTGCCCTCTGTTCTGAGCTGTGCTGCCTCTCGCTCTCCGCTGTTCACCAATGACAGCGGCGGAGGAGGCAGAAGGGGAGGGAGAGAGGAGGACCGAATGCTCAGCAGAGGAGGCTGGGGCTCCACAGGGGATGATCCTATGTGCTGGGGTGTTCTCCTCTTTTCCTGTCTGTCGGCGCCGGTGGTAACCAGTGTCCCAGGCTGGGGTAGGAGAGATGCAGCATGGATCCTCTGTTAGTGTTTCCCGGGTCCCGGTGACGCTATGGGCTATGCCCGATGAAGGAGCACACATGCTCCGAAACACAGAGGATCCATGCTGCATCTCTCCTACCCCAGCCTGAGACACTGGTTACCACCGGCGCCGACAGACAGGAAAAGAGGAGAACACCCCAGCACATAGGATCATCCCCTGTGGAGCCCTGCTGCCTGCCACACTTACTACCCGGACTAATCATACCTGATGTGCCTGTTTACATCTTACTCTGAGTGAGTGCATTTCTACTTTTAATAAAATGTGTATGTTTTAATACTACACTAAGAGCCCTTGCACACTGGGGCGGCGTCGGCGGTAAAACGCCGCTATTATTAGCGTAGTTTTACCGTCGGTATGCGGCCACTAGCGGTGCGGTTTTACCCCCCGCTAGCGGCCGAGAAAGGGTTAAATACCACCGCAAAGCGCCTCTGCAGAGGCGCTTAGCCGGCGGTATAGCCGCGCCGTCCCATTGATTTCAATGGGCAGGAGCGGTAAAGGAGCGGTATACACACCGCTCCTTCACCGCTCCGAAGATGCTGCTGGCAGGACTTTTTTTACCGTCCTGCCAGCGCATCGCTCCAGTGTGCAAACCCTCGGGGCTTTCACACTGGAATGAAAGCAGCGGCACTTTCGGGTCGGTTTGCAGGCGCCATTATTAGCGCAATAGCGCCTGCAAACCGCCCCAGTGTGCAAGGGCTCTTAGGTTGGCGCTGCTTTTTCTTTCTCGTTTTATCTCCCTCCAAAAGGTATATTCTGACCTTCAAGCATGCTGCCTCCTGTATTTTACCAGTATCTCTCCCCCTGAGGTTATAAACCTAGACTTCTGTCCCCCCACCCCCCACGCTATCTCTGGACATTTTTATCATTTGTTTATTATTATTACTATCTTTTATCATCTGATTGTATTTATTCCCTATCTAATTGTTAGATATCAATGTTTTATTACTCCTTTATAGAAGCTGCTATTAACCTTTTAGCTATTCCTCACCCCAATCCAAAAGCAGTTATCCCTTAGTACAAAGAAAATACAATATTTTGTTGCGCTAAGTACTGCCTTCATGGAAACCAAAAGCCCTAAACAGGCAGGATGTCTCATCTTCAGGTTTTCCTTGAATATCCCTTTAACAGCACAAGGATGAAAAAGTAGACACAATTTTTTTATACAGTATTTTTTGCCTAAGCATGCACAGTTCTGCAAGGAAGAAAACCCACCTTTAACTAATAAACCAAAAAGGAGAGCTGTATGTAACATCCTATTTCTATTTTTAAATAAGAAAATCTTCTAAGAATTCCCTATAACAATGGATGATGGTTTTGACACAAAAGGATGCAAATACTTTGTTTTTTTTTTTTACCTTTTGGCTTCCTCTAGGTGGCATAAATACTCATAGGCAATGTTTTGTCGCCTCCTTTCATCCATTTCCTCTGCGGAAAGCCTTTCATCATCCACGATAGCTGGAAACAGAAACAAAAAAAGTTAAATCCCACAAAATTACAGGGTAGGCCAGTTTCAAACAAATGGTGAACTCTATTAAATAAATGCTCAACATATTTACAAATCCCCATTTGCCAATTAAAAGCTGATCATTTTGAAATCTCCGGAGGCTGGTGCCGGGTGTTCCTGGCTGGATGTGGAGCTGGACACACATTTCTCTTAGTCTTTACACTAAAGAACTTCCTTGTGTTTGTTTTCAAGGTTTGTCACTTGAAAGTTGCTGCTTTGTCAGATCTGTGAAACCTCTATAAACCACAACCCAGCCAAATCCCCGGGATGGACAAAGACACACATGAAAGTGAGGCCAAAATATGTGCTGTAGAGGAAGAAGTTTGCCAGGCTAGATCGAGAAAAACACTTGAAATGTTTAAAGTGATACTGAAGCCTGTTTTTATTTTTATTTTAGATGAAATCTAGATTTACAGAAGTATAATCTTTTATAAAAATGTGTCTTAGTTTTAGGACTGTTCCCAACCCCGTTTGCGGATGTCTTCCTTAGCGAATTGGCTGCTATAGAGACACCCGCATGTGTGCGCTCCTGGCCTGGGAGGTGTGCATCCATTGAAATACACAGCGCACGGCAAGCCTCAACTCTGTCCCCACCTCCCAGCTCTTGACAAGCAGCTGCAGGAGCCAATCACTCCCTTATCCCATCTCAATATACAACTCGGAAGCTCGAGGAGCAGAGCAGATTGTGCAGGACCTGTCGCCAGTGCTTGGGGATGAGGGGGTTGTAACTGTACTGGGGTATTTCTTTACCTTAAAGCGGAACTACATGGCATCCGAGCACCACAAACCAAAAATCCTATTTAAAGCAAACTCCCCCATCCATCCATGTCTCCATGCTTTATTTTGCATAGAAATCACATTGAAACACACCCTCCTAGCATTTCTGTCTGCAGTCCTCTTGCGTATGGGAGAGGATTCAGGTAGCATTTGCTTCCTGGAATCCATCTGCCCTTAGCTCAAGCATGCATGCAGGAAAGTGTGCTTAGCTGAGAAAATCCCTCCTCCTCTCTTCCCCTCCCAAAGACTCCTGGGATGTAGGACATCATCTGCCTAGGCATGGAAACCATGAAGTGGCTGAAGAAATGGAAAAAATGTTTTAAAACAACTATAGGGTTGCACCGATACCAATATTGGTGCCGATACCAAGTAGATGGTACTCGTGCAAATGATCCAATACCTGGAACTGATACTTTCAGGCTCTGTTCTTTTAGCTTTCCTGACAGCTGAAGAATAAAAAAGAAAAAAAAGCCAGCAATTATTGGTTGTTAAGGACACGGAGGCCCCACACTCCTTAACAACCAAGGACTCATCAGCTGTCAGTGAGATTCCCCAGTTGACAGCTGAAGTGTAAAACAAAATCCCGGCAATTGGAGATGTTATAATAAAAAAATAAAAAAAGCAGCAGCCGGGTTCCTATCGAATAGTGCCCTCCGTCGAAAAATGACTCAGCGGGCTGCGCATGCGCAGTACGGAACGTCAGTCCAGCTGATTTCCCAAACAGATGTTATGACGGAGCACGCGCAGTGCGTCGGAGACAATAGCCGACGAGCGCCGAGGGACAATGTTATTCTCAGATTCTGCCTTGCACTTGCGGGGGCATGTTCAGTGTGGTAAAGGGGCGTTTTTTTTTTTGCTCGGTGGAGTCATTTTTCGACGGAAGGGCACTATTTGATAGAACACTGAGCAATGCTTATCAATAACATTGCTCAGTCGCTGCAACAAAGATAAAAAGAAACATGGTTTCTTTTTGTTTATACATTTACAGATCAAAAAGGGATGAACTTCATCTGCAGATGATGTCAGTTTAAGGCCCCTTTCACACTGGGGCGGTGGGGGCGTCGGCGGTACAACAGCGCTATTTTTAGCGCTGCTGTACCGTCGTTCTAGCAGCGGTATTCGGATTTAACCCTTTTTCGGCCGCCAGCGGGGGGTTAAAACCGCACCGCTAGCGGCCGAAAAAGGGTTAAATCCCTCGTACAGCGCGGCTAAAGCCGCGGTATTACAGCGGTATAGCCGCGCTGTCCCATTGATTTCAATGGGCAGGAGCGGGGAAGGAGCGGTGAATACACCGCTCCTTCCCCGCTCCAAAGAAGCGGTTTGCAGGACTTTTTTCACCGTCCTGTCACCGCAGCGCTTCAGTGTGAAAGCCCTCGGGCTTTCACACTGAACAAACAGCGGCAGCTGTTTGGGGGCGGTTTTCAGGCGGTATTTTTAGCGCAATACCGCCTGAAAACCGCCCCAGTGTGAAAGGGGTCTAAAAGCATTTAAAATTGCCTTGGAAATGAAAAAAAAAACGTAGGACTGCTTTTATTATACTAGAGAAGCTGATAGGCATAGGTATTTTTTTTTTTTAAAGGTGTACTAACCCATGATTTAGCACAAAATGCCTAAAACATACTATTACTAACCCCTGTAATTATAGACATCGTGGTCATCAAAATGCACAGTTAAAGTACTTATTTCTTTAGATTTCAGCATCCCAGCTCAGAGCCCTTCCTCTGTGCTTAAAATAGAGATTAGATAAAGGAAGGCTGCTTGGTCATTGTTGGAAGGTGGGAGGAGTGGGAAGCTGAGCCGCTAAGAAAAAGTGAAAGTGCTTATTTTGTAAATTTGAGGATAAATTGCTCCAGGGTGCTTACAGATACAGGAGGTCAAAATCAGTTTATTTCTTTTCCACAGCAAAGTAAAGAGAATGTGGCCGGTCAGCATGCTGCATTAATGGGTCACTGATGTGTGGGAAAGCAGTGGTCTCACTGCAGCGCTTCAAACATTCCCTCTACTGAGTTAGCAAGAGCGCTCCAATCAGCATGGGGCATGAACTTAGCATGTTATACAGAGCACAAAATAAATGGGCAGGGCTGACACCAGTCAGTCCACTAAATTACTGTGTGCTGTCAGCACTCAATAGGTCAATAAAAAAAGTGGAGTGCATTTCTGGCAGAACGAATTGTATGTTTCTGTAGTTTTTTATTCTTTTATTTTATTTTTTTGGGGAGAAAATACAAGAAACAGTGGATGTATTGCAGAGATGTACTGCATGTGTTTTTTTCTTTTGCCTTGTTATAGGCTTTATGTCAATAATTACAGTTAAGGTAACAAAATAGGAATACAAAAATAATTTAAAAAACAAAAGAGATCCTAGAAAGCTCAATTTCCTGCAGAATTACTCGGGCATGAGAATAATTTCAACCAATAAGAAACAAACACACTGAGGCCCCAAGAATTAATGACTGATGATTTCTACCAACTGTACAATAGAGCATAAACAAGCCAGACGTAATACTTCTCAAAGCATAGTATCAGGTTACTTTAGATTTAAGCATGGCAATAAAGTAATCCCTAATAGCGTCATTATACGTGGTTTAAGAAATACATTGCTTATATAGGCAGAAGTACAAATAATTATATGAGGGGTCAGCAACCAAGATTACGTACTATATTTTGGTAAAAATTATATTATTATATACACACACACACAGTGGATATAAAGAGTCTACACTCCCCTGGTAAAACTTCAGGTTTCTGTGATGTAAAAAGATGACACAAAGATAAATAATTTCAGAACTTTTTCCACCTTTAACCACTTAAAGACCAAGCCTCTGTTTCTGAGATTTGTTGTTTACAAGTTAAAAACTGTTTTTTTTGCTAGAAAATTACTTCAAACCCCCAAACATTATACTTTTTTTTACTAACACCCTAGACAATAAAATGGCGGTCGTTGCAATACTTTCTGTTACACCGTATTTGCGCAGCGGTCTTACAAGCGCACTTTTTTTGGAAAAAACACACTTTTTTGAATTATAAAAATAAGACAACAGTAAAGTTAGCCCAAATCCTTTTTATATTGTGAAAGATAATGTTATGCCAAATAAATTGATACCCAACATGACGTGTTTCAAAATTGTGCCCGCTCGTGGAATGGCGACAAACTTTTACCCTTAAAAATCTCCATGGGCGACGTTTAAAAAAAATTCTACAGGTTGCATGTTTTGAGTTAAAGAGGAGGTAGGGCTAGAATTATTGCTCTCGCTCTACCGATCGCGATGATACCTCACATGTGTGGTTTGAACATCGTTTTCATTTGTGGACGCTACTCACGTATGCGTTTGTTTATGCACGCGAGCTCGGCGGAACGGGCGCATTTAAAAAAAAAAAAAAAGTTCTCATTTATTGTACCTTTTATTTTTACACTGTTCTTTTTAAAAAAATAAATTGTGTCACTTTTATTCCTATTACTAGGAATGTAAACAAACAGGACCTCTTAAATATGAGATCTGGTGTCAAAAAGAACTCCGATCTCATATTTACACTAAAATGCAATAAAAAATAAATTTTTCATTTAAAAAAAATTCAAAAAATAAAATGGCCCTTTAAGAGCTATGGGCGTTTTGACGTCGCTTCCGCCCTGCAATGGAATGGAGACAGGTGGAGGCCATCTTCCCCTCACTCGTCTCCATACCAAGAAGGATTCGATCGCCTCCGCCGCTACGGACGTCTCCGGAGCGCAGCGGGAGGGGGGGCCCCTCTCCCACCGCCGATAACAGTGATCTCACGGTGAATCCACTGCAGAGACCACTATTATCGGAAACCGGACCGCCAGCTGAAGAAGAGGATACTGGGGTCACGGCAGCTAGCTGCTGCCATAAAAACTATATTCCTCTTCAAAGTTAGGACGTAATTCGGTGTGCAGCGGTCTAGAAGTGGTTAATGTGACCAATAAACTGTTAAACTGTACGACTCAGTTGAAAAACCTAGCTGAAATTTTTTTTTGGGGGGGGGGGGGGCTGGGGGAGAGTAAGGACATTTTAACACCGGCAGCGCCCGGGCGTCGGCAGTAAAGTGCCACTATTTTTAGCGGCGCTTTACCATAGTTTTTGGGGTGCTTTTCAGTCACTAGCGGGGCGCTTTTAACCCCCGATAATGGCCGAAAAAGGGTTAAAAGCGCAGCTGTAGTGTTTTTTTTTTTTTTAATGGGCAGGAGCGCTCCTATGGCGCCTCAAAGATGCTGCTTGCAGGACTTATTTTAGCATCCTGCCAGCGCACGCGCCAGTGTGAAAGCACTCAGGCTTTTACATTGGAGTGAAAGGAGAGGCACTTTACGGGCGCTATTTTTAGCGCTATAGCGCCTCAGTGTGAAAAGGGTCTAAGAATAAAGAAACTAAAATAATGAATTTGCATAAGTGTGCACACCCTCTTATAACTGCAGATGTAGCTGTGTTCAGAATTGAGCAATCACATTCAAACTCATGTTAAATAGGAGTCCGTACACACCTGCCATCGTTTATGCCTCATGCACACTGGAGTCAATAAACTCCCCATCATGTTATCCTATGTGTCCATGCACACATAGGCTGTTATCAGCAGTTTTTGGCTGGGGGCGCTTTTTGGCTTTAAAAAAAACCCCAAAAACTAGTGGGTTCTGAGAGGAGTTTTTCACTTGTAAAAACGCTCTAACGTCACAAAACACTGATAAACGCTCAAAAACGTGGCTCACCAGCGTTTGACAATTTTGATCCATTGAAAAAAAAATCTGCAAAGCTACTGGCATTTTTAGAACGTCATTTTAACGTTCAGTGTGCATGAGGCCTTAAAGTGCCTCTGATTAACTCAGAATAAAGTTCAGCTGTTCTAGTAGGTCTTTCCTGACTTTTTGATAGTCGCATTCTACAGCAAAATCCATGGACCGCAGAGAGCCTCCAAAGCATTAGAGGGATCTCACTGTTAAAAGGTACCAGTCAGAAGAAGCGTAAAAAAGAATTTCCAAGGCATTAGATATACCATGAAACACAGTGATGACAGTCATCATCAAGTGGAGAAAATATGGCACAACAGTGACATTACCAAGAACTGGACGTCCTTCCAAAATTGATGAAAAAGGCAAGAAGAAAACTGGTCAGGGAGGCCTACAGCAACATTAAATGAGCTGCAGGAATATCTGGCAAGTAATGGCTGTGTGGTACATGTGACAACAATCTCCTGTATTCTTCATATGTCTGGACTATGGGGTGGAGTGGCAAGACTTTTCTTACGAAGAAAAACATCCAAGCCCGGCTATATTTTGCAAAAACACATCTGAAGTCTCCCAAAAGCATGTGGGAAAAATGTGGTATGGTCTGATGAAACCAATGTTGAACTTTTTGGCCATATTTCCAAAATACCGCACATCACCAAGAACACAATACCCACAGTGAAGCATGGAGGTGGCAGCACCCATGCCACATGCTTTGGGGCTGTTTTGCTTCAGCTGGAACAGGGGCCTTAGTCAAGATAAAGGGAATTATGAACAGTTCCAAATACCAGTCAATATTGGCACAAAACCTTCAGACTTCTGCTAGAAAGCGGAACATGAAGAGGAATGTCATCTTTCAAGCATGACAACGACCCAAAGCATACATCCAAATAAACAAAGGAATGGCTTCACCAGAAGAAAATTAAAGTTTTGAAATGGCCCAGCCAAAGCCCAGACCTGAATACGATTGAAAATCTGTGGGGTGATCTGAAGAGGGCTGTGCACAGGATATGCCCTCGCAATCTGACAGATTTGGAGTGTTTTTGCAAAGAGTGGGCAAATATTGCCAAGTCAAGATGTGCCATGCTGATAGACTCATACCAAAAAAGACCGAGTGCTGTAATAAAATCAAAAGGTGTTTCAACAAAGTTTAAGGGTGTGCACACTTATGCAACCATATTATTTTATTTCTTTTTACTTCCCTCCACCTAAAAGATTTCAGTTTGTTCTTCAACTGAGTTGTACAATTTATAGGTCACATTAACCCTGGGTTCACACTAGTGTGATGCAGGAACCAGTGCGATTCCAGCGCTGGTTCCCACATCGCCTCTTTCACGCAGGCAGTTCACACTGCCTACTGCGAACCTCTGCAGGTGTCATTAGCAAAGTTAATGACACGCCCAGTTTAGTTCACAGATCGCAGATCGAACTGTAAACTCGCACAGGAATCCGATCACGTATGTGAAAACACCCATGCGATCCGATTCTAGTGCGGGGAAAAACCAAGTCCCTGCACTATTTTTCTGTGCAAATCTAATGTATGTATGGCTGAACTCGCATCTCACAGACATCGCATGTGATCGGCACCTGCAGTGCGGGTCCGAATCACATGCGATCTCGAGATCGCAGCAGTGTGAACCCAGGCTAAAAAGGTGGAAAAAGTTCTGAAATGATTCATCTTTGTACATCACAGAAACCTGACATTTTTTATAGGGCCATGTAGACTTTATATCCACAAAATTATATTATATATACATACATATATACACACACATTATCTCACAAAAGTGAGTACACCCCTCACATTTTTGTAGATATTTTATTATATCTTTTCATGTGACAACACTGAAGAAATGACACTTTGCTACAATGTAAAGTAGTGAGTGTACAGCTTGTATAACAGTGTAAATTTGCTGTCCCCTCAAAATAACTCAACACACAGCCATTAATGTCTAAACCTCTGGCAACAAAAGTGAGTACACCCCCAAGTGAAAATGTTCAAATTGGGCACAAAGTGTCAATATTTTGTGTGGCCACCATTATTTTCCAGCACTGCCTAAACCCTCTTGGGCATGGAGTTCACCAGAGCTTCACAGGTTGCCACTGGAGTCCTCTTCCACTCCTCCATGACAACATCACGGAACTGGTGGATGTTAGAAACCTTGCCCTCCACCTTTACCCTCAGCTTCTTTAGCAAGGCAGTGGTCGTCTTGGAGGTGTGTTTGGGGTCGTTATGTTGGAATACTGACCTGCAGCCCAGTCTCTGAAGGGATGGGATCATGCTCTGCTTCAGTATGTCACAGTACATGTTGGCATTCACGGTTCCCTCAATAAACTGTAGCTCCCCAGTGCCAGCAGCACTCATGCAGCCCCAGACCATGACACTCCCACCACCATGCTTGACTGTAGGCAAAACACACTTGTCTTTGTACTCCTCACCTGGTTGCCACCACACAAGTTTGACACCATCTGAACCAAATAAGTTTATCTTGGTCTCATCAGACCACAGGACATGGTTCCAGTAATCCATTTCCTTAGTCTGCTTGTCTTTAGCAAGCTGCAGGCTTTTTGCATCATCTTTAGAAGAGGCTTCCTTCCTGGAAAACAGCCATGCAGACCAATTTGATGCAGTGTGCCGCTTATGGTCTGAGCACTGACAGGCTGACCCCCCCACCCCTTCAACCTCTGCAGCAATGCTGGCACCACTCATACATCTATTTCCCAAAGGAAATCTTTGGATATGACGCTGAGCACGTGCACTCAACTCCTTTAGTTGACCATGACGAGGCCTGTCCTGAGTGGAACCTGTCCTGTTAACACGCTGTATGGTCTTGGCCACCGTGCTGCAGCTCAGTTTCAGGGTCTTAGCAATCCTCTTATAACCTAGGCCATCTTTATGTAGAGAAACAATTCTTTTTTTTTAAGATCCTCAGAGTTCTTTGTCATGAGGTGCCATGTTGAACTTCCAGTGACCAGTATGAGAGCGAGAGTGATAACACCAAATTTAACACACCTGCTCCCCATTCACACCCGAGACCTTGTAACACTAATGAGTCACATGACACCGGGGAGAGAAAATGGCCAATTGGGCCCAATTTGGAAATTTTCACTTGGGGTGTACTCAATTCTGTTGCCAGTGGTTTAGACATTATTGGCGGTGTGTAGGGGTGCTGAAATTAATCGTTGCATCGCGATTCGGGTGTCCCCGATGCATAAGGACCGGAAAATCGATGTCTGGTGACGTCATGACTAGCCCCGCCCCTCGCTCGGAACGTATTTTTAAAATTACTTTCTTTTAATAAATGTTGTGCTACTATGGATGATGTGCCCCCGCTGTATGTGCTTTTTAAAAAACGATGTCATTTAATACCGAATTTCCCCGTAGTACGATACGCTCATGTGACTCCCGTCCCGCCCCTCTCCTCTTCTGTCTCCTGAGTCCTGACGTCAGTGGGGAATTCTCAGTCCCGCCTGCCTCTCTTCTGATACGATAACTATAGTCAGCGGGCAGGACTGAGAATTCCCCGCTGACGTCAGGACTCAGGAGACACGTGAGAGGAAAGCGGAGAGGAGAGCGGAGAGGGGCGGGACGGGCCAGGAGTCACATGAGCGCATCATACTACGGGGAAATTCGGCATGAAGTGACATCGTTTTTTAAAAAGCACATACAGCAGGGGCACAGCATCCATTGTAGCACATTTATTAAACGAAAGTAACTTTAAAAACAGTAACATTACACCTCTGGCTCCGTGCTGACAGGAATGCCAAGGAACTGTCAGCACCAGTGGTGGCCCGTGCATTGTGGTGGGGGGGGGGGACGTGGCTAGTGATGGCTGCATTTAATGGGCACAAGTTGCTGCGTTTGACGGGAACAGGTGGCTGCGTTTGACGGGCACAGGTGGCTGCGTTTGACGGGCACAGGTGGCTGCATTTGATGGGGGAGGTTCAGTATTTTTCAGTTTGTTTGCACCCCCCAAAAATATTTTGAGCACCAGCTGCCACTGGTCAGCACAGAGACAGTACAGGGAACTTCACAGGGTTGTTTGTCATCTGTGGATTCTATCCCTTCTGACCTCCCAGCAGCAGTGTGTGTGAATCTCTGTACCCTGTAGTGCACCGGATTAGTGCACTTTTTAGGGGAGTGAGGTTATTTTTAATTCAAAGCGGAGTTCCAGTCAACTTTTTGTTTATTAAAAGTCAGCAGCTACAAAAAAAGTGCATCTTCTGACTTTTAACCACTTGAGCCCCGGACCATTATGCTGCCTAAGGACCAGAGGTCTTTTTCCAATTTGGCACTGCGTCGCTTTAACTGCTAATTGCGCAGTCATGCAATGCTGTACCCAAACGAAATTTGCGTCCTTTTCTTCCCACAAATAGAGCTTTCTTTTGATGGTATTTGATCACCTCTGCGGTTTTTATTTTTTGCGCTATAAATGGAAAAAGACCGAAAATTTTGAAAAAAAATGATATTTTCTACTTTTTGTTATAAAAAAAATCCAATAAACTCAATTTTAGTCATACATTTAGGCCAAAATGTATTCGGCCACATGTTTTTGGTAAAAAAAATGTCAATAAGCGTATATTTATTGGTTTGCGCAAAAGTTATAGCGTCTACAAACTAGGGTACATTTTCTGTAATTTACACAGCTTTTAGTTTATGACTGCCTATGTCATTTCTTGAGGTGCTAAAATGGCAGGGCAGTACAAAACCCCCCCAAATGACCCCATTGTGGAAAGTAGACACCCCAAGGAAATTGCTGAGAGGCATGTTGAACCCATTGAATATTTTTTTTTTTTTGTCCCAAGTGATTGAATAATGACAAAAAAAAAAAAAAATATTTACAAAAAGTTGTCACTAAATGATAGATTGCTCACACAGGCCATGGGCCTATGTGGAATTGCACCCCAAAATACATTCTGCTGCTTCTCCTGAATATGGGGATACCACATGTGTGGGACTTTTTGGGAGCCTAGCCGCGTACGGGGCCCCGAAATCCAATCACCGTCTTCAGGATTTCTAAGGGCGTAAATTTATGATTTCACTCTTTACTGCCTATCACAGTTTCGGAGGCCATGGAATGCCCAGGTGGCACAAAACCCCCCCAAATGACCCCATTTTGGAAAGTAGACACCCCAAGCTATTTCCAGAGAGGCATATTGAGTCCATGGAATATTTTATATTTTGACACAAGTTGCGGGAAAGTGACACTTTTTTTTTTTTTTTTTTTTTTTTTTGCACAAAGTTGTCACTAAATGATATATTGCTCACACAGGCCATGGGCATATGTGGAATTGCACCCCAAAATACATTTAGCTACTTCTCCTGAGTACGGGGATACCACATGTGTGGGGCTTTTTGGGAGCCTATCCGTGTACGGGACCCCGAAAACCAATCACCGCCTTCAGGATTTCTAAGGGTGAAAATTTTTGATTTCACTCTTCACTGCCTATCACAGTTTCGGAGGCCATGGAATGCCCAGGTGGCACAAAACCCCCCCAAATGACCCCATTTTGGAAAGTAGACACCCCAAGCTATTTGCTGAGAGGCATGGTGAGTATTTTGCAGCTCTCATTTGTTTTTGAAAATGAAGAAAGACAAGAAAAAACTTTTTTTTTTTTCTTTTTTCAAAACTTTGTGACAAAAAGTGAGGTCTGCAAAATACTCACTATACCTCTCAAATAGCTTGGGGTGTCTACTTTCCAAAATGGGGTCATTTGGGGGGGGTTTGTGCCACCTGGGCATTCCATGGTCTCTGAAACTGTGATAAGCAGTCAAGAGAGAAATCAAAAATTCACGCCCTTAGAAAGCCTGAAGGCGGTGCTTGGTTTTCGGGGTTCCGTACGCGGCTAGGTTCCCAAAAAGTCTCACACATGTGGTATCCCCGTACTCAGGAGAAGCAGCAGAATGTATTTCGGGGTATAATTTCATATATTCCCATAGCATGTTTGAGCAATATATCATTTAGTGACAATTTTGTGTAAAAAAAGAAAAAATTGTCTCTTTCCCGCAACTTGTGTCGCAATATAAAATATTCCATGGACTCGACATGCCTCTCAGCAAATAGCTTGGGGTGTCTACTTTCCAAAATGGGGTCATTTGGGGGGGGTTTGAACTGTCCTGGCATTTTATGCACAACATTTAGAAGCTTATGTCACACATCACCCACTCTTCTAACCACTTGAAGACAAAGCCCTTTCTGACACTTATTGTTTACATGAAAAAGTTTTTTTTTTTTGCAAGAAAATTACTTTGAACCCCCAAACATTATATATTTTTTTAAAGCAAATGCCCTACAGATTAAAATGGTGGGTGTTTCATTTTTTTTTTTCACACAGTATTTGCGCAGCGATTTTTCAAACGCATTTTTTGGGGAAAAAAAACACACTTTTTTAAATTTTAATGCACTAAAACACACTATATTGCCCAAATGTTTGATGAAATAAAAAAGATGATCTTAGGCCGAGTACATGGATACCAAACATGACATGCTTTACAATTGCGCACAAACGTGCAGTGGCAACAAAATAAATACATTTTTAAAAGCCTTTAAAAGCCTTTACAGGTTACCACTTTAGATTTACAGAGGAGGTCTACTGCAAAAATTACTGCCCTCGATCTAACCTTCGCGGTGATACCTCACATGCATGGTGCAATTGCTGTTTACATTTGACGCCAGACCGCCGCTTGCGTTCGCCTTAGTGCGAGAGCAGGGGGCGACAGGGGTGCTTTTTTTTTTTTTTTTTTTTCTTTATTATTTTTTTGCTTTTTTATCTTATTTTTAAACTGTTCCTTTCATTTTTATTTTTTTTTAATCATTTTTATTGTTATCTCGGGGAATGTAAATATCCCCTATGATAGCAATAGGTAGTGACAGGTACTCTTTTTTGAAAAAATTGGGGTCTATTAGACCCTAGATCTCTCCTCTGCCCTCAAAGCATCTGACCACACCAAGATCGGTGTGATAAAATGCTTCCCCACTTTCCCAATGGCGCTATTTACATCCAGCGAAATCTAAGTCATAAAATGCTCGTAGCTTCCGGTTTCTTAGGCCATAGAGATGTTTGGAGCCACTCTGGTCTCTGATCAGCTCTATGGTCAGCTGGCTGAATCACCGGCAGCATTCTCAGGTTCCCTGTTGAGACAGGAGAGCCAGAGAAAAACACGGAAGACGGTGGGGGGGGGGGGGCATTCCCTCCCACGGCTTGTAAAAGCAGTCTAGAGGCTAATTAGCCGCTAGGATTGCTTTTACATGAAAGCCGACCGCTGGCTGAAAAGAATGATACCAAGATGATACCTAAACCTGCAGGCATCATTCTGGTATAACCACTCAAAGTTGTGAATGGCGTACCTGAAGACAAAAAAATGGTTAACAATAAAGCACAGTAAACGGTAAAGTATAAAAAATTGCATACCTGAAAAGCAAACATGGTAAAGCATAATAACAATAAAACATTGCAGAATAGAATACAGTAAAAAAGAGCAGAACAATAGAGAGAATAGAGAGAGAGAGAACAATAAAACGACAACTATTTTTTTTTATTTTATATATATATATATATATATATATATATATTATATATATATATATATATATATATATATATATATATATATATATATTTTTTTTTTTTTTTTTTACACTTTTTTTGTAACTAACTTTTATAACTGTAACCGGTTCCAGGTTCGGGTCTCTCAAAATGCGATGGCATCTTGGGAGACCCTGTGAAAGTGTGCCTAGTCTGTGCAATGCTGTACCCTACGCTAATACTCAACTAGTGAATGGTAGCGTTCAAAACATTCACCAATGCAAAGACCAGGATTGTCAGGACAGGAGGGACAATAATAGCGGGTGTCACGCCTATATCCGCGCTTGCTGCAGACACAATATCTTTTTTGGGGGCGTTCGCTGGGTAGGGGTACTCGGGAGGACATAAAGAAAATGCCTCTCATGCAGCCGACTGCATTTGGTTGGGGATGTGAATGGGGGAAGTACGGGCGCTGCAGAAGCGGTGGGTTCCCAATTAGGATTGGCGAATGCAGTAGGAAGGGCACTATGGGCACGACGGGCCTGTGTTTGTCTTTCTGGTGGCAGCGGGACACTACTTGTGCTTGCCACCTCACCAGCTTGAACTGCACTTATGGGACTCGCCACGTCACCAAGTGTTACTGCAGTGCGGGTTTGACTACGACCGGGGTGTACTACGCCGCTGGTGCTTGCCAGTTCACCAAAACGCTACCAAAAAATCTGTTAGCGATCGCAGGGATCAGGCCTGACTCTGCGAACGCTGCAGTTATGCGTTTTAGTCTTTTGTAAGTGACAGTGATCGATCGATACTGCACTTGGGTGGGCTGGGCTGGGCCGGGCGGAGGGGCAAAACGCAGGTGCTAGTAGGTATCTGGGCTGATCCCACTAACACTGCGTTTGTGAGAACCCTAAACTGCTGGGGATGCTAGTATAGATCTGATCGGATCAGATATTGATCCGTTCAGATACTATACCACTAAGGGTGGTGTACGGTGCGTGCGTGGGTGTTAGCGGTACTGGCGCTAACCTGACGCTGCCTGGGGCTGGTGCTTGCCAGTTCACCAAAATACTACCAAAAAAACTGTTAGCGATCGCAGGGATCAGGCCTGACTCTGTGAACGCTGCAGTTATGCATTTAGTGTTTTGTAAGTGTCAGTGATCGATCGATACTGCACTTGGGTGGGCTGGGCCGGGCGGAGGGGCAAAACGCAGGTGCTAGCAGGTATCTGGGCTGATTCCGCTAACACTGCGTTTTTGGGAACCCTAAACTGCTGGCGACACTAGTATAGATCTGATCGGATCAGATATTGATCCGTTCAGATACTATACCACTAAGGGAGGCGTATGCTGCGTGCGTGGGTGTTAGCGGTACTGGCGCTAACCTGACCCTGCCTGGGGCTGGTGCTTGCCAGTTCACCAAAATACTACCAAAAAAACTGTTAGCGATCGCAGGGATCAGGCCTGACTCTGCGAACGCTGCAGTTATGCGTTTAGTCTTTTGTAAGTGACAGTGATCGATCGATACTGCACTTGGGTGGGCTGGGCTGGGCGGAGGGGCAAAACGCAGGTGCTAGCAGGTATCTGGGCTGATCCCACTAACACTGCGTTTGTGAGAACCCTAAACTGCTGGTGACGCTAGTATAGATCTGATCAGATATTGATCCGTTCAGATACTATACCACTAAGGGTGGTGTACGGTGCGTGCGTGGGTGTTAGCGGTACTGGCGCTAACCTGACGCTGCCTGGGGCTGGTGCTTGCCAGTTCACCAAAATACTACCAAAAAAACTGTTAGCGATCGCAGGGATCAGGCCTGACTCTGCGAACGCTGCAGTTATGCGTTTAGTCTTTTGTAAGTGACAGTGATCGATCGATACTGCACTTGGGTGGGCTGGGCTGGGCGGAGGGGCAAAACGCAGGTGCTAGCAGGTATCTGGGCTGATCCCGCTAACACTGCGTTTTTGGGAACCCTAAACTGCTGGGGACGCTAGTATAGATCTGATCGGATCAGATATTGATGCGTTCAGATACTATACCACTAAGGGAGGTGTATGCTGCGTGCGTGGGTGTTAGCGGTACTGGCGCTAATCTGACGCTGCCTGGGGCGACGCATATCACCGCCGGGCGATCAGGGGGCTAAACCTTTATTCGGTAATAAACGGCGGGTGCCCTGACACTATAAAAAATAAACAAACTAACCAGCGTCAACCGTAACTGTTATACGGTGATCAGTGGTGAAAGGGTTAACTAGGGGGCAATCAAGGGGTTAAAACATTTATTCGGTAGTATATGGGGGTCCCTGACGCTATAAAACGCTGACGGCGAACCTAAATATTTATGTCCCTAACTAGCGTCACCAGCGACACTAATACAGCGATCAGAAAAATGATCGCTTAGTGACACTGGTGACAGGGGGTGATCAAGGGGTTAAAACTTTATTAGGGGGGGTTAGGGGGGTACCCTAGACCTAAAGGGGGGTAATACTCACTGTCCCAACACTAACTGTCACAAACTGACACCAATGCAGTAATCAGAAAAAAAAAAAAAAAAAACTGCTGGTGTCAGTTTGTGACAGGGGGGGGGGGGTGATTGGGGGGTGATCGGGGGGCGATCGGGGGGGGGGATCGGGGTGTTTTGTGTGCCTGGCATGTTCTACTGTGTGTGTGTGTGTTGGTGCACTCACATTGATGTCTTCTCTCCTCGGGCCGGAACGGAAATTACCGACCCGAGGGGAGATGACATTTCCTTTGCTGCTGTTTAGCATACAGCAGCAAAGGAATGATTCGATTGGCCGGCGGCGATCGCGAGGGGGGGGCCACGAACGGATGGTCTCCCCCTCACCACCGATCGCCGGGGCACAAAGGACGACCGCCTCGGGCACCGGGGGGGGGGGGGGTCCGATCGGACCCCCCACCCGCGGAAGGCAAATCACGTACACTGTACGTGATTTTGCCTGTCCGTGCCACTTTGCCGACGTACATCGGCGTGAGGCGGTCGTCAAGTGGTTAATAAAAAGACACTCACCTGGCCACCCAAACCCTCCCTTCTCTCCCCCGCCTGTCCACGGCGCTGGCAATACTACTGTGGGCATCCGGCTGCGACAGCTCGCAGCTTCACAGCCGGGTGCGCATGTCTCACTGCGCTGTCCTGCATAGCCGGGCAATCTTTTGGGAACTGTGATGTGTTCCAGAAGATTGCAGGGTGGAAGGACCGCCTAGGCGGCCCAAGCGGAAGTGGGAGGTCGTCGGTAATCGTGATGCATCGCGGAATTGAATCGAATCGTTGACCAGATAATCGTAATCGAATCGTGAGACCAGTGAAGATGCGCACCCCTAGCGGTGTGTTGGTTTATTTTGAGGGGACAGCAAATTTACACTGTTATACACATGAAAAGATATAATAAAATATTTACAAAAATGTGAGGGGTGTACTCACTTTTGTGAAATACTGATATATATATATATACACACTGATATATATATATATACTGATATATATATATATATATATATATATATATATATACATACACATACACACACACACATATACATATATATACATATACATATATACATAGACACACACACACACACACTACAGTGCTGTTTATGACTCCTATTAACTTTGCTAATATTAATAAATATCTGTGGTTTTCTCAGTAGTTCTTCTGGCATTTACTTCTACAGTATTAGTCTTTTTTACATACTTGGCTGTCAGAAATGACAGTTGGGTCAGTTCACACAGATCATATGGGTTTTTGTGGATTTTTCCAACCTGAAAGCATTTGCAGTGTTCTCAACATTACACTACATTTCGCTATCAACATTATCCTCCTCCGTACACTATGTTCTGACAGCTCACCCCCTCCACGCATTAATGTTCTCTGACAGCTTTCCCACCCCCACTCCATGTTCTCTGATAGAACCCACACAGGCTAGTACTGGCTCGACGTAGAACCAGAGGATCTTCCAGTGGGGCCTGCCTCCCTACAATTAGAATGTCATTGTCACAGGTTGTAACTGACAGCTTACAAGGCTCGCAACTGCAAAGCCTGGCCTGCCCATCTAGCTCTCCTGGTGTTTCAGAGGCCGTCCCTCTTCCCAGTACAAACATAGACCCACCTGCTGCTGCAGACATCGTCTACCTACCTGTTTCGTTCTAGTGAAATCAGCGGCTGCAGACAGTATGAATGAAAAACACCTACATTTTTGATGACGTCTAAAAGTGCAGGAATAGGGACTGATTGGATGTCTGAAGGTGCAGGAATTGGGACGGATCGGAGGTCTGAATGTGCAGAAACTGGGGTGAATCTAAGGTCTGAAGGTTCAGGAATTGATCTGAGATCTATGGGGCGTTATCGTTCACTGGTACGTTGGTTGTCTAATGCTTGTAAAAGGACACAATATGAAAAAGGTCGCTGACCCCTGCCTTCATCTAAATACTCCTCATGTAACTTTAAAGCTGAACTTCAGGCAAACCGATAAGGAAGCAGATAAAATGAGAATTACATAACTCGCCCACAAAAGCACACCATAGGCTGGCAGTGCAGGAAACCTATTTTTTTCTGTTGCTGTGAACACTTAAAGGGGTTGTAAACCCCCTTTTTTTTAAAACAACAAACACTATATCATACTTACCTCCATTGTGCAGTTCGTTTTGCACAATGTGGCCCCGAACCTCGTCTTCTGGGGTCCCCCGGCGGCGCTCGCAGCTCCTCCTCGTATCGGTAAACCCCCTGGGAGAATCGCTCTCCCTGGGGGTTACCTTGCGGGCGAGCTCCCTAGTCCAGCATTTGTGTGCATAGAGACAGAATGCAGGACTCGGCCCCACCCCCCACGTCATTGGATGTGTTCGACAGCAGCGGGGGGCCAATGGCTATAATTCAATCAATCTATCCAATCAAGAGCCGAGAACCACGGGCAGAGAGGTACAGCGCGTCTCCGCCGAGGGAATGAATGGGCTCAGGTGAGTAAAATGGGGGGGCTAGGGGGCATAGGATGAATTAAGGTGAAAAAACACAAGGGTTTACAACCCCTTTAAGCCGACCATAGATGGATCAAATGTGGCAGGTTCAACAGGAACCGGCAGAGATTTGATTAATCTATGGGCAGGCTGGCTGTATCGACTTGGGTACAACCAGCCTGTGGGATTTTTTTACATTCAATTACGGTCGGCAGCTATAGGTGCTAGCAGTAATCATTATATTCTGACTGCCAGGAAGACTCCCTGAGCTCCCCTGCTGGCAGAACACAAGCACTGCGAGAGGCATTCAGTCACTATTGATGATGGAATCAAGAGATTTACTTCGCTTTCTTTCATCTGTGGTAGAAGGAAAGAAAATTACATAACCTATAGCTTGCCTTATAGGCAACTCCTTCCCATGCTTGTGACTGAACAAATAAGAAGCAAAACAATGATAAGAAAACCTGTGTGTCAGTCTGCCCTCTTCTCCATCAGCATGCACCTTGCACTAGAGCATAACTGCTTCTCCCAGTGTAAGCACTGCTGTACAGTGACTGCAAAAGTCTTATACAAGGTCAAATGTAGGTACCTGCATTGATTACCTTTAAGACAAATACATGGAAATTAAAAAATACAGTAAAAATGTAAGGTCTGCTTAAAATATCCATCTGTGCCCACCTCTATCACTAAGAAGTTGTAGCCTCATCTTGCAAGATTTGGGCTACACAGATAGAACCGGACATCACCCTCTGCAGCACAGCAGTCTTTGGTAAGGTAAGTGTACCAACTCCACCATGTATGATGGGGATGGACCCAGATATGTTATGTGGAGTTTGCATTTTACTGCATGGTCCACTTTTAAGGATACATTAATAAATAAATACAGAGCTGAATTATATTGCACTTTTTATGTAGCAAGGTCCCAGGCCTCCTCTAGTCTAATGAGAACCTTTAGAGCCAAAGACTGCTGACATCCTTCCGTACATAGTGGGTTGTGAGGCATAGTGGGTGTAATGCAAGCTAGATTCATGGGCGCCAGACACTTCGTGAATGCAAAGAGATTTTATTTCTCTTAAACAGAACTTTGGGAGAAAGGGTTAGGGCCAGGACACCCTTAAGCAGTTGCAATGTTAATTGGCAGACTCCGAGACATCTACAGGACAGCCATGCAGGGAAAGGCATCCAGCAAGACGCCACATCTGCATGTGTAGGAATGTTGTCTCCTATGGCAACAGTCTTACAGTTTCTAACGCAAGGTGTAACAGTTCCATCACTACCACTACAATCACTTCTTGTAGTTCTTCATCTCACTGAGCTCCCAGTCTCTCTTGCTAATCTAGAAGATTCACTGCCACTGAATCCCTTGAGCTCTTCCAATCTTCATTGTAGTATCTTCCTCAATCGTCACCCCCACTTCCCTGCTGGGTCCCTAGCTTGGCACTCCAGATACTTCTCAAGCTTCACCCCACTGGCCTGCTCGGTCCCTGGCTTGACACACAAGGCTGCTCTGCAAGTGTCACCGCCGCTGGCTGGGTCCCTAGCTTGGCACTCCAGATACTTCTCAAGCTTCACCCCACTGACCTGCTCGGTCCCTGGCTTGACACACAAGGCTGCTCTGCAAGTGTCACCGCCGCTGGCTGGGTCCCTGGCTTGGCACTCCAGATACTTCTCAAGCTTCACCCCACTGACCTGCTCGGTCCCTGGCTTGACACACAAGGCTGCTCTGCAAGTGTCACCGCCGCTGGCTGGGTCCCTGGCTTGACACACCTGCTGAAGTTTCCGATTCTTCACCGTCCCGTTGGTGAGAATTCTGCTCCGGTACTTGCTTCAGCTACTCACTGTCGTCCCTGGTAATAAGGTGGATGATCCCTTAGTGGCGACAGCTTCCCCTCTACCTCCGACCTCGACAGGTTCTCCGGCCAGCAGAACAGATACTTCTGGCTGGACTGCAAGCTGCAATCCTCTCTTGCGCTGGCAGGACGCTGAAAAAAGTCCTGCTAGTAGCATCTTTGGAGCGGTAAAGGAGCGGTGTATACACCGCTCCTGCCCCTTGAAATCAATGGGGCACAGCGGCTATACCGCCGGCAAAGTGCCTCTGTAGAGGCGGTGCTATTTTAGCATAATGTTCTGTTAAAAATGATGGCGCTTTACCGCTGACGCACCTCCCGCCCCAGTGTGAAAGGGGCCTAACTAAAATCTAGTGGAACCAATTGCTTTCAGAAGTCACCTAATTAGTAAATAGAGTTCACCTGGTTGTAATTTAATCTCAGTATAAATACAGCTGTTCTGTGAAGAGATTTGTTAGAGAACCTTAGTGAACAAACAGCATCATGAAGGCCAATGAACACACTAGACAGGTTAGAGATAAAGTTGTGGAGAAGTTTTAAGCAGGGTTAGATTATAAAAAAAATATCCCTAGCTTTGAACATCTCATGGAGCCCTGTTCAATCCATCTAAAAATGGAAAGAGTATGGCACAACTGTAAACCTACCAAGACATGGCCGTCCACCTAAACTGACAGGCCAGGCAAGGAGAGCATTAATTAGAGAAGTGGACCCCGAGGCCCATGGTAACTCTGGAGGAGCTGCAGAGATCCACAGCTCAGGTGGGAGAATCTGTCCACAGGACAATTATTAGTCATGCAATCCACAAATCTGGTCTTTATGGAAGGGTGGCAAGAAGAAAGCCATTGTTGAAAGAAAGCCATAGGAAGTCCCGTTTGCAAGAAGCCATGTGCGGGACACAGCAAGCATGTGGAAGAAGGTGCTCTAGTCAGATGAAACAAAAATTGAACTTTTTGGCCTAAAAGCAAAAAAAACACTATGTGTGGCGGAAAACGAACACTGCACATTACCCCGAACACACTATCCCTACCGTGAAACACGGTGGTGGCAGCTTCATGTTGTGGGAATGCTTTTCTTCATCAGGGACAGGGAAGTTGGTCAGAGTTGGTGTGAAGATGGATAGAGCCAAGTGCAGAGCAATCTTAGAAGAAAACCTGTTCAGACTGGGGCGGAGGTTCACCTACCAGTAGGGCAAAGACCCTAAACATACAGCCAGAGCTACAATGAAATGGTTTAGATCAAAAGCACATTCATGTTTTAAAATGGCCCAGTCAAAGTCCAGACCTAAATCCAATTGAGAATCTGTGGCAAGACTTGAAAATTGCTGTTCAGACACTCTCCATCCAATCTGACAGAGCTTGAGCTATTTTGCAAAGAAGAATGGGCAAAAATGTCACTCTCTAGATGTGTAAAGCTGGTAGAGACATCCCCAAAAAGACTTGCAGCTGTAATTGCAGCGAAAGGAGGTTCTACAAAGTATTGACTGGGGGGGAGCTGAATACAAATGTACGCCACACTTTTCACATATTTGTAAAAAAAAATTGAAAACCATTTATCATTTTCCTTCCACTTCACAATTATGTGTAGGGCTGAAACAACTAATCGATGAATCGACAACTAATCGATTATGGAATTAATTGATTACTATTTTCATAATCGATTAATCGGCCAGTAACATAATGGGGTTAAAAATAGAATTAGCCCTTTATAATACAAAAAGAGCAAATAATCGCTACTGTATATTACTTTCACAGTTCTACAGTAAAAAAATGAACTCTTACAGTAGCGATTATTTGCTTTTTTTGTACTATAAAGGGCTCATTTTAGGTTTTTTTTAACCCCATTATGTTACTAAACGTCTTAGACCTGGTTCACAGCTTTGTGTTTTTTGGTGCTTTTTGCAGAAACACACTACAGTTCATTTAACATGGTTTTCTATGGGACACGTTCACATCTATGCCTTTTTTCAGCCGCTGCGTATTTGGAAAGGGTCAAGGACTTTTTTTTTTTTTTCAATGCGGAACGGTGCTTTTTAGGTTCAATATACTTCAATGGAGAGGCTGCAGAAAAGCATGTAATGCATTTTTGCAGCAATTTTTATTTTTTAATCTGCCCAACAACAAATTGGCCAAAAAAACTGTATTTCTCTTCTAATAATGTATACAGTATATCTCCTCTAATAGTGTATATATAGTATATCTCTTCTGTCTGTTATTCTCAGAGTGGATTCAATATTTTGCTCCCTAACCATATTAGTTGGTTGTTTATATTTACCACTGCATAGAGATATTTAGGAAATAATTGGTTTTTTTTTTTAAAAAAACTTTACATATTAACTAAAATTATACACCACACTTTTTTTTAAAGGTTATTAACCGATTAATCGAAACAATAATCAACCAACTAATCGATTATGAAAATAATCCTTAGTTACAGCCCTAATTATGTGCCACTTTGTGTTGGTCTATCACATGCAATCCCATAAAAATACATTTATATTTTTGGTTGTAACATGACAAAATGTGGAAAATTTCAAGGGGTATGGTTTTTTTTTTCAAGGCACTGTAACTGGCCTGCCTACAGTCCAGACCATTAAACAATTAAAAATAGTTGGTGTATCTTGAAGCGAAAAATTTAACAAAGACGACCAGGATTGTTGAGCAGTTAGAATCTTAGAGCAGGTAAGAATAGGACAACAGTCTTCTCCCAAAACTCCAGCAACTGGTCTCCTCAGTTCCCAGACATTTACAGAGCGTTGTTAAAAGAAGAAGGGATGCTACACTGTGGTAAACATGGACCTGTCCCAACTTTTTTGAGACCTGTTGCTGCCATCACTTTCAAAATGACCTTATTATTTTCTTAAAAATATACATTTTCTCAGTTTAAACATTTGATATATTGTCTATTGTGAATAAAATATGGATTTATGAGATTTGTAAATCATTGCATTCTGTTTTTACGTAGATTTTACACAAATGTCACAACTTTTTTGGAATTGGGTTGTACATTAAGCTTTCTGTGATGCAATGAGAAACCGGTAATCCTGTTAATCCTGAAAATTCATTTTTCCTTCTAGTACAAGTAAAATAGCTACTTTAGCAGGGAAAATATACAGAATTTCCACAATTAAAGTGAAAAAAAAAAACTATGCATAAGGACAAAAATAAAGTGAAATTATAGTAATAAAATACTCAAAAACAACATTAACTGAAGAAAAAAACCAAACAAAAAAACCCACAAAAACGCATTCAATGGACCGCGAAACCGGATCTTTCCTCAACAAGGAGTCACAGAAAACAATAGCTTCAAACGAAAGTACAGTTTCAGCAAAATACTCCTGCAAGTCTACATACAGAAATGCATTGTTTCTTAATTGTCCTTGTTAAGAAATAATTTATGTATACTCTCCATTTCTCCAGACAGACCAAGTTCCTCTCTACATCCCGAAATACAATGTGCTGGCCAGGTTACAAAAACAACAAGCCCAGAACTGATGCGTACTGTTCTCAGCAGATCAAGCGTTCTCACCAACTACTGTACGTTCAATAGACAGACAGAGCAAATATGGATTTGCATCAGTGTCGCTAATGAAAAAACGCTTCTGCAAATATACAAAAACACAGATCCATGGCATGGCTAAGTTAAATATAGGCTTATTTGAATATTCTGCTCTTCCAAAGATCCCCACACTGAATAGATGAATTTTGTTTTATAAACGTAGTCATGACGTTTTTTTGCAGACTCTGAAAAATGGCTCCATAGTGGATTCTGTGGATGTGAGATCGCTGCAGGAGACAAATGATTCTGGAAATACATTGCTGGCCAAACCTGTAAATAGTAAGAGATAAGCCAGCAAGTGCACCGTTGTGGCCAAGATCGCAGACCTGCCAGGTTCTGTGCAATCTCTCTCCACAATAATGAGGAATATGCAACCTGTATGCTGGAAAGAGGCTTTTTGTTTTCTAGAGAGAAGGAGTAATGCCGCGTACACACGGTCGGACTTTTCGTCTACAAAAGTCAGACAGCCTGTCCGACAGACTTCCGGCAGACTTTCGGCGGACTTGCGGCATACTTTCTAACGAACGGACTTGCCTACACACGACCACACAAAAGTCCGACGGATTCGTACGTGATGACGTACACCGGACTAAAACAAGGAAGTTCATAGCCAGTAGCCAATAGGTGCCCTAGCGTGGCTTTTTGTCCGTCGGACTAGCACACAGACGAGCGGATTTCGGGGTCCGTCGTAGTTACGACGTAAAGATTTGAAGCATGTTTCAAATCTAAAGTACGTCGGATTTGAGGCTAAAAAAGTACGTTGAAAGTCCGGAGAAGCCCACACACGATCGGATTACCAGCCAGCTTTAGTCCGTCAGCGTCCGTTGGACTTTTGTAGACGAAAAGTCCGACCGTGTGTACGCGGCATAATTACCTGTTAATCACAGGGCTTTGCCAACAAGTTGGACAACCTTTGAGCGAGAATCAAAATCCTAAATATTTCTCTTCAATTAGCCTTCAGTCACATACAGACCAAACATCATTTGGTCATTTTACTGGCTTTTTTTTAGCGTTCATAGTGGCATTCGTGCTCATTTGTGTAGGCTTGAGCTTTTTTTTTTTATCCAAAGGAAAATTAGTTACTAGGAAAAAAAAAAAGCAATGTGTGTTTTTCAGGCTCGCCAATTGAAGTCTAAAGCCTCGTACACACAATTGGATTTTCCGATGGGAATTGTGTATTGACAGCCTGTTGGCCTAAAATCCCACCGTTTGTATGCTCCATCGGACATTGTTGTCGGATTTTCCGTGGACAAAATGTTGGATGGCAGGCTTATAAATTTTCTGTTGTCAGATTTTCCGATCGTGTGTACACCAGTTCGTCAGACAAAAAGTCCAAAGTACAAACACGCATGCTCGGAATCAATGCTCACCAAACACAACATTAGCAGAAGGTGCGGGTGGCGCTAAAGAGCTGAAAAGCCATGTAGTACGTCACTACATTCCTGTTTGTTGGCCGACAATTGTGTGTGGTTTGTATGCAAGACAAGTTCCTGGCCAACACCCTTCAGACAAAAGTCTGATGCTTTGTCTGCGGAAAATCCGATTAGGTGTACAAGGCTTAAAAAGGTGGAAAAAGCTCATGTACTTTTTCGAACAAACTTCAAGCGACCGTGCACTCAGGTGTGAACGGGCACAACTGAAAACAATGACATTTTGGATATTGAGCATTTGGAGCTTCAAGCTACAAAATATTCAGGTGTGAATGGGACCTTAAGCAGCCCATAGATAATTACATTTTCTTTTCATTTCATTACGGGTGAAAGGAAAGAAAAGAAAAAGAAAAGAAAAGAAAAGAAAAAAAAAAAAAAAATCGCTCAACTCCCCCAGCAACAGTGTTGATAGGGGAATGCCTCATACACCGCTACTGTGTTCTGCCGGTGGAAGGGAAGGAGAGCTTTCCTGGCGAGCAGAACACAACGATTCCTGCTAGCAGCTATAGCCACTGGCAGTGATCGCATGTAAAAAGTCCAACAAGCTGGTTGTATGCAAGTTAATCGATGGGTCCACTTGAGTACAATCAGCCTGTCCATAGATGGAGCGAATCTCGGCTGGTCCCTGCTGAAGTGGGCAAATTACTATCTATGTATGGCCAGCTTTAAAGTCACAGGAGGGAAGGAGAGAAGGGGGGGGGGGGGGGGGGGTTAAAGTCTGGTTGGGGTGCCTTAAGGTTCCTCTGGGGGTGCCTTGGCAAAATGCCCAAAAATTACCTTGAAATTGTATACAAGACAGTGGGTGAATGAAACCTGCCTTTTACACAACCACAGCTTTTCCTTGTACACCATTACAACCTTCAAGCTGCCGACCTCATAACGACCAATGACATCAGTTGATAAGGAGGATATCAGTTGCCTGCATATCATCCTTGTTTGACCCTCTTGCCTCTCTCCATCGGCTTTGGGGTCTCATTAGCCAATTGATTAAGAAAAACTGAGGGATAAGAGAAACATTGGAATACTAGTCAGTACCAATTTGCAAAAGTGTATTTGCTTTCGAAGAATAAATCACCTTTAACATTTGTTGTCCCATGTGTTTTAATGTTACTGCATTATGTAAAACTATCAGAATAGTTTTTATATTTTAGAATGGGGGGCCACAAGACCGTCCATAATCTTAAAGGTTGAGAAACCCTGTACTAGGAGGTCCATGTCCCACACCTCAGAAATAAAGCTAAGCATTTACAACAAGGAAAGCCAGGTTTTCTTCTGCTTACACGATCTAAGGCTTCATGTGAACCCCGTCTACATCTACCGTGGCAAAGCGCAAAATGCAGTAACATATCGCCCCATTTTCCCAAGGCCGGCATTTAAAACGTTCCTATCCTGAACGTGATTCTTCTGGGTTCAGGAGAAGGAGGTTGAAGCTCACCTAAACGTGCCAGCTCCTAAAAACTTTGCTAATAGCCTATGTATACATTGACACATAGGCTTTATGGAGTTGAGTTTAGGAGCTTTGGCTAAAAAAACACCAATAGCTCCTAAACTCAAATTTAGGAGCTGCCAGTGTGCATAAAGCCTAAGAGTAATATACATAATGTTCAGTAGGTTCTGAAGCAACTCTATGTGATAAAAACACATAGAGTATTTTACTGTATACTTTGTAGAAATTATGCAAAACCTAGCTCTCTAGTAGCATATTGCTGGAATGGGGTCCCATGGCAACAGGATTTAAATGTCAGACTCTAAATATGGATGCAATTGCACATTTCTATAACTGCAGAATTAAAGAATGAAGACCTACCAAGAGTGGAGTGATCTTTCAATCCCGTGTATGCATAATATACATGGTAAACAGTACAACTGAGGCTGAATGTTTTACATCAGAGGTGACACAAATACTGCAAATGGAAAATTGCTATATTTATGTGTTGCACTAAAATTCGAGGAATTTTATAGAAAGAACACAATAATTGCAGTATCACACCAGGAACACGAGTGGCTTCTTTATATATAAACTAAACTACTTTGCTGTAATCACCATTGCCAAAAATAGTTTTTGGTTCACTTTCCCGTTTTCTCATGACAGAACAAAACCAGGCCAGAAAAAAGCAAGTATCACCATTGGTTAATACAGATGTCAAATATTACGACTTGGTTACAAGCCATTGGGGATACTCATTTCTACATTACATATATAAAGATTCAGGACCTGATCATCACTTTTTGCAATGATTTATTCAATAAGGTTGACCATTGAAATCACAGGCTTGTCTATTGGCTCGGGCAGAGCAGCCATCCCAATGCTAAAGAAAAAAGGAGAGAAAACCGTTAGGCTTCATGTACACCAGGCCTACATTTAATGCGGCCACGGGAAAACGCAAAAACCGTGCTGTGATTTTGCAGCGTTTCACGGTTTCCCACGGCCGGCGGTCAAAACGTTCCTATCCTGAACACGCTTCTTCAGCGTTCAGGAGAGGGAGGTTTAATCGCGCCTAAACTCTACTAAAGCCTATGTGTACATGGACACATAGGGGGTTATGAAGTTGAATTTAGGAGCTTTGGTAAAAAAAACGCCAAGAGCGGCTAAACTCAAGTTTAGGAGTTGCCAGTGTAGGCTACTGTACATGAAGCTTTACAGGATGCTACCAGACAAGGGAGACTAAAAATAGTGATCATTCCAACAAGATATAAACCCAGAGCTGGGAGCATTGTGCTAGTATGGTCACTATTGTCTTTCTTTTGATAACCCGGGTTTTGGAGTATCTTGCTGGTATGGTCACTATTGTCTTTCTTTTGATAACCTAGGTTTTGGAGTATCTTGCTGGTAGGGCCACTATTGACTCTCGCTTGATAACCCAACTTTGGGAATATCTTTCTGGAATGAGCATTATAGTCTCTCTCTTAATAACCCAGGTCTGGGAGTATCTTACTGGTATGGGTAGTATCATCTTTCTTGATAACCCAGGTCTGGGAGTAAAGCCAGCCATAGATCATTTGAATTTCAGCCGGTTCAGCAGGGACTGGCCAAGATTCGAACCATGTATAGGCAGGCTGAATGTATACAACTAGCCTGTCGGATCTTACATTTGATTATTCCTAGCGGACGGAAATTGATGTGTTAATAGGGAAATCGATCAATTTCCTTTCCTGCAACCCTTGGCTGCAGGAAAGAAAATCACTCCATTTATGGTCAGCTTAAGACAATAACGATCATTCCAGCAAGATACTCCCACAGCTAGAATATCACGGTAGAGTGGTTAGTGATCCAGCAAGATACTCCCAGACCAGGGTTATAAAGAGAAAGACAGTGGTGACCATTCCAGCAAGATACCCCCATAGTTGGGTTATCAAGGTGGAGAGACGACAGATCATTACAGTAATCACTGTAAAATCTATGTGCCAGCTCCAGAACAAATTCTGTGGCCCTATTGAGTGCTGTTAAAAAAAAAATATATATATATATATATATATATATATATAAAAATAAAAATATATATATAAATATATAAAAATATATATATATATATATATATATATATATATATATATATATATATATATATATATATATATATATATATATATATATATATATATATATATATAATAAATATGGTTCTCTTTGCTTTTCACAATGGGAAGCAGACAGTGATAAAAACCTCACAGAGGTTCCGACTCTCCCACCGTTGCCGAATGAGGTCTGCCAGAGTGACTGCACTTCATTTCAGGTCATGAGGTCATAGTTGTTATTGCAAACACAAAATGGTAACATCAATGCCACAACCAGGCTCATCAGTATTGTACACGGTGCAGAATATCCTTTTCCGAGATCTCTTATTTCTGGAAAGCATAATTGATAAAGTGCCTATGAGGGGGATTATGTGAGCAGATCCTGGTTTTTAGTGCAACTAATTGGTAAAATGCGTAACGGCTGACTCATAAATTGTTGACATAATTACCAATTATGTAGATACAAAAAAATAAAGTAAGAGCTTTGAAGTACGATTCTGAACGTAGCTTACAGCAATAGATTAGTGCTACGAAATATTTCATTAGGTCACATCCTAGAGGTACACGTCTCCTGAGGCCGTCGAGTCTTTGCTGTTCTGCTTTGAGCAGATATAAGCAATTTAGTGCAACTATAGGCAACAAACAATATCGACCAGCAAAATGCTCAAAACATCTATTAAAACATTGCAGATGTGATAATGTTGCCACACCCACTAATCACATTTTAACCAAATTCAACAAACCTTTAACAGTGCTTCTAAGTCTGGATTGGAAGCAGAACTCAACTTTGTTCTTCCCTCCTCTTCACAATATAGTATTACCCGACAATGCTTTCATCTGCTCTTCTCCCCAGGAAGGCAGCACCATCTTTTTTTCAGGCATTATGCAGGGTCATCGCCTACTTTCTAATCTAAAAATGGAGATGCAGGCTCAAAGATAACACCATCCTGTAAAGCTTAGTAGCTCTTGATTGGATAGATTGATAGCAGCGCAGCCATTGGCTCCCGCTGCGGTCAAACAAATCCAATGACGCGGGCGCCGGGGCCGAGTCGTGCATTTGGCCTTTATGGACGCCAAATGCTGGACTTGGGAGCGCGCCCGCAAGGTAACCCCCCCGGGAGATCGCTTCTCCCAGCGGGTTACCTGATGTGGGGAGGAGCCGAGACAGCCGCCGAGGGACCCCAGAAGAGCAGGTTCGGGGCCACTCTGTGCAAAACGAACTGCACAGTGGAGGTAAGTATGACATGTTTAGTTATTTAAAAAAAAAAAAAAAAACGAACCTTTAGTGTCACTTTAAGGTATTTTACCTTAAAGTGTTACTAAACCCACAACAGCAAAATCAGTCTGAATGCAGCAGAGCATGTTTGTTATACTTACTGTGGACTCTAAGGGGTTAATCCTCCACATGTGTAAAAAGGCTGTTTGATCCTGTCTTCTTTGATCCTCCCCTTCTTCCACAGTCCCCAGTCCATCTCCTGATAAGACAGAGCCTTTGGGGTCTGGGGTCTGCCCATGCTCAGTTTGGCGTGTATTGCTAGAGAGTTTTTTTTTTCTTGGGAGGGTGCATGTGATCAACACAGGGCTAATCAGCACTGTCCAGACAGAGGGTCAGGGGTCCTGCATTCTCATAGGACAGTCAAGAGGAGAATGAAAACGCCTCCTACAAACTTTAACCAGACACTGATAGGAGTCACAAGACTGCCAATATACTGCTGATGAGAAAACGTATATAACCGTTTATATTTACAGTAAAACCTTGGTTTGAGAGCATCTTGCAAGACTAGCAAAATTTTAAAATAAATTTTGACTTGATATACAAGCGATGTCTTGATATACAAGTAGCGTCACGTCACAACTGAGTATAAAAGAGAAGAGAGGCACCTCTAAGTGTAGAAATATGGTTACATTTATTGAAGGTACAACATTTAGCAACTCACATGGTTGATTATAACCGGCACATCTAAGTATTTAGGCATCCGGGGTAAAGCTGTCCACATAGACCCTCCTTCGCACCGGCAAAGTCATCCCTTCCACGCTGCGCTCCACGAGCACTTCAAGTATCGCTTTTAGGTTAGTCTTCCCGGTCACGATTGCAGACAGACGTCGGTGAGAGTCGGCAGTGCAGAGGACGGTCTATGTGGACAGCTTTATCCCGGATGCCTGCATACTTAGATGTGCCGGTTTTAATCAACCGTGTGAGTTTATACAGTAATCAGTACATTTTTTTAGCACTGATCGCTGTATAAATGTCACTGGTCCCAAAAAAGTGTCCAATCTGTCCGCCGAAATGCCGCAGGCCCGCAAAAAAAAAAAAGCGTGGAAGGGATGACTTTGATGGCAGTGTGGGCGATGGTCTATGTGGACAGCTTTACTCCGGATGCCCAAATACTTAGATGTGCCGGTTTTAATCATCAACCATGCGAGTTGCTAAATGTTGTACCTTCATTAAATGTAACTATATTGCTACACTTAGGAGGCACCTCTCTTCTCTTTTATACTCAGTTGTGACGTGACGCTACTTGTATATCAAGACATCGCTTGTATATCAAGTCAAAATTTATTTTAAAAATGTGCTGGTCTTGCAAAACGCTCTCAAACCAAGTTACAGGGATTTGTGCACCGTAAGAACGATCACAGCGGCAGCTCCGCCACTTGATCATTCTTACAGGCGACGGGAGGGGACGTTCGGTGCTTCTCTGGGCTCTCCCGTGCCATAGGGGACCCAGAGAAAGAATCCGCCACCGCTGGATGAAGAGCATCGAGATTTACGGTGACCAGATGGTCACCAGTCATCTCTATGACCGTCGGAGGCCCGGGCGCGACGTTATAATCTCAAGTCCGGGCCGTTGATGTCAACAAAGCGGCGAACTCGGCTGGAAAGCATCAGATCGGTCTTTTTTTTTTTTTTCGATCTGATGCTTTCCAGCATGGAGAAGGGATAGATCCCACATCTCCCCATAAAGAGGACCTGTCACACACCATTCCTATTACAAGGGATGCTTTACATTCATTGTAATAGGGAAAAAAAAGCAATCAAATAAAAAATGTAAAAAGAAAGTTTAAACATAAAACTACAATAAAACAAAAAAAATATATATTTTTTTTAAAGCACCTCGTCACCGTGTGCTCGCGCACAGAAGCACACGCAAATCCCGCCCACATATGTAAACGCCAATCAAACCACACATGTGCGGTATCGCTGCGTGCGTTAGAGCGAGAGAAACAATTCCAGCCCTAGACCCTCCTCTGTACCTATAAAGATGTAACCTGTAAAAAAATGGTAAAGCTTTGCCTATGGAGATTTTTAAGTACCGAAGTTTGACGCCATTCCACGTGTGCGCAATTTTAAAGCGTGACATATTGGGTATCCATTAACTCAGCATAACATCTTTCACATTATACAAAAAAATTGGGTTAACTTTACCGTTTTGTTATTGTTTTAATTCATGAAACTGTCCCCCCCCCCCCCCAAAAAAACGCATTTGAAAAATTGTTGCGCAAATATCGTGTGACAAAAGTTGCAATGACCACTATTTTATTCCCTAGGGTGTCTGCTAGAAAAACATATATAATGTTTGGGGGGTCCGAGTAATTTTCTAGCAAAAAAAATTATGATTTTTACATGTAGGAGAGTAGTGCCAGAATAGGCCCGGTTCGGAAGTGGTAGGGTACACACTATAAAAAATATTGGGCGAACATTTTCGCACAATTTTCTGATAGTGTGTACACAACTTTCGACAGCCGTTTGACCTTCCAAACGAAAATTTCCGAAGGAACAAACTCCAAAATGTTTCTTTACATGAACAGAACGAACGATTTTCATTTAGTCTCGGTTCACACTGGGGCAGCTTCAAAGTCGCCCGACTCTGAAGCTGCCTCGCACAGCGAGACTTGCAAATGACTTCTGTAATAGAAGTCAATGCAAGCCACTCCGAAGTTGCCCCCAAGTAGTACAGATACGTTGACTTGAGTCACTCCGATTAGAACGGTTCCATTGCGCTTAATAGAGCTTGACTTGTCAGACGGCTAAGTGGCCTGACAGGTCGCCCCAGTGTGAACCGAGCTATAATGTGTACTGTTATCCTACAAGAAGAATTAGATACAAAAAAGACTACGCATGATCGGAACAAAAGTAAGCTACATACTTTTCTACGTCAAGACAAAAAAATGCCTTAACATACAAGATTTTTCGTACGAGTAACACCCTCAGGTTCGACCAGCTGCAAACAAGTGAGGAAAATAGGACGATCGCTCAGCCAATTTTCTTATAGCGTATACCCTACTTTAGCAGTGGAGATTCAAAGTTTTACAATAACCTATTCCTGACTAGTTCTCTTTAAAGTCACAGTAAATCTGCCAATGTGATTTCATCTGGGTTGAAGAGGAATGCTGTCCGTACACGGTCTTCCCACAGCCAGTTCTTGTTACAGCTGCAGCGGCACCATCTTGAATATGGGAGCTGGCTGTGGATTTCCTAGGAAACCCCTGTGCAAGTTCACGAGGGGCTTTGTGACGCAACATGTTCCAGGGGCAGGGGGCATAACCCCTGAAAACCCCTCTCTTCAAAGAAGCTTATCCTGCTTCTACCTAACACTGTTTTACTTCCTCCAACAGCTCATCCCCCCACAGCTATTACCTTTTGTATCAATTGACCCTTCCTTTTTATATTGTAAGCTCTAACGAGCAGGGCCCTCTGATTCGTCCTGTACCAAATTGTAATGTAACGGTAATTGTAATATAACGGTAATATACACACACGTGATCCTGCGCACAGCCGCCGCCCTGTAACAGTAAAACTACTATAGGGCGGTCGGCAAATGGTTAAGATAGGATACTCCTAATTTCTATTTCCTCTCATTTGCATCTCTGGGACAGGAAGTGAAGAGAAATCTCTCCAATGGGGCACAGACAGCAAACAATAACCTGACTGTGGTTTTAACCAATCCATACTTATCAGAAATTAAAAACAAAGTTTAGGCTATACAAACATTTTAAGAGCACAGGTTGACCAAGATGCTTTCTGAATATGATCATTTTAGAATGCCTCAGAGCGAACAATCTAATCGCTATAGCATTGAGCTAAAGACAAATGTATTTAAAGAACCATTACAGCACCCAATAACTAAATGATTTTAAAAACATTTTTCAATTTGAAGACTGGCACCCACAATTTAACCTATTATGTGAAACTTTACAATTTAAATAGATGCCTATTCTCCTTAAGTGAGGCATTGCAAAACGTGTTAAACATTCCACAGGATGCAAACACAGGCTTTATGGTGGCATTTCAACTGAACTCCGTTCTATATAATGGCATGTAAAAGGAGCAATCGACAGATTTATATTTTAGAAAAGAATAAGGTTACACAGAAACACGTGGAAAATAAATGCAATAAAACAGAAGACAGATAATCATGTTTAAAAGAAAAAAAATCCCTAGACAGCAATGAAATGTACAGGCTGGTCAGAGTTCACTAGTATAGTAAAAATAAAACACCCAAGAGATGAACAAGAAGAAGAAGAAGAAGGAGAAGAAGAAGTAGCAAGTAAATTAACTCATTTCGAAACACCAAACAGGCTCATAACCCTTTAGGCTGCAATTTTCTAGGTTTCAATATACTTTATGATCCAAATATCAATATGCAAAAGACCTAAGCAACGAAGGTTGGCATGAGAACTGGTGTTACGGAGAACATTAACACGAGGACTGGCGTTACGGAGAACATTAACACAAGGACTGTTTTTTTTTTTTTTTGTATTGAAAAGCCAGTGGCGTGCAAACACACCTCAAAAACTTCCACCCGGTGCCAAAAAAAGTGCCCACACAGAGAGTGAAACACAAAAACGTGCAACGGGTGTACAGAGTCCTCCACTAGGGAAGGACCTTACACTGATCCCCTGGGGCGTTAGGCTCTAGACAGGGACTGAGGTACTCAGACAATGGGTCCATTCTGGCCGAAACCAGGCGGACCTTGTTTACTGGAAGGTCTGCCGAGGCAGACCAACCCAAGTGCAAGTGGGGCTCCCCCGAAGGGAGACCCCCCAAAAGAGAGGGCGAACCAAGCCAGAAGGCCTATGTCCACCCCCTCCTAAGACTTTCAGAGTAGGCCCGAGGACCCACACCATACTCGCCACACAGTGACAAAACGTGTATACATACAAACAAAAGGATACAAAAAGGTGACAAACAGGGGTAAATGAAAGAGTGAGGGAGATAGTGAGATGGGAGAGTGAAAGTGTCCATTGTGCAATACAATGGCCGGCCCTCCGGCCAGGCAAAAAAAATTTCCCCTGGTCCTTTCCAAAAGGCCCGGCCCAAGAGGCAGGTGTGAAAAACGTGTGTGTGGTGAAGTGACCATGGTGCCATAAAATCAAGTGCTTACACACAGTGACTGTACGGCACCCCTGAACTGCCACTTCAGGGGCACATTCACCACTGGCTTTTCAAAGCAACCCTGACCCACAGCCCAGACCACAGCAGCCCCCACCCCAACCAGGAAGGCCTGGAGTTCAGGAAACTTGGTGAGAGCCCTGTGGTTTGACTCCACCGTCGTTCCTTTCCTCCTGCCTAATTATATTCATCAGGAGATACTGACCACTCCCCTCCCCCCCCCCAAAGGAGGCGCAAGCGTTCTCTCCCAGAAAAACTGGCTGGAGCTAGAGCTACCCCAATCTAGGCCAGAAGGCCAGGGGCCCGACCCTCCGGATCAGACCCCGTAGTTCTCCATCCCCCTCAGAAGGCTTCCCTTTTGGCTACAAACCGCTCCAAGTCACCTTTACTCCAGCAGGCTTTGCATAGCAACCCTTCACTATTTCGCCATAGATCAGGGACGGAAGCAAGCGCCACCTCCTGGAAACTGATAAGAACAGATACTACACTTGATCTTAGCCAAAAGGCCGAGAAGCGACTGGCAAGGACTGGTGTTATGGAGAACATTAACACGAGGACTGGTGTTATGGAGAACATTAACACGAGGACTGGTGTCATGGAGAACATTAACACGAGGACTGGTGTCATGGAGAACATTAACACGAGGACTGGTGTCATGGAGAACATTAACACGAGGACTGGTGTCATGGAGAACATTAACACGAGGACTGGTGTCATGGAGAACATTAACACGAGGACTGGTGTCATGGAGAACATTAACACGAGGACTGGTGTCATGGAGAACATTAACACGAGGACTGGTGTCATGGAGAACATTAACACGAGGACTGGTGTCATGGAGAACATTAACACGAGGACTGGTGTCATGGAGAACATTAACACGAGGACTGGTGTCATGGAGAACATTAACACGAGGACTGGTGTCATGGAGAACATTAACACGAGGACTGGTGTCATGGAGAACATTAACAGGAGGACTGGTGTTATGGAGAACATTAACACGAGGACTGGTGTTATGGAGAACATTAACAGGAGGACTGGTGTCATGGAGAACATTAACAGGAGGACTGGTGTCATGGAGAACATTAACAGGAGGACTGGTGTCATGGAGAACATTAACAGGAGGACTGGTGTCATGGAGAACATTAACAGGAGGACTGGTGTCATGGAGAACATTAACACAAGGACTGGTGTCATGGAGAACATTAACACGAGGACTGGTGTCATGGAGAACATTAACACGAGGACTGGTGTCATGGAGAACATTAACACGAGGACTGGTGTTATGGAGAACATTAACACGAGGACTGGTGTTACACAAAGGTTCGTTTTAGGGCTGGTGTTACATTGAGGGTTAGAATGCAAATGGATTTTAGGATTTCTAAAGGAATTTGGTAAAATTTAAAAAATGGGAGCGGTCATAACTTGCAGTCTCCAGAGCCATCATTCATGTCCTTTTGAAACTTGGTGTACTAACCTGCTATGCTAATGTGCAACTTAGGCGTCTCAACATCTTACTGGTTTAATCTTGTCCTGGGTAAGCAACTCGCTACGTAGAAAATGAAAGATGCAGATACAAGCCCTAAAGTAGTCACCTTAAAATAAAAAAAGGTAATCAATGGCAGCTGCCATATTTTTGTCCCCAACTGCTTCTACGCAAAACATAGTACCAATTATTTTAGGGACCTCGTTAGCAGTTCCCTGGCATGTTCCCAAAATGTCTTTAACTTCTCACTCTTTGAAACAACAAAAACTTTGAAATTTTGTTAGTACATATAAGGTGTATTATTCACAAGATTGGCTATTTTTTTGGCCAAGAGAGGCTAGACACCAGTGTAACTGAAAAAACTTGCTTGACAGTGTTCAATGTATAATATTGCAAAGAAATCAGATTTCATTTCACCACAAACCTGGGAGAAATAATTTGATGGGATTATTACTAGTTATACCACACACTTCCTAACCTATTCAGTGATTTTTTTTAAATATTGTTGAAATAAAATTACCGGTATCTAAAATCTGGCATTTTGGAATTTTTTTCTTTGAGATAATAAACAGCATATAAATATTTTTTAGTGTTTTATTACCCAACTTCCTCCACCTTTTCAACTCCTACAAAGTTGTGTGTTTTATTGCAATGTCTTCTAAAGCTTGCTCAGTTGTTCACTGCAACCATAGTCCTTATTGGAAAATTAAATAAATGGTCTCCTTGTCACAAAGACAGTGGATACTTACCTCTCCCTCTACTCATGCCCCTGAACAAAAAGAGAAATCATTCCTTGAAGTCCCTTCAGAGACAGTCTTCTGAGAGTTTCGCTCTCCTGCTGCACTCTGTGGTTTTTCACATATTAACATTAAAACAGGGCACAGTAGTAATTCAGGTACTGGCCGTAGCGAGAGACTAGGAACATGATATTCCTGAAAGTATCAGTATTCAAAAGAGACTGTGGAGAGCGATTACTTAACCATAAAGCAGTTTTCAGCGACACCGGCAGAAGAAAAGGAAAGTATCCACCATCTTAACAGAGATTTGACCCAATTGATTTCAACTTTAGTTTAGCAACATAGTCGCTTTAATGAGTATGTAAAGCCAAGACCTTCATAAAAGATTTCCCCTCACCTCCTGTTCTCGTAACTACTCAAAGATTTGGAATTTACCATCACTTTCCACATCTAAGACAATGATCACCAGGACCAATACCATGGATGAACTTTGCCAATACCTATGCCGCGTACACACGAGCGGACTTTACGGCAGACTTTGCCCGGCGGACTGGATTTCGTCAGACAATTCGATCGTGTGTGGGCTCCAGCGGACTTTGTTTTCTCAAAAGTTGGACGGACTTAGATTTGAAACATGTTTTAAATCAATCCGTCGAAATCGAGTCCGGTCGAAAAGTCCGCTCGTCTGTATGCTAGTTCGACGGACAAAAAGCCACGCTAGGGCAGCTATTGGCTACTGGCTATGAACTTCCTTGTTTTAGTCCGGTCGTACGTCATCACGTACGAATTCAACAGACTTTGGTGGATTGTGTGTAGGCAAGTCTGTTCATTCAGAAAGTCCGTCGAAAAGTCCGCCGGGCAAAGTCTGCCGTAAAGTCCGCTCGTGTGTACGCGGCATTATGCAGCCAGCAATAAAAACTGACAAGTGTTTCAATCTTTTCACACACACACTATTCAAAATGTAATAGCCCTGTGAAAAGTAGTTAATTCTTGTAGAGCCATTACAAAGATCTTGAAAGTTAAAGGGGGTCTTCACCCTAGAAGCTAAAAAATAAAGTCAGCAGTTACAAATTCTGTAGCTTCTGACTTCTAATAAACGGACACTTACCTGTCCAAGGATCCAGCGCTGTCTTCACCCGAACTGTTTCAACACCAGTCTTTGAGTCCCTGGCATCTTTAGTTTCGGAAGCCAGCTGTGAATCCTTGTGGCTTCAAAGCCGACCTCTTACCGCACATGCGTGAGCTGCGCTTTTGTGAATAATCCTGCAGCCTTCTAGGACCCATTATGTGTCCCAAAAGGCTACGGACAAAGGGAGAGGGGGAAACTGTCAAGACCGGTTATACCCCACCCCCCCAAACACCAAAAAAGGTGCACAGATGATAGAGGGGTGGAGGAGGAGGAAACACGGAACCTCCCTTTTTGGGCGAGGCTCTGCTTTAAGGAAAATTGGGAACAAGTCAAAAATACCCAAAGACGACAAAAGGATCCAAACACAAGATTCTGGGAGTCGCCAGCTTGTGTCTTAGGCACCGCACAGGCAACCACACCAAGGAAAGCTGAATAGTGGTTGAACTAGCCAAGTCTCACTTTCAACTGTGCAGGGAAACTTTACTGTGCATGGCTGTCAGGTTGCCTAAAAAAAGAAAAAATCCATTGCTAATATAGCAAATTAAAGTGTAAGTCCAGGTAGAGCTGCATGATTAATTGTTAAGAATCGTTATCGCGATTTTTTCCCCCCTTGCGATCTTGACAAAGTATTTCCCGATTCTTTCTATGCAGAGAATTCTCTCTGCTCTGCTGAAGCCAACAGTCGTCAAAAGAAAAGGAAAAAAAAAAAAAAAAAAAAACGGGCAGTCTGCCAAGAATCACAACATTCTTTAGCAGTGGAACTGAACTATAAACATTGTAACGATTTGTCCTTTAGATCGTTTAACCACTTAGGCCCCTTTCACACGAGGTGGGCTCCGTTTCTACGGAGCCCGCCTCGGTCCGCCGGCTCAGCGGGAGATCTGTCCGTTGATCTCCGCTGAGCCGGCGGATGACAGGTCCCTCTCTGCTCACTGAGCGGAGAGGGGCTTGTCAGGCGCCGCTGCCGCCTATGGAGGGATCGGACGAAAACGGACAGCGTGTCCGTTTTCGTCAGATCTCACCCGATCCGATCCGCCAGCGACGGATCTGGACGTAGAGCCATACGTCTGCTTTTAGCGGATCGGACGGGGTCGGATGTCAGCGGACATGTCTCCGCTGACATCCGACGCTCCATAGGCTAACATGGATCGCCCGTTCAGGTCCGCTGTCAAAACTGACAGGCGGACCTGAACGGTCCGATCGTGTGAAAGGGGCCTTAAACACTAAACCTTTTTCTGACATTTGTTGGTTTCAAGCTAAAATCTTTTTTTTTGCTAGAAAATTACTTAGAACCCCCAAACATTCTATATATAATTTTTTTTAGTAGAGAATAAAATGGTGATTGTTGCAATATTTTATGTCACACTGTATTTGCGCAGCAGTCGTTCAAAGGCAATTTTTTGGGAAAAAAATTACACTTTAATGAATAAAAAAAAAACAAAAAACAAAAAAAAAAAAACTAACCAGTACAGTTAGCCCAATTTTCTTTGTACAATGTGAAAGACTTTACGCTGCGAGATTTAGAATCTTTTTATTCAAAGCAAAAAAGTTGCGATTCTCATTTTGGCCAGAATCGTGCAGCTCTACAGGTGATAGTTGAAAAATTTGAATATTGTGCAAAAGTTAATTTCACTAATGCAACTTAAAAGGTAAAATACACATACACACACATATATATATATATATATACACACACACACAGTGCCTTGCGAAAGTATTCGGCCCCCTTGAACTTTTCAACCTTTTGCCACATTTCAGGCTTCAAACATAAAGATATAAAATTTTTATTTTTTGTGAAGAATCACCAACAAGTGGGACACAATTGTGAAGTGGAACGAAATCTATTGGATTGTTGAAACTTTTTTAACTAATAAAAAAATGAAAAGTGGGGCGTGCAAAATTATTCGGCCCCCTTGCGTTAATACTTTGTAGAGCCACCTTTTGCTGCGCTTACAGCTGCAAGTCGCTTGGGGTATGTCTCTATCAGTTTTGCACATCGAGAGACTGAAACTCTTGCCCATTCTTCCTTGCAAAACAGCTCAAGCTCAGTGAGGTTGGATGGAGAGCATTTGTGAACAGCAGTTTTCAGCTCTTTCCACAGATTCTCGAATGGATTCAGGTCTGGACTTGGCCATTCTAACACCTGGATACGTTTATTTGTGAACCATTCCTTTGTAGATTTTGCTGTATGTTTGGGATCATTGTCTTGTTGGAAGATAAATCTCCGTCCCAGTTTCAGGTCTTTTGCAGACTCCAACAGGTTTTCATCCAGAATGGTCCTGTATTTGGCTGCATCCATCTTCCCCTCAATTTTAACCATCTTCCCTGTCCCTGCTGAAGAAAAGCAGGCCCAAACCATGATGCTGCCACCACCATGTTTGACAGTGGGGATGGTGTGTTGAGGGTGATGAGCTGTGTTGCTTTTACGCCAAACATATAGTTTTGCATTGTGGCCAAAAAGTTTGATTTTGGTTTCATTGGACCAGAGCACCTTCTTCCACATGTTTGGTGTGTCTCCCAGGTGGCTTGTGGCAAATTTTAGACGAGACTTTTTATGGATATCTTTGAGAAATGGCTTTCTTCTTGCCACTCTTCCATAAAGGCCAGATTTGTGCAGTGTACGACTGATTGTTGTCCTATGGACAGACTCTCCCACCTCAGCTGTAGTTCTCTGCAGTTCATCCAGAGTGATCATGGGCCTCTTGGCTGCATCTCTGATCAGTCTTCTCCTTGTCTGAGCTGAAAGTTTAGAGGGACAGCCAGGTCTTGGTAGATTTGCAGTGGTCTGATACTCCTTCCATTTCAAAATGATCGCTTGCACAGTGCTCCTTGGGATGTTTAAAGCTTGGGAAATCTTTTTGTATCCAAATCCGGCTTTAAACTTCTCCACAACAGTATTACGGACCTACCTGGTGTGTTCCTTGGTCTTCATGATGCTCTCTGCGCTTTCAACAGAACCCTGAGACTATCACAGAGCAGGTGCATTTATACAGAGACTTGATTACACACAGGTGGATTCTATTTATCACCATCAGTCATTTAGGACAACATTGGATCATTCAGAGATCCTCGCTGAACTTCTGGAGTGAGTTTTCTGCACTGAAAGTAAAAGGGGCCAAATAATTTTGCACGCACCACTTTTCAGTTTTTTATTTGCTAAAAAAGTTTAAAATATCCAATAGATTTCGTTCCACTTCACAATTGTGTCCCACTTGTTGGTGATTCTTCACAAAAAATTAAAATTGTATATCTTTATGTTTGAAGCCTGAAATGTGGCAAAATGTTGAAAAGTTCAAGGGGGCCGAATACTTTTGCAAGGCACTGTATATATATATATATATATATATATATATATATATATATATATATATATATATATATATATATATATATATATATATATATTAATATTATATTATATATATATATATTTATATATATATGAGATAGTTCAAGCTGTGATTTGTCATAATTGTGATGATTATGGTGGCTTACAGCTCATGAAAACCCCCAAAGCCAATCTCAGAAATTTAGAATATTGTGAAGAGGTGAAATATTCTAGGCTCAAAGTGTCTCACACTAATCAGCTAATTAAGCCATAACACCTTCAAAGGGTTCCTGAGCCTTTAAATGGTCTCTCAGTCTGGTTCAGTAGGAATCACAATCATGGGAAAGACTGCTGACCTGACAGTTGTGCAGAAAACCATCATTGACACCCTCCATAAGGAGGGAAAGCCTTTAAAAGGCAATTGCAAAAGAAGTTGGATGTTCCCAAAGTGCTGTATCAAAGCACATTAATAAAAAGTTATGTGGAAGGGAAAAGTGTGGAAGAAAAGGGTGCACAGGCAGCAGGGATGACCGCAGCCTGGAGAGGATTGTCAGAAAAAGGCCATTCTAAAGTGTTGGGGACTTTCACAAGGATTGGACTGAGGTTGGAGTCAGTGCATCAAGAGCCACCACACACAGACGGATCCTGGACATGGGCTTCAAATGTCGTATTCCTCTTGTCAAGCCACTCCTGAACAACAAAACATCATCAGAAGCGTCTTACCTGGGCTAAAAAGAAAAACAGACCTGGTCTTTAGCTCAGTGGTCCAAAGTCCTCTTTTCTGATGATAGCAAATGTTGCACCTCATTTGGAAACCAAGGACCCAGAGTATGGAGGAAGAATAGAGAGGCACACACTGCAAGATGCTTGAAGTCCAGTGTGAAGTTTCCACAGTCTGTTGATTTGGGGAGCCATGTCATCTGCCGGTGTTGGTCCACTGTGCTTCATTAAGTCCAGGGTCATACAGCCGTCTACCAGGAGATTTTAGAGCACTTCATGCTTCCTTCCGCAGACGAGCTCTATGGGGATGCTGACTTTATTTTCCAGCAGGACTTGGCACCTGCCCACACTGCCAAAAGCACCAAAACTTGGTTCAATAACCAAGGGATTACTGTGCTTGATTGGCCAGCAAACTCTCCTGACCTGGACCCCATAGAGAATCTATGGGACATTGCCAATAGAAAGATGAGAGACATGAGACCGAACAATGCAGAAGAGCTGAAGGCCGCTATTGAAGCATCCTGGTCTTCCATAACACCTCAGCAGTGCCACAGGCTGTTAGCTTCCATGCCACGCCACATTGAGGTAGTAAATGCTGCAAAAGGGGCCCAAACCAAGTACATACGCATGCTTATACTTTTCAGAGGTCCAATATTGTTCTATGTACAATCCTTGTTTTATTGATTGCATGTAATATTCTAATTTTGGAGATTGTGGATTTGGGGTTTTCATGAGCTGTAAGCCATAATCATCACAATTATGACAAATCACGGCTTGAACTATCTTGCTTTGCATGTAATGAGTCTATCTCAGATATTAGTTTCACCTTTTAAGTTGCATTAGTGAAATAAATTAACTTTTGCACGATATTCTAATTTTTCAAGTATCACCTGTAAGTCCAGGCAAAAACCAACTCACTCTAAACCTGCTCTCTGCCACATTATAAACCTAATCCATCTAATCCTGTAAAGCAAAACTCGCTGTACTTACTTATTCCGCAGCCGGTCCGGTTCACAATGGCGGAAGTTGTATGCAGGAGTGTCTGGGAAGTGACATCATTCAAAGAGTTACTATGAAGCTTCCGTTGTCGGCTGCCTCTCCTGCACACTCCTACACACTGAAACCACCGCTGACAGCTCAGCATGGGACTGCACCAGAGCAGCTGCAGAATAGGCAAGTATAGCAATTTTAGCTTTACAGGGATAGATAGATCGATAGATCGATAGATAGTGGCAGAAAGCCTGAACTTCCACTTTAACTGGTTCCCGACCAGCCGCCGCAGTTGTACTGCGGCAGGTTGGCTCTCCTGCGCGAATCTCCGTCATACGTCGGGCACGTGGCCATTCGCTAGCAGGGGAGCTCCACAGAGGTAGAACAGGGATCTGCCAGTGTAAACAAAGCAGATCCCAGTTCTGTCAGGGGAGCAGAGCGAGATGGTCTGTTCCTAGTGATTAGGAACAGAGGCTCGCTCTCTCTCTCTCTACTCCCTGTCAATCCCCTCCCTCCACAGTTAGACTGCACCTCCCTAGGGAACATTTAACTCTTTGATCGCCCCTGGTGTTAACCCCTTCCCTGCCAGTGTCATTTATACAGTAATCAGTACATTTTTATAGCACTGATCGCTGTATGAATGTCACTGGTCCCAAAAAAGTGTCCAATCTGTCCACCGAAATGCCGCAGCCCCGCAAAAAAAAAAAAGTGTGGAAGGGAGGACTTTGATGGCAGCGCGGAGGACGGTCTATGTGGACAGCTTTACCCCGGATGCCTGCATACTTAGATGTGCCTGTTTTAATCAACCATGTGAGTTGCTAAATGTTGTACCTTCATTAAATGTAACCATATTGCTACACTTAGAGGCGCCTCCCTTCTCTTTTATACTCGGTTGTGATGTGACGCTACTTGTACATCAAGACATCGCTTGTATATCAAGTCAAAATTTATTTTAAATTTTTGCTCGTCTTGCAAAATGCTCTCAAACCAAGGTTTTACTGTAAATATAAACTGTTATATACTTTTTCTCATCAGCAGTATATTAGCAGTCTTGTGACTCCTATCAGTGCCTGGTTAAAGCTTGTAGGATGAGTTTTCATACTTCACTATGAGAATTCAGGACCCCTGACCCTCTGTCTGGACAGTGCTGATTGGCCATGTGCTGATCACATGCACTCTCCCAAGAAAAAAAAAAAAAAACTCTCCAGCAATACACACCAAACTGAGCATGTGCAGCCTGACTCCAGTAACTGTCTTGTCCAAACATGTTTTGGACAATGCAAGAAGGTGAGGATCTGTGCACACAGGATCAAACTGCCTTTTTTTTTTTTTTACACAATGCAGAGGATTGACCCCTTAGGTTCCACAGTGAGTATAATGAGTATGATTTACTTCATATACAGACTGATTTTACTGCTGTGGGTTTAGTAGCAGTAAGTAGGTGAAGACGGTTACTCAGTGCATGACAGAGAAGGAAGCATGAAAGTTTTGGGCTTTTTATTGGATCCTGAGTTGACAACTTACACAAAGTACTTGGCACCCTAAACCAAAAGTGCTACCAGAGCATTCTGCATCGCAGCATGCAATGTTTATAGAAAACACAACATCCTCCCATATGCAAGTTCACAGTTTTGGGTGGACTTCTATTTGTAAGCCATCAGTTTCCCAAACATTACAAAACGCTTTATGTCCCTGACTTTCTCACATTAGGAATCCTTACACCATGTGCCATTTCCTCCTGGAAACAGCAGAGGCTTTCTGAATGTTAATGTATTCAGCAAAAAGAATCTAATTTGATGGAAAGACCATTCAGCGAGTAAATGACAATAATATACCGTAGTAGCGACAAGAGGAATTAATCATGGTGATGTTGAGCACTCAGTGGTGTGAAGTAGGCCCTGCATACATTCATCTTCCTTCTCTGTGAATGATTCACTAAAATATCCCAGCAACTTTTCTTTTCTGGAAGAACAGCGGAGCAAATGTCATTACTACTCATTCTGTGTAGAAGGAGGCAAAGGATTTCGGGAAAAGTGGAAATCATAAAAGCTGCATTTCTCAACATTCATTATCACTTGTCACAACACAGGAAAACCTAAGCAGAAAAACAATTCATGTCAGAAACAGACAGACAAGCAGTGTCACAGCTTTAATCTCTGAAATTGGAATTATTAGCTCACCGCACTTCTACTATGCCAGCTTTGGATAAACCCTAGGAGGCCAAAGCTACCAGTGCCTTCACCTAGGTACCACATCACCTTAGCAAATGCCCTTGGTCATTCTGTTATACAATACGACCTTCATGCACACTGGACGTTTTTATTGCTGCTGCTAGGGGCAACCGGTGTTTTTTCTTTTTTCTGCTTCTAAACAACGCTGCATGTTAGGCTATCCATGAACACAAAGGTGTTTAGAGGCATGGACATTTATTTTTTTATTTGATTTTATAAAACACTACTGCCAACAAGTCCAGGAGCAGCAGCGTTTCGGCAGCAAAAACACTTGACGTGTGTAAACGCGTCTAAATGCGCATTTACAGCTTGAACGTTAACTCATAATTTAACTATTGTCTTTATTTACTTATTTACTTAAAAAGTTAGATAGGTGCACTTAGCCTTTAAAAGTTGCCAAGTGCAAGTTTTCTTGGGGTTTGTATACAACGGCTAGATGTCAAGGATAGACCCAAAACAAACTGCAGCTGCATTTTCACCCCCCCAAGAAAAATACAACATCGGTGGTCAGTTGCATTTTAAACACTCCACTCAATGGTGGTCACTGCCACTTTAAATCCCCCCAAAACATTCCCACAATATTGGATGTCAGTGGCCATTTAACCTCAGCTCCCCCCCCCACGATCGTTCGTTCCTTCCTCAGTGCAGCCAGAGGAATTTATGAATGGACTCATTCTTTAAATCTTCGGTTCTTATCTTACACCAGAGGAAGGGGAGGGCTCACCAATGTAAACATTGCTATACCTGGTTACACTGATGATCACTGTGATCGGTCACATAAATCACAAGGTACAGAGCCACTCATTGGCTCTGTACCTTTTGCCTGTGATGCACACTGAAGAGCAGTTCTGAGAGGAAGTATGTCCACTAAGAATTGTAAGGGCGCTCACTAGTTGTTAAAGCAGGGTTCCAGTCTCCTGTGGTGAAAAAAAAAGTCAGCAGCTACAAAAACTGTAGCTGCTGAGTTTTAAAAAAAATATAGCCACTCACCTGTCCCCCAAGTCGGTCTCACCCGCTATCTTCTTTCCTTGGCGCTGGCATCTTCACTATGGGCACCTGGCTGGGACAGCTTGCGGCTTCACAGCCGGGTGCCCATTGCTCAAGCAGCGCATCATGAATGGTGGATGCCGTCTTCTGGAACCCGTCATGTGACCCTGAAGACTGCAGGTGGGGGGAGCAGACCCTCCGCTTCGATTGCCTAGGTGGTCGATGCAGAATTAGGAGCGGGTACCTCCTAAACTCTGCATCTCCCCCCTCAAAAGTGCCAATTGTTCAAGAGGAGTGGGGGAAGAGTCCTTAAAGCTGAATTACCCCTTTTGGGTGGAGCTTTGCTTTAATGACCCCCCCAGAAATATGTCATCACGAGGGCCAGAACCAGTACGCTCACTCCTGTGATGGAGGGGGTGAGCAGTAATGGCTGGGAGTGTCTTAGAAACGTCCTAGCACCAAGGCAGGATGTGATGTCTTTTCTGGAAGTTTTTTTATAAGTCAGGCTTAGAGAGGTACATAAATGAACTACACCCATAAAAAGGGCATTATGCAACTAGGGGCCTTAGATTGCCGGCTTCTTGAAGGTAGGGACTGATTTGGATGTACAACATATGTAAAGTGCTGAGTAAATGTTCAGTGCTATATAAATACCTGTAATACATAAATAAAATATTAGATGCCGATGGGTTTTTCACTGAGCAGCATTTCTTGCCAAACTCGACCATTTTTAATGGTATTTAAGTGTAAAATCCCCCTTAGGATTGCAAAAAAAATAAAAATAAAAATAAAATAAAAAAAAAACACCACAGGAGATGGACACATTGTCTCTTGAACCCCAAACTGCCTCTCAGACACCTCTGAAAAGTAATCTACCACAAACTGACTTTCAGAGTGACAGTAGAGCCCTTCTCCTCATGTGAAGGAGGTTTAAAGACAATACTTGATTAGTTACGATAAAACATTGCTTTCTGTCCTGATGTTAAATATCCCCACCATATATACTTTCCAGCACTGAGGGAAGTGGTGCCTGGACAGAGGTCACTGGAGCAAAAACTACAATGACAGAGTCATTTAGTAAGGGAAAAGACAAGTAAATGTTGCAATGAGTTGGAGTGTGTCTAAAGGACAACTCGGAGGAAAATGTCACAAGCAGCACATTTAAAAAACGAACACCACAATGGAGAGGATTCATGTAAAACAAGCCGTTTTCCTGGGGAAAAATCCAAAGTAGCTGCGTTTACAATTGTGAACATTGGTTTACATTTCTGTGTGTCCTTAAGGCTCTGTTTCCACTAGTGCGACTTTTCATGCGACTTGGGACTGAAAAGTCGCATGACAAATTGTTTCCCATGATTTCCAATGAGTACCGTTCATATCTGTGCGACTTCAAGTCGCAGCGACTTCAAAGTAGTTCCTGCACTACTTTGGTCCCACTTTGATGTGACTTGAGGTCCATAGATACAGGCATTGCTTCAAATCGCGGTAAAAAGTCGCGGTAAAATCGCTGTAAAAAATCGCGGCAAAATCGCGCGACTTTGGGGACGCAATAGTGGAAACATAGCCTTAATCTGACTATGCTGGGAAAGAAACTGTGCACTCCTATGTAATAAAACAAATACCCTATATTGTCTTGTTGGATCCCGAGCCCTTCTCCATAAAAGCCATGGTTTCCATACACTGCACTGATGGTTACCAAATAGCCTGAAACCGAATGCATTTGTAATGAAAGGCTGTGTTTGCAATAGAAATCATTTGTTCTGCTTGTGCATCTGGCCAATGGGGCGTAAAGCAATAATTTTCATGATCCACTGTCCTGAAATGAGGAATAATATTTTTAAGATATGCGATTACTTTCTGTTCTAAAAAGATTCAGCGGTCCCGTGTAGCGTCACTCTCGCCCGCACATGAACTTGACGGGAAATAAAATAAAAAAAATAGGGTCCCTTTTCTCCAAGGGCCCCTACAAAAGTTCCATGCCCCTTCCTCGCATATCTGCCTACCCAGAAAGCTGTGTGCCCAATGCCTGACTCAGTCATGTCGTTTTCCTATAAGGGCTCTTGCAAAAAGCCATACATTAGGGCATCTGATCATACAGAGTAAAGTACGCCTGTTGTGGAGCCCCGGGAGAAGCTGCTGCTGCAGAACTGTCCCAATGGACTGCATTACAAAATAAACTACTGTATAAGTATGCACATGTAAACCTGAGTGCTGGTGCTTATGCAAGTAAAGCTGCACACGGCATGATATGTATTACATGGTCAATGGGTCCCAGCACCACAATAATAGGCATATTTTACTTTGTAAAGCTATACGTCCTAATGTATAGAGCCATGTGCAAAAGCTTCAATGTCACTATCTCCCATCTTTGATTTAAGATTTACCCCAAAAAAAACCTAACCTCAATCCTAAATGAGATGTCCCTGGGATTATCACTCTTTCCCTCTAATCTGAACTCTTGGAATATACAGGCCAGGAAGATAACGTAAGTGAATGAGAAAGCACGGACGTATATATCATGGTTAGCCATGTTATGTTATGACATATACAATGTGCTTCCCAGTGCCTCCAAGGTCAATACAAGTCTGTGGGTCAGATCCAATGCCCCGAATGTCGGGAGACATTTGCCGGTTCAAAAAAAAGAAAACACGGACAACATTCTGCCCGTGTGTTATGTTGGTCTGTTCGGCTGGCTTCTGTTGGACGGCTGTTGGTTTCCCAGCATGAAGGTCCAACTCCCGATCAGCGCTCTCAGCCAATGGCAGAGATCGCTGATCGGAGTGTTCTGACGGGCGGCCGTCCCACCCTGTCAGAAAATAATAGCTCAGCAGGGGAAGATTGCCGAACTAACCTTGCATGGTTAGTACAGCCAATAATGACCAACAAATTCATATTAATTAAAAAGTCAAATATCATTTTTTATATATTAATGAAGCCGGGTGCTCGGTAACATCCATTGCATTAATTCTTTATTAGCTACAATGCAGGATACAGCAGTAACAAGCGAACGTGTTTCGGCCGAAGCCTTTATTATATTAGATCAGCCTTTTTCAACCAGGGTTCCCAGGCTTTTTCAGGGGTGCCTTGGCAAAATGCCCAAAAATTGTATACAAGCCAGTGGGTGGATGAAGGCTGCCTTTTTATTTACACCAAGTCAAAGGTTTTTACGGTGCATCATTACAACCTTCTAACTGCCGGCATCCTAACGACCAATGGCATCATCAGTTAATAAAGAGGATGTCAGTCACCTGCATAGCATCCTTGTTTGACCCTACCTTGCCCCTCTACATCAGCGTTGGGGTCACATTAGTTGAGTGATGGAGAAAAACTGAGGGAGAAGAGAAACATTGGAATACTAGTCAGTACCCAGTTTGCAAAAGTGTATTTGCTTCCGTTATTGCGGAAGTATTCGGCCGCTAGCGGGGGGCTTTTAACCCCCACTAGCGGCCGAAAAAGGGTTAAAATGACTGAGCCAGTGGTTCGGCGGCGCATCGCCTCAGTGTGAAAGCACTCGGGCTTTCACACTGAGACTTCAGGGGAGCCGTTTTTCAGGTGCTTTACAGGCGCTATTTGTAGCCCAAAAGCGCCTGAAAAACACCTCAGTGTGAAAGGGGTCTAAAATCATCTCCAACATTGGGTGTCCTACTTAGACTTGTGAATGTTGCTGCATTATTTAAAACTATTAAAATAGGCTTTACATTTTAGAATGGGGTGCCTCGAGACTGTCCATAATTTTTAAAGGGTGCCTTGACTGAAAAAAAAGGTTAAGAAACACTGGACTAGACAACTGGGAGAATCTGCATTGATTATATGGCAAGTTGGAAATCACTCAGTGTGTTGTGAAAAAGGCATCCCATTAGTTAGGAAGACTATCACATTGAGAATTAGAGACTCCTACTGCAGGGGATGCCTGTAAATTTATTTTAAGCTCAGTCTGGACTTTAAAAAAAAAAAAAAAAAAATAGAGAGCCAATCAATCACACAGTAAGATTATATATTCGGGTTTCTATATGGATGCCCTCAAGATCACACATTTGCAAAAGGAGCAAGACTCAAAATTTTTGATTAGCAATTTAATGAAATCCTAGCCAGCTGCAGATTGTAAATTACAAAATGAGTGGTGTAGCAATTATGTATGTCAGAATGTCATGCCATTAAAAAAAGAAAAAGAAAAAAGGTTTTACACAAGAGAATGCGCAATAAGCATTTCAATTATTAAAAAAAAAAAAAAAAAAAAGGGAGGAAGGCATGGAAGCATTGTTTAGTGGCAACAAAACAGAAAATGTGGTTTGTAGTCAACAACATGCATAAGAAGTCTGAGAGGGACATAAAACTACTCTACATGCAAAAGATCCTTCTCTAAGTCCTCATGCACACGGACGTTTTTACAGCTGCTTTTTTGAGCTTTTTTTGCAGCTTAAAAAGGCCTGTCTATGTTAGTCTATGGCTTCATGCCCACCTAGGCGTTTTTGAGCTGCAAGTGGCATAGGCATTTTTAAGCTGTAAAAAAAAACGCAGGACCAGTGGGTTCTGAGAGACGTTTTTCAGCTGTAAAAACGCTCTAACGCTGAAAAACGCGCAAAAACGCTCAAAAACGTCATTCACCAACGTTTAACGTTTGATCCATTGGAAAAAAAAAATAAAAAAAAAATCATTTGAAAAAAAAAAAAAAAATGCTAAAAACCGCTGACGCGGAAAAACGCTCAAAAACGCTATTGCAAAAACACTGAAAAAAAAAGTTAAAAAAAATCACTGCAAAGATACTGGCGTTATTATAACGTTATTTTAACAGCCTGTGTGCAAGAGGGCTAAAAGTTATTCCCTCCAGATGGGAAACGAGTACCAAATTGAACAACTCCAGTGTTTTCATTTCTGTGCAATTGTGTGCCTGGGTGAACTATTCGGAGCATATTTATAATAAAGGCTGTGGGGACTCTTTTCTTTAGGCCTCCGAGGACAGAGCCCTGTACAGGACACAGTAGTGACATAGGAGGTTGCAGATGAAACCACAATGCTTATGACTTTGCTTTTTCTATTATATATTTTTGGATATCACATTGGAGATATATTATATAATTTTATTTATATATTTTTTTATTATTATAAATATTTTTGTTTGGTTTTTTTTTTTTTAGTAAATATGGTCATTATGTACAAAATTCGGTGCACTATTCAAAAGGTTATCTTGGTGATACTGATCATTTTTTATATACATTTGATACATGCTATTTAAATTGTGGAACAAGCACACCATTTACTTTTATATTTATCGTTTGTTTGCAGTGTTTGAGTTCACTCATTAATGGTTGCGGCTGTTCAGTAGGAGAATAAGGGCAATTGAGCATATAGTAGCGCATAAGTAATTCTGTATATTACTTTCATGTATGCACAACCCAAGTAAATACCTGGCGATTCTGCCAGTCCCCTTTAGTTATATTCCCTTTCCGTTCCATCCGGACCACAATAAGCACAGAAGTAGCTCCATCCTAGCGCGGTTAGTTTGCGTCTTTTCTTCCTGTTTAGAAGATACAGGACATTGTGTCGAAGCATGGCGAGCCTGAACTCCTGTGGTTGGATTCCTGTTAACATGCCTCTTGCTCAGCCCTTTACAGACAGATTTTTGAAAGCCTCGCAACCACCCCCCATTTTTTCTTAAGAGCTAGAGGTGAGGAAGGGAGAAGGGACTGAGTTTTATAGTTATGAAAGCGGAACATCACCCACTCTAAAATTGTCAATATTCATTGGGACACACACATACATTTAATTTCTTCAGTTACCGTATTTATCGGCTTATAACACGCGCCGGCGTATAACACGCACCCCAAGTTTAGGAGGGAAGTTTAAGGGGAAAAAAAAAAAACTTACATTTAAATGCCCATCAATGCAGCCTCATCAGTTTCCGTGCAGCCTTGCCCCAGTGCAGCCTCGTCAGTGCAGCTTTGCCCCAGTGCAGCCCCGTCAGTGCAGCTTTGCCCCAGTGCAGCCTCGTCAGTGCAGCTTTGCCCCAGTGCAGCCTCGTCAGTGCAGCTTTGCCCCAGTGCAGCCTCGTCAGTGCAGCTTTGCCCCAGTGCAGCCTCGTCAGTGCAGCTTTGCCCCAGTGCAGCCTCGTCAGTGCAGCTTTGCCCCAGTGCAGCCTCGTCAGTGCAGCTTTGCCCCAGTGCAGCCTCGTCAGTGCAGCCTTGCCCCAGTGCAGCCTTGCCCCAGTGCAGCCTTGCCCCAGTGCAGCCTTGCCCCAGTGCAGCTTTGCCCCAGTGCAGCTTTGCCCCAGTGCAGCCTGGTCAGTGCAGCCTTGCCCCCAGTGCCCATTACATGCTTGCATTGGACAGATCGCCGCCGACATACACAAAGCGTGTAGTTTTAAATATGGCGCTGCGGAGTTCGGAGGGACTCGGCGACTGGGCGGAGCCGAGATACACATAGCTGAGTGTGCTCTTCTCGTTGCCGCTCACAGTCACGCCCAGTCCCGCCCTATGATGGACATAACATAGGTCCAATGGCGGAACTGGGCGTGACTGTGAGCGGCGCCGGAAAGAGCCAAGAACACTCGGCTATGTGTATCTCGGCTCCGCCCAGTCACTGTGGTCTCGGCGGCGCTCGTTCAGCTCCGCCGAGTCCCTCCGAACTCCGCTGCGCCATATTTAAAACTACACGCTTTGTGAATGTCGGCGGCAATCGCTCCGATAGATCACAATTAGCGGGGATCGACGTATAACACGCACCCACGATTTTCCCCTGATTTTAAAGGGACAAAAAGTGCATGTTATACGCCGATAAATACGGTACTTTCTAGTCTCCAGGCCTAGGCAAATGAAGTCATACATCCCAGGAGTCTTCAGGTGGGTGAGAGAGAGAGGCTTTCCCAACTAGGCACACCCTTCTGCCTGCATTCCTGTGCCAAGGGCAGATAGATTCCAAGTAGTAAATGCTACATGAATCATCTGCCCCTCAAGATAGCCACGGCTAGAAATGCTAGGCAATGTTTTTCAAAATGATTTGTCATCAAAATAAAGCATGAAGACATAGATGGATAGGAGGGTTTGCTTGGAATATAAAAAATAAATTAAAGAGTGTTTGTGGTGCTCAGATGCAGTGTAGTTAGGCTTAAAGTTATACGACTTTATGAATAGTATGCAAGACAATACAATACATTTGGCAATCGTTTCCAGCCTGCCTTTGGCATTCAAGCCTAACACATCTACAGTGCATCCGGAAAGTATTCACAGCGCTTCACTTTTTCCACATTTTGTTATGTTACAGCCTTATTCCAAAAGGGATTAAAATTTAGGGTTGCACCAATACTAGTATTGGTACCGAGCATTTGCATGAGTGCTTGTACTCGTGCAAATGCTCCGATGCTTAATCCGATACCTGGGCAGCCTCACAGGTGATCGGTGCGCAGCGGGTGTATTACACACACACACACACACACACACACACACACACACACACACACACACACACACACACACACACACACACACACACACACATATATATACAGTTGTGCTCATAAGTATACAAATCCTGGCAGAATTTACAATTTCTTGGCCATTTTTCAGAAAATATGAATAACACAAAAACTTTTCTTTTACTCATGGTTAGTGTTTGGCTAAAGCCATTTATTATCAATCAACTGTGTTTATTCTTTTTAAATCATAATCACAACAGAAACTACCCAAATGACCCTGATCAAAAGTTTAGCAGTGTTCAAACTTTAATCAAGAAGTGGAAAATGAGGGGTTCTGTTAAAACCAAACCACGGTCAGGTAGACCAACTAAAATTTCAGCCACAACTGCCTGGAAAATGGTTCCGGATACAAAGAAAAACCCACAAATAACTTCAGGCGAAATGCAGGACTCTCTGAAAACATGTGGTGTGGCTGTTTCAAGATGCACAATAAGGAGGCACTTGAAGAAAGATGGGCTGCATGGTCGAGTCGCCAGAAGAAAGCCATTTTTGCGCAAATACCACAAAGTATCCCACTTACAATACACTAAACAGCACAGAGACAAGCCTCAAACCTTCTGGCACAAAGTCATTTGGAGTGAGATCAAAATTGAGCTTTTTGGCCACAACCATAAACACTTCATTTTGAGAGGAGTCAACAAGGCCTATGATGAAAGGTACAACATTCCTACTCTGAAACACGGAGGTGGATCGCTGATGTTTTGGAGATGTGTGAGCTACAAAGGCACAGGAGTCAAAATTGATGGCAAGATGAATGCAGTATGTTATCAAAAAATACTGGAGGAACATTTGCATTCATCAGCCAGAGAGCTGCTCATGGGACGTACTTGGACATTGACAATGACAGTGACAATGATCCAAAACACTAGGCCAAGTTGACCTGTCATTGGCTACAGCGGAATAAAGTGAAGGTTCTGGAGTGGCCATCTCAGTCTCCTGACCTCAATATCATTGAGCCACTCTGGGGAGATCTCAAACGTGCAGCTCATGCAAGACAGCCCAAGAATTTACAGGAACTGGAGGCTTTTTGCCAAGAGGAGTGGGCAGCTTTACCATCTGAGAAGATAAAGAGCCTCATCCACAAATATCACTAAAGACTTCAAGCTGTCATTGATGTTAAAAGGGGGCAATACACAGTATTAACCTCCCTGGCAGGATTGTAAAGCAGTTGACCTGATTGGGCCCCACAATTACCATAACCATGTCTCCATCCCTGTATATCCATCCCTGCCCCTCTCTTTTGCTCCCTGGCAGGATGATCAGTTCAGATTTTTGCGCCTCAAAGCGGTACAATTGTTTTGCATAGAAATTTGGCATTTTATATTATAGGCCTATAATTCTTAAAAATAACACACTTAAATCTGTCCAAACAAGAGTCTAGTAGATCTCCCGGGTATGATAAAGTTTGAAACACAAAATCATAAAATTACAATATAACTATAAAAAATTATTATTATTATAAAATTAATTTCCCCACGATTCACTATTGCTCAATTCTGCAAGTGTTATCATTTACTATCGCTGTTTTCTAGTTGGTCTAAAACCACTTTTGACGTAAAAGGGAAACTTTTTGGTTGCTATGGACAATCTCAAGTTTCCAGGCAGAAAGAACAGTAAGATAGATTATATATATATATATATATATATATATATATATATATACACACATATATATATATATACACACACACACACACACACATATATATATGCCGCAGGGAACGGAGCCCGGCACACAGGACATCGGGGCGGAGGAGACAGCCCGTAAGGCAAGTACACTTAACCAGGATCCTGCAATGCAATCCCGAGTGTGGCTAAGGAGGTTAAAGAGGAGGTCCAGTCCAAAAAAAATTAAAAGTCAGCAGCTACAAATACTGCAGCTGCTGACTTTTAATTGGTCACTTACCTGTCCCAGGGTCCAGCGATGCGGGGGATAGAAGCCCCGCTAGTCTCCCTCTTCGTTCAGCGGCGCCGGCATTGCAACTGTGGGCGCCGGGCTGTGGCTTAACAGCCTGGCACCCACTGCGGTTGCGCGAGCGGCGCCGCATGCCGTGATTGGCCGCTCAGTCACCTGGGACCTGTAATGGGTCCCAGATGATTGACAGGAGGGAGGGAGCAGAGCCGAGCCCTTCCTGTGCCGAGGGGGAAGCGATGTCACCAGCCCAGGCACTGGAAGAGGCAGACTACGAGGGACCCCCTAGCAACAGGCATTTAGAGGCAAGTAAAATATATATTATATATATATATATATATATATATATATATATATATATATATATAAATGTTTTTTTTGTATTTTTTTTAGGATTTTTCATGTAGTTTTTTTTTTTTTGCGTGGAATCCCACTTTAACCACTTCCCTACCCGCCCATATATATGACGTCCTGGGATGGGATCTCCCATCCTGGGTGGGCGTCATATGACGTCCTGGGATTCCCGGCCGCCTAGGGGGCGCGCGCCCGCCACGTTCCTCGGGACCCGGTGCGTGTGCCCGGCGGCCGCGATGTCCGCCGGGCACCCGCAATTGCCCGTTAACCGGGCCGGCATGTGGATCTGTGTGTGTAAACACACAGATCCACAGCCTGTCAGCTGTGAGGAGAGCGATCTGTGTTCCCAGAACGGAGGAACACTGATCGGTCTCCTCCCCTAGTGCGTCCCTTCCCCCTTCAGTTAGTAATCACTCCCTTAGGAAACATATTAACCCCTCCCCGCCCCCTAGTGGTTAACCCCTTCACTGCCTGTCACATTTACACAGTAATCAATGCAATTGTATAGCATTGATCGCTGTATAAATGTGAACGGTCCCAAAAATGTGTCAAAAGTGTCCGATGTGTCCGCCATAATGTCGCAGTCACGAAAAAAAAATCGCGATCACCGCTAAAAAAATAAATTTTTTTTTTTTTTTTTAAAATGCCATAAATCTATCCCCTATTTTGTAGACGCTATAACTTTTGCGCAAACCAATCAATATACGCTTATTGCGATTTTTTTTTACCGAAAATATGTACAAGAATACGTATCGGCCGAAACTGAGGAAAAAATTTGTTTTTTAAAAAAAAAAATTGGGATATTTATTATAGCAAAAAGTAAAAAATATTGTGTTTTTTTCAAAATTGTCGCTCTTCTTTTGTTTATAGCGCAAAAAATAAAAACCGCAGAGGCGATCAAATACCACCAAAAGAAAGCTCTATTTGTGGTGAAAAAAGGACGTCAATTTTTTTTGGGTACAACGTCGCACGACCGCGCAATTGACGTTCAAATTGCGACAGCGCTGAAAACTAAAATTTGGCCTGGGAAGGAAGGGGGTAGAATTGCCCTGTATTGAACCGGTTAAGAACTGGGGTATGTAAACTTTTGATCAGGGTCATTTGGGTTGTTTCTGTTGTGATGATTTAAAAGAGTAAACACAGTTGATTGATAATAAATGGCTTCAGCCAAAACAAAAACCATGAGCGATCAAAGGAATGCACTTTGGTGTGTAAATGAGGGAAGTTTAACCACTTAAACACTAAACCTTTTTCTGACATTTGGTGGTTTTAAGTTAAAATCGTTCCTTTTGCTAGAATATTACTTAGAACATACATACACATATATACATACAGATACATACACATATAATATTTTAGTAGAGACCTAGAGAATAAAATGGTGGTTGTGGCAATATTTTATGTCACACTGTATTTGCGCAACAGTTGTTCAAATGCAATTTTTTGGGGAAAAATAAAAATTACACTTTAACGAATTAAACAAAAAGCTAACCAGTAAAAGTTAGCCCAATTTTTTTGTATAATGTGAAAGATTTTATGCCGTGAGAATTGTGATCTTTTTATGCTAAGCAAAAAAAAAAGTGTGATTCTCATTTTGGCCATGCAGCTCTACTGTAAAAAAAAAAAAAAAAAAAAAAAAATTATATATATATATATATATATATATATATATACATACATACATACATATATATATATATATATACATACATACATATACATATATATACATACACACACATACCTTCCACCTTTTTCCAGACAATAATAAAAAAAAAAAAAAATCGAACAACCACTTCTGAGCAGTTCACAATTAACAGGACACAAGCTGTATTATATATACAGATTGGACAGATGAAAGGTGGTGCATTTTTATTGTTCCCATCGTAATATTTTACGACCCACTCGGAAGAGGTAGGTTTTTTTATTTTGTTAATGATTTCTAATAACAAAAAGGTGTAACAATTACATTCTATGCCTCATGCCTTTCAAACAGGTAAATGATTGCAAAAGCAGTAAATTAAATATTAACCGCACATTAGCTAGGAAAGACTTGATACACATCTAGTTTATCAATAGGCAAAGTGAAAGTGCACATGAAAAGCTGGGCCGCGGCTAATAACATTCACTACAGAGACAGCTATTAGTTCACATTTACAGAGGATGTGTTGTCTCACATGTGGATGAAAACCGGCTGTAAACAGAAGACACCAATAATTACACCAACAAAATGCACTCTAATGTGCGGAGGGGTTTTGTTAGTCACACTGACACACTACTAACAGATGTTCACACTGGAACTCCTCTTCAAAGCTACAGACACAAATGTATCTTCCCATCCTTACTGTTGTCTTGGCAGCTCGGGAAATAAGTGCAGAATTCTTTTCTAGTCACAGACAGTACAGAATTCATAATACAGAATGGGAATCCTATAAAGGCAAATGACCAAACCTGCAACCAAACTTGACCAGTTCTGGACCATATCCATGGTAAACCCATCCACAACCGCATCTTCAATCTCTGCATTGTAGCATCCAAGGTAATATTTTTTTGGATCAAACACTATAGCTGGCTGATGGACATACAGTAACTGCTAGACTGGCTCTCAGTAATAACCAGTAGTGCATTTAGGTTTTGTGCTGCCCTAGGCCTGACTAAACTTGTGTACCCCCTAATTTAAATATGACCCACCCCTTCCTGTCAAGGCCACACCCCCTTGCTGTTTAAGACCTGCCCGGAAGCTTTCGAGTGGCGACATTAGTTCTGAGGGCCTGGTGGGGGGGGGGGGCATGGATTCCCTGAATTTGCATAGATTTCCTCTCACTTCCTGTTTGGCTATGGGGAAGGAAGTGAAGTGTAATCTCTGCAATGGGACAGAGATGGTAAAAAATAAACTGACAGGGGCTATAACCCTCCCTTACTCTATCCAAAATGAAAAAAGAAGGTGTTGCCTATAGTTCTACTTTAAGCACAAATTTCTGCTAATTTTATGGAGAGGATTAAGAAAGAAGATAGCAGAAAACATAGCACAGTGAGGAAGGTTTGTGGTCCAGGATGATGAGAGTCAAAATTAGAAGCAGCGCTCCACCCCACCCCCCACCCCACAGTTGCGGAATGTTGGCTGCCTTCATATCGGAAGCAGTGCGGCTGCTTTATGGGGCACTAGACTAATAATTTGCCTCTCAGCCCAAGCCGGCGGGGGCTCTTTCGCGCTGCCCTAGGCCTGAGCCTTGTCGGCCTAGGCCAGGATACAGCGTTGGTAATAACACTTACTACTTGACGGTTTTGACGCAAGTCAAGTGCCTCCCAAGCAACTGGTTTTCAGACCTAAACTTGCCAAACAAATTTGCCAGCAGGTTAAATATTTTGTCTATTGTGCCAAAAATTATATTAGGTCTCAGGCACACCGGCACATGGAGTCGCATCCAACACAAAATCTGAAGGAAGCTCAAGAGGCTGCGTGTACAACCACCTATGGCTGTGCTTGGCTTTATACAGGTGTACAACGGTACCTTCTTCAACACGTGTGCATATAGCATACAGTATGTGTTTGGCTGTACGCAGGCATACGCTGCTACTAGTAAAATTATTTTCTATGGGTTACTACTCACCACACCTGAGCTTCTCACCCATGGATATACTGTACACCGAATTTTATATTGTATGCAGCCCACTGCACCCGTGTGCCTGAGGCCTTACCTGTCTGCCAGCAAATTACACACACACACACACACACACACACACACAGTGTAGGATTCTCATTCATTCCCAGCATCTGCACAAGAGTTGCGTCATAAGTGGTCACTCAATCACTAAAGCGAGGGGTAGTCAGGCCCAGAAGAAAACGTCCGTGGCTACAGAGTGGTGATGGAGACCTTTGACCTTGCATCCCTACAGAACAGTACACCCAGGAGGTAAGTGTGCCACAATGTGCAAATATATGCGGACCAGAACCCTAGAACCCCCAAACCCCCTCTCCACCAAGTTGTGCTTTAATATGTGCCTTAAGCTGGAGGGCTCAATTCACAGATTGGCATTTGGTGGGCAGAAGCTAAAATCAATATTTAGACCCATTTTCTACCATTTCTCATCCAATGCTGCACAAATAGGAGGACAAGGCCGAATTTCACCAGTAACACGATTTCAAGCATAGCCAGCATTAATTAGGAACGAAGAGGATATGCAAAGACCTTCATGATTGGTTTCAGAGATCCCCCAGCATGCTTGAAAACTCTGTGACCAATTACAAGAATAAAACCAAACGCAATGGTCCCCACGCACACATTCAAGAAAACCAAGTGTTCAGTGATGCTGGGTGCTGCAAAGACCATAGGCTCATAGATAACCCAAGTGAAGAAATGTCATCAGCACACCAAGGATTCCTCGAAAGTGTCCAAAGCTTTATTCCGTGGTCACATGATAAATATACAGCAATGTTTCCGAGTAGCGCAGGGCCCCTTTGTCAGGCAAGTGACTCACTTGCCTGACAAAGGGGCCCTGCGTTACTCCGAAACGTTGCTGTATATTTATCATGTGACCACGGAATAAAGCTTTGGACACTTTCGAAGGGGAACCTTGGTGTGCTGATGACATTTCTTCACTTCAATTACAAGAACATTCTCACAGTTTTCTGTAAGAAAGTTTAGTACATACAAAGTATTGTATGGAGCTATAATTAAAATATATATCCAGCTTTACACATTAAAACATAAATCAGAACCTAAATAAAAGGATTAAAAAAAAAGTATTACACCTAAGAATAGAAATATAGTATATTGCAGCTTACCAGTCTTGATGTGGTGACTGCTTTGGTTTTCTTTTTACAGACTTCTGTTCCTTTAATTTTCACCTGGTGATCCTGCCTGCATGGGTCTTTCAGACAGTTGGTAAGCTTATTGCTCTCTGAAAAGTGATCCTTGATGGAATGCTTTTCAGAGGGCAGTAGAGGAGAGGCTGACAGGCATTCAAGAGGCACTACTGCCACCTTCTGACAGCGGTTTCGTTGTTTTCTTTTTATTGGCTGTCACAGTGATCACGTGGCTGGGGGCCCACCCTGCTAACTCCTGATCCGATGTTGGTGACCACTAGGGATGAGCTTCGAGTTCGAGTCGAACTCATGTTCTACTCGAACATTGGCTGTTCGCAAGTTCGCCGAACAGCGAACAATTTGGGGTGTTCGCGGCAAATTCGAATGCCGCGGAACACCCTTTAAAAGTCTATGGGAGAAATCAAAAGTGCTAATTTTAAAGGCTTATATGCAAGTTATTGTCATAAAAAGTGTTTGGGGACCCGGGTCCTGCCCCAGGGGACATGGATCAATGCAAAAAAAAGTTTTAAAAACGGACGTTTTTTCAGGAGCAGTGATTTTATTAATGCTTAAAGTCAAACAATAAAAGTGTAATATCCCTTTAAATTTCGTACCTGGGGGGTGTCTATAGTATGCCTGTAAAGGGGCGCATGTTTCCCGTGTTTAGAACAGTCTGACAGCAAAATGACATTTGGAAGGAAAAAACTCATTTAAAACTACCCGCGGCTATTGCATTGCCGACAATACACATAGAAGTTCATTGATAAAAACGGCATGGGAATTCCCCACAGGGGAACCCCGAACCAAAAAAAAAAAAAAAAAAAAAATGATGTGGGGGTCCCCCTAAATTCCATACAAGGCCCTTCAGGTCTGGTATGGATATTAAGGGGAACCCCAGCCAAAATTTAAAAAAAAAATTGACGTGGGGTTCCCCCTAAATTCCATACCAGACCCTTCAGGTCTGGTATGGATTTTAAGGGGAACCCTGCGCCAAAAAAAAAAAAAAAAAACGGCGTGGGGTCCCCCTAAAAATCCATACCAGACCCTTATCCGAGCACGCAACCTGGCAGGCCGCAGGAAAAGAGGGGGGGACGAGAGTGCGGCCCCCCCCCCTCCTGAACCGTACCAGGCCACATGCCCTCAACATTGGGAGGGTGCTTTGGGGTAGCCCCCCAAAACACCTTGTCCCCATGTTGATGAGGACAAGGGCCTCATCCTCACAACCGTGGCCGGTGGTTGTGAGGGTCTGCGGGCGGGGGGCTTATCGGAATCTGGAAGCCCCCTTTAACAAGGGGACCCCCAGATCCCGGCCCCCCCCCTGTGTGAAATGGTAAGGGGGTACTTACCCCTACCATTTCACTAAAAAACTGTCAAAAATGTTAAAAATGACAAGAGACAGTTTTTGACAATTCCTTTATTAAAATGCTTCTTCTTTCTTCCTTCATCTTCTTCTTCTTCTGGTTCTTCTGGCTCTTCTGGTTCTTCCTCCGGCGTTCTCGTCCAGCATCTTCTCCGCGGCGTCTTCTATCTTCTTCTCCTCGGGCCGCTCCGCACCCATGGCATGAGGGGGGAGGCTCCCGCTCTTCTCTTCATCTTCTTCTCTTCTTCATCTTCTTCTTCATCTTCTTCTTCTTCTTCTTCTTCCTTCTTCTCTTCTTCCTTCTTCTCTTCTTCCTGTCTTCTCCGGGCCGCTCCGCAGCCATGCTGGCATGGTGGGAGGCTCCCGCTGTGTGACGGCGTCTCTTCGTCTGACGGTTCTTAAATAACGGGGGGCGGGGCCATCCGGTGACCCCGCCCCCCTCTGACGCACGGTGACTTGAGGGACTTCCCTGTGACGTCACGGGGAATGCCACAGGGAAGTCCCGTCATGTCACCGTGCGTCAGAGGGGGGCGGGGTCACCGGGTGGCCCCGCCCCCCGTTATTTAAGAACTGTCAGACGAAGAGACGCCGTCACACAGCGGGAGCCTCCCTCCATGCCACAGCATGGATTGCGGAGCGGCCCGGAGAAGACAGGAAGAAGAGAAGAAGAGAAGAAGGAAGAAGAAGAAGAAGAAAAAGAAGAAGAAGAAGATGAAGAAGAAGATGAAGAAGAGAAGAAGATGAAGAGAAGAGCGGGAGCCTCCCCCCTCATGCCATGGGTGCGGAGCGGCCCGAGGAGAAGAAGATAGAAGACGCCGCGGAGAAGATGCTGGACGAGAACGCCGGAGGAAGAACCAGAAGAGCCAGAAGAACCAGAAGAAGAAGAAGATGAAGGAAGAAAGAAGAAAGAAGAAGCATTTAAATAAAGGAATTGTCAAAAACTGTCTCTTGTCATTTTTAACATTTTTGACAGTTTTTTAGTGAAATGGTAGGGGTAAGTACCCCCTTACCATTTCACACAGGGGGGGGGGCCGGGATCTGGGGGTCCCCTTGTTAAAGGGGGCTTCCAGATTCCGATAAGCCCCCCGCCCGCAGACCCTCACAACCACCGGCCACGGTTGTGAGGATGAGGCCCTTGTCCTCATCAACATGGGGACAAGGTGTTTTGGGGGGCTACCCCAAAGCACCCTCCCAATGTTGAGGGCATGTGGCCTGGTACGGTTCAGGAGGGGGGGGGGGCCGCACTCTCGTCCCCCCCTCTTTTCCTGCGGCCTGCCAGGTTGCGTGCTCGGATAAGGGTCTGGTATGGATTTTTAGGGGGACCCCACGCCGTTTTTTTTTTTTTTTTTGGCGCGGGGTTCCCCTTAAAATCCATACCAGACCTGAAGGGTCTGGTATGGAATTTAGGGGGAACCCCACGTCAATTTTTTTTTAAAATTTTGGCTGGGGTTCCCCTTAATATCCATACCAGACCTGAAGGGCCTTGTATGGAATTTAGGGGGACTCCCACATCATTTTTTTTTTTTAATTTTGGTTCGGGGTTGCCCTGTGGGGAATTCCCATGCCGTTTTTATCAATGAACTTCTATGTGTATTGTCGGCAATGCAATAGCCGCGGTAGTTTTAAATGTGTTTTTTCCTTCAAAATGTCACTTTGCTGTCAGACTGTTCTAAACACGGGAAACATGCGCCCCTTTACAGGCATACTATAGACACCCCCCAGGTATGAAATTTAAAGGGATATTACACTTTTATTGTTTGACTTTAAGCATTATTAAAATCACTGCTCCTGAAAAAACGTCCGTTTTTAAAACTTTTTTTTGCATTGATTCATGTCCCCTGGGGGAGGACCCGGGTCCCCAAACACTTTTTATGACAATAACTTGCATATTAGCCTTTAAAATTAGCACTTTTGATTATTCATGTTCGTGTCCCATAGACTTTAACGGCGTTCGCGTGTTCGAACGAATTTTTTTCCTGTTCGCATGTTCTGGTGCGAACCGAACAGGGGGGTGTTCGGCTCATCCCTAGTGACCACACAGTTACCTTTCTGGGGGCTCTTAGTGAGCACTCTCCCAGCACAAACAAGGGATGCCAGCTGCATACATATTTGCTTTAAAGCCCAATTTCTGCTGCCACATACAAGCCTGTCAGGTTTTTCCCAAATAATGAGTGCCAGCAACACTGATCAGGTATCCCTGCTGTCTGAATACAACAGCAGAGCGGAAAGGATTCGCCCATCCACATCGAATGTGTGAATCCGATCTTTTTTTTTTTTTTCTTCATTCAACCCGCTGGTCGAAAAAAAAAAAAAAAAAAAAAAAAAAAAAGGAAGATCAATGTATGGGCTGTTTAAGCGATTCAAGCTGACCCAGCACTCTCTCCACCCTGTGAATGGGCAATAAAAGGTGCATCAACACAGTAATGGGTCTTATCTCCACTTTCACCTCCTGTATACATGACTGCAATGTTAGACTGCCAGCACTGCGAAAAGCAGCAAAGCCTTGATTATGTTTGGAATGCTGAAAAGATCTATTTCAGTCTGAATGCTGCTGTGCAGAGGATTACAGAGGGCTGATACCAACACACATGCATGTACTCGTTAGGTAGAGTTTTAATGAGTACACAACTGAACTTATATTCATCTATCTGTGGAGATGAGGATAAGAGTGTACTATGGGCAGCAGGACCCGATTTATTTGAGTATTCAGACCAGAACAACTAAGCTGCATTTTAACAAGGATAAATTAATTCATTCAAAGGAACCTTCTAATAAAAAATTGCTCATCATTTACCATGATTTTATGACTATAACACATGGATTCTCTAAGCGATATTTAATTTACAGCCTGTTATTTATAGCCAAGCACTTTTCATTACAAGCACACCATAATGGTTGTTAATCAATGAATTATATTAAACTCCTCTGCTCAACAGTTCTGATCTAATTGAAAAACAGGATATAGTTTAAAAATGAGAAACTAATGAAATCACTACAAATAACCAGTTCAAAACCTAATTTCCATACAAATAGATTACCTCTATTTACTATAATGTCTTAAATGCAGTGGCGGCTGGTGCTCCATTTTTTTGTGGGGGGGGGCTGGCAAACAAACCACCCGCCACCCACCCTGTTCAGTTGATCTGTCAACTGCATGTAGATTAGGGGCCCTTCACATCACCCCCCCCCCCCTAGTGTCCTCTGCCCCCTTTTTAACCCCCCCCCCACCTGCAGAGTCCTCTGCCTGCCCCTCCACCTATAGCAGTGTCCTGTGCCCCCCAGTGTCTTGTGCCCCTTTCCCCCCCCCCCCCCCCCAACTGTAGTGTTCTCTTCCCCTCTGTCCTAATCACCCCCCCCCCCCCCCCCACAGCAATATCCTATGCCCTGTGCATAGGACATAGGACACCCCTGTCATGTCCACACCCCCCACTGTAGTCTCCCCTCATCACACACACACACACACACACACACACAGCACAAGCTGCCGGAGGTAACTGTTCACATGAACAAGCTGGGGATTGGTTGGTAGGACCGCCCAGCTCCCTAGCAACCAATCACCTGCTGGTTAATGTGAACAGTTATCTCTGGCAGCTCCTGCCCTCCATCCACTACTCCATGTCCCGCTCTCTGCTTTGCAGTGGGGGGAGGGGGGGGGGGGTTGCCGAAGCCGAAGTGGGGGAAGGACCAGCAATGCAGGGCAGTGTTCCCGATCTACCAGTCGGCTGGCCACGGTCGAATGGTAGATCAGGGTTGATGGCTTTCCAACACCCATACTAGATAAAAGGATACTCTCACCAGAACTGAGAAAAAAAAAAAAAATAGATGATGTGATGGAGAGGGAACAGGAAAAACAGAACTGGACCAATTTGTGATTTTAAAAAGGAAGCTGGAACATCTTAGACCAGAGGATTTGGGTGCCTGGTCACACGGATGGCAGAGTGAGGAAGAATGCGAGTATTGCACTCAGCCCTAGATTTAAAGTGATGTTAAACCATCAATTTCAGCATTTTAAAGCATCTTCAGCCGCCGATTTAATCACTTACTGAGTATGTAGCTTCTTCATTTAATCTCTATGTTCCCTGCCCTAGGTTCTGTTCTCTATAGCGTACAATGCATGCAGGGACTAGAGTTGTGTCTCCCCACATTGTGTGCATCAATAGAAACATACAGCCCGGTAGCCTAGAATGGCAAGGCACTCCCTTGCTCCTCCATCCTTCTCCTCCCCCCCGCCCTTCTCCAAGCTACAAGGCTGGCTCCAGACTGCACTGTCCACTGCCAACTCTTTCCAGTGAAGACTGGAAGTTCAGGGAAGCAGTATTCAGAAAACAGGAGCCAGCAGCATTGAAAGTTGTAAAGTGCAAGTGCTAGGGTATGAATTTTAACAAATAGACTACTGATGAATGCTTATTTGATTCTCCTCAGTGGGTTAAGCCTAGAAATGCTGATGGTTGATTTATACTTTAATAAGTATGTAACCCTTGCTGCAGTGAACAAAAAAGCGGATGGCACCACCATCTGAAATCGTTCAAAGCAAAAAACAGTACATAAACTAAATTCATACCCATGTAGAAGTCACAACATAGAACTGCTATTTCAGAGCCTGTAGCAGCCCCTTCATAAGACAATGTCTGAACCAAATTAAGCTCTGGACTGAGATTCTGATGTGCTGGTGCCCAGTAGTGTATTTAGGTTTTGTGCTGCCCTAGGCCTGACTAAACTTGTATAACCCCTAATTTAAATATGACCCACCCCTTCCTATCAAGGCCACACCCCTTGCCGTTTAAGACCAGCCCTGAAATTTTCGAGTGGGGACATTAGTCCTTAGGGCCTGGTGGGGGGGGGGGGCATGGATTCCCTTAATTTGCATAGATTTGCTCTCACTTCCTGTTTGACTATGGGGCAGGAAGTGAAGTAAAATCTCTGCAATGGGACAGAGATGGTAAAAAATAAACTGACAGGGGCTATACCCCTCCCTTACTCTATCCAAAATGGAAAAAAAAAAAAAAAAAAAAAAAAAAAGAAGAAGAAGAAGGTGTTGCCTATAGTTCTACTTTAAGCACAAGAGGACTAAGAAAGAAGATAGCAGAAAACATAGCACAGCGAGGAAGGTTTGTGGTGCAGGATGATGAGAGTCAAAATTAGAAGCGGCGCAAGCGGCGCCCCACCCTAACCCCTACAGTTGTGGAATGCCGGCTGCCTTCATACCGGAAGCAGTGCGGCCGCTTTATGGGGGCACTAGACTAATTTTGCCCAGACCACCCCATAAGACGGGCGCTACACTAACAGTGCAGCCCAAGCCGGCGGGGACTCTTTCGTGCTGCCCCCCCAAAGTTCTGTCCTCGGCTTAGGCCAGGATACAGCGTTGCTGGTGCCGCTTTGCTTTGGGACCAATAACAACCTGACAGGGGTTCAAACCACTCTGTCCAAAACTAAACAATGCTTTGGCTTTAGCTACACTAGAAAAAGGTCTTCTCTAGCTTACCTGGCGTGGAGGTACAACCCTGATCATGGAGTAATCATAGCACAATATATAGGAGTATCAAAGAGGATAAGCAGAATTGAGACCACATTTATCCCGCATTGTTTTCTGTAAATAACTGCAGCTCTTTGGTGGCACAGATAAAGTTTCCCAACATTCTTCAGAGTGAACTTCGGGCTTCGCTCAAACCTAGCACAAAAAGTCTAAAACCTCTCGTCTGCCAGAGTCTAGACCAGCTTATTAGATTGCTATGGAAACTGCTGAGCATGTTCTGCATGCCAATATACCATTCATTCTAGGTGTATTTTTATCATAAGACACTTATAGAAGATAATGAGCAAGTGCTACTAAAATGATGCATTTCACCTAACATAAGTTATTGAAGAAACAGAAGAGTTCAAAGTCAACTTTAAAAGTAAAGGGGGAAAAAAACGAAAAATGTGATGTATTTAACAAAGTGAAAGTATAAGGGCTCTTTCACACGGACGATCCGTATGTCCGTTTTTCATCCTTCCGTTTTCGGATGAGAAACGGACATACATGTAATCCTATGGAGCGTCGGATGTCAGCGGTGACATGTCCGCTGACATCCGACCCGCTCCGATCCGAAAAGTGTAACGGAGGAAAACCCTACTTTTCCATCCGTTTTCGGATCTACGGTCCGTCATCATCCGATCCCCCATAGGGGAGAGCGGCGCTCTGACAGGTCCGTCCCTGCACAGTATGCAGCGACGGACCTGTCATCTTCCTGCTCAGCGGGGATCGGCGGAGCGATCCCCGCTGAGCAAGCGGGTGTTCACGGGGCGGATCATCACTGATCCGCCCCGTGTGAAAGAGCCCCAAGTCTAGTAGTAGACTAAAGACTGGTACACACTAAGAAAATAGGGCGAACGATCGTCCAGTTTTCCCTCGATATTTAACAGCTAGTCGGAACCGAGGATGGAAATGTACGAAAATTCTTGTAAGACAAATGCTTTTTTTTTTTGTTTCTGATCATTCGCAGTCTTTCGTATTTGGTTTTTCTCGTACAAAAACCATACAAAAAAAAAAACCGTACACATCAAGTGAAAATCATTCATTCTGTTCATGTATGAGAAAAATTTTGGAGTTTGTCCCTTCAGGAAATTTGTGTTTGGAAAGTCTGAACCCGATGTAGAAAATTGTGTAGACACGAACGAAAATCAAATGATTATGCCTCGTACGGAATTTTTCTTCTGATTTTATCATAGTGTGTAACCAGCTTAAGGCCCCTTTCACACGGACGGATAGAATGGTGCTTTTAGCTGCGGATTTTTTAGTTTTCTACCGCAGCTAAAAGCACACAATGCTTTCCTATGGCCCCATTCACACACTGCGTTTAGCTGCGATTTAGTTACATGCGGTTCTGTGCGGATAGAAAAAATAGAATTGACTGCGTCCAGGAGCGATTTAGCACAGCTATCTGCACATAACTGCAGGTAATCGCAGTGTACTATTTCTCCTGCGGATAGCAGCGGCAAGAAGGAAAGAAAAGCAACAGGAAGCACATCAGAAATGTCAAGAATGTTCCAAACGCAGCTAAACGCAGCCGCACGTAAACGCAGCTAAACACAGGTAATCTCACTGTACAAATGCAGCTGATCGCAGTGCCTGGAGCCTTGAATTTCACAGAACATATCATATGCTTTTAACTGCGGCAGAACAGCCGTCCGTGTGAAAGGCGCGGATTGTGCTTTTTCACCTTAATGCATCCTATACATTAAGGTGAAAAAAAACACCTGTCTGTGACTGGCCCCCCAGTCCCTCCATTTTACTTACCTGAACCCTCAAACTTGTCCACGGGGGACGCGCCCTTTCTCTGGCCGGGGTTCTCGGCTCTTGATTGGATAGATTGATAGCGCAGCCTTTGGCTCCCACTGCTGTCAATCAAATCCAATGACGCAGCCGCTGGGAGGCGGGGCCGAGTCTTGCATTCAGCATGTATGGATGCCGAATGCTGGACTCAGGAGCGCGCTCGCAAGGTAACCCCCCGGGAGAGCGCTTCTCCCAGGGGGAGATCTGATGTGGGGAGGAGCCGAGAGAGCTCCAGAAGAGCAGGTTCGGGGCCACTCTGTGCAAAACTAGCTGCACCGTGGAGGCAAGTATGATTTTTTTTTTATTTTAAAATAACAAACATAACGAACCTTTAGTGTCCCTTTAAGGGTGGCCATGGATGACCCAACCCAATTCCTCTATCAACACAAAAGAAGCAGAGAGAGGAATCCTCCCTGCTGAAGCATTGCATTCTACCTAGCTTAAAGCGGTAGTAAACCAATGTGTTTTTGTTGGAACCTGCAAGGTAAAGCTATAATGTGTTCGTATGCATCACATACTAGCACATTATGAGAAACTTATCACAGAACGAAGCCTTCCAGTGGTGAGCTGTCACCGCTGACAAGGCTTCCATCTTCACCTGGTCTTCTTTCCGGGGGTTACATGAGAGGTTAAAAAAAAAAAAAAAAAAAAAAGTCAGCAGCTACAAATCCAGCGCTGTCCTCACCCAGGCTAGTTCTTTACTAGCCTTCGGGTTCCTGGCACTGGCATCTTTCTTAACCGTGGGCAGCCTGCTTTGGCCCCGCAGTCTTCTGGTACCTATGACGACATTTCCCGGAAGACTGCACGAAGGGAAGCAGGTACCTGTAAAACTAGACAAACCCCCCCCCCCCCAAAATATTATTATATATATATATATATATGCCAAATGTGGCAGGGGAGGGAGGGGTAGGGGGAATGGAGTTAAAACGAAACTTCCCCTTTTGGGTGAAGTTTCGCTTTAAGGCTGCCCATACACGCATAGATTTTTATGCTCAGCTTGCGTGTTACAGTACTTTCACACTGAGCCGCCTGGCTGCTTATTTTTGCAGCGACTTAGTGCCATTTTAGCTGTGCTTTTGCGACACTTTTCAGCCACTAGTGGGGCGGTATCTCCCCCCCCCCCCCAAAAAAAAAAAAAAGTAAAAACTCCCGATTTGCAGCGTTTTTAAAGCACTTTTCAGGCGCTTAGGAAGCTCTGCCCATTCATTGCAATGGGCAGGACATATTGGGAGTGCTAAATACAGCGCTCCCAAACTGCCCCAAAGATGCTGCTTGCAGGACTTTTCATAACGTCCCGCAAGCGCACCGCCCCAGTGTGAAAAGACACACTGCTAAAGCGCCTGAAAACCACCCCAGTGTGAAAGGAGTCCTAAATGGAGCCATGGAGCAAATTTCTGCCATTTTATCAGGAGCCAGATAGAATCGCTCTGTGTACAGCCAACTTTAGGGCTAGCCTCAGATTTCTAGCTGTGGACTGCGCTGCTGGCAAGGCAAACTTTGATTGAAAAATCGAGACAGCTGGGTGGAAAATGATCAGCCAAGCAGCGACATCATTCTATCATGTGCTGTGGCTGTCTGAATGCAGAAGCCAGCAGTGTGAACTCCTCCAACCACATAGTTTACTGTGGATTTGGAAAATCAATTGATTTGTCTTTGTTCAGCTCATTGAATCAAAAAGAGTTTAGTGTTTGATTAGTATAAGGCTAGCCAAAGATGGGCAGATGTGTTGGGCATGCCCAACACCTGCCAGATGTCTGTTGGTCTAGGACCCGTCCCTGCTTCTAGAGGGACAGACGGCTAAAGTACAGGCCGACTCAACTCTCCTTTATTTCTAACTGGAAAAGGAAAAGCTAGTTTAAAATTGAAAAATCAGATACACTAGTTATTATCTACCAGTGGTATCCCTAAACAGCCCAATTGTCATCCAAGCATTTCATCACACCATGAATGGCCAATCTCAAAGCAGAATTCCACCCCAACACTAAAATCCCTGTATCTACAGATACCCACGATCTAACACTAACCCTGTAAAGAAGAAATCAGTATACATACCTTTTCTGAAGCCGATCCGACCCGATCCCACGCTGAGCTGTCAGCTGCGGCTTCGCTGTGTAGACGGGTGCAGAGGACACAGCCAACAACAGAAGCACCATAGGAATGCCGCGTACGCGTGGTCGGAATTTCTGACAACAAATGTTCGATGTGAGCTTGTTGTCAGAAATTCTGACCGTGTGTAGGCTCCATCGGACATTTATTGTCGGAATTTGAGAGCTGGTTGTCAAATTTCCCGACAAAAAAAATCCGTTGTCGGAAATCCTGATCATGTGTACACAATTCCAACGCACAAAATTCCACGCATGATCAGAATCAAGCAGAAGAGCCGCACTGGTTATTGAACTTCATTTTTCTCAGCTCGTACGTGTTGTACATCGCCGTGTTCTTGACATTCAAAATTTCCGACAACATTTGTGTGACCGTGTGTATGCAAGACAAGTTTGAGCCAACATCCGTCGGAAATAAAGCAAGGATTTTGTTGTCGGAATGTCCGATCGTGTGTACGCGGCATAAGTTTTGATTTCTTCTTCATAGGGATAGATAGGTTAGTCAGTGTTAGATCGTGAATGTCTGTAGATGTAGGGATTTTACAGTGTTAGGCTGGACTTCCACTAAGGTGTTGAGATTTGGACAAGCAGAGTATACAGGATTACATACTGCAAAACCCTTCTCACCTTTTTCTTATACAATAATTAGCGGGACCCCAATATTTTGTAGCTTCTACTGCACATAACTCATGCAGTCGACAGGTCCCCTTTCCCCAGACCTACTTTATTGCTTTTTTGTGCCAAAGAATTTTACCACATACAGAGCACATACTGTAGTTAGAACACATCTTTTATTATTTATGCTCCTTCCTCGCTGGGCCTTGTCATCAAGTTATAACTTCTCAAATCTCTGATAAGATCCAGAGCTTTCATGCTAAACCTGATTTGCTTGGCAAGGACACACATCTGTTAAATCCGTTTCCTCCTTGAGCTAACTCACTCTAGTACAAATAAAACTTTACTCACCATCATTCTCAGTCTCATCCCCCAAGTTAAAGTGATTGTAAAGGATCGTTTTTTATTTAAATATATATATATCATACTTGCCCTCCACTGTGCAGCTCGTTTTACAGAGTGGCCCCGAACATCCTCTTCTGGGGTCCCCCGGCTCCTCAGATAACCCCCCAGGAGAAGCGCTCTCCCGAGGGGGTTACGTTACAAGCGCGCTCCCGAGTCCAGCATTTGCATCCACAGACACGAATGCCGGACTCGGCCCCGCCACCCGGGTCATTGGATTTGATTGACAGCAGCGGGAGCCAATGGCTGCGCTGCTATCAATCTAGAGTCGGGACCCCCTGGAGAGAGGGACAGAGCGTCCCCGCCGAGGAGATGAAGAGGTTCAGGTAAGTAGACCGGGGGGGCTGGGGGGCCGGTGACTGTCAGGTGTTTTTTCACCTTTATGCATAGGATGCATTAAGGGTGAAAAAATATGAGGGTTTACAACTCCTTTAAGAAGAAAAAGAGCCAGCTCTGGTAGCACACAACATTCAACAGCAAGGCATTCCCTTGGGATAATAATACTAAATGTATGGAGTTCATATGCATTCCTCACCCTGACACTTGCTGTAATCGCAATGTCATTTCTTTAGCTAATGTGTGCCGCTGCGTGACTCTCCCAGTGTGGATATTAGTTGAATGATTCAGGGGCCCTTCATTCCAGGTTGGAAAATACAGTCTCAAGTACGTACATAACTGTATACTGTATGGCTCTAATGCTAACGATTTACAGCTCAAATTTTGGCCAACTCCTACTAAATCAGCTGAAATACGAGCTGTGGGTGGCAATGTCTGTACATCGCGTCCTGAAAAACGACAACTGAAAATTGGAAGAAACCGGGTGGAAAATGCTCAGCCGAACAAAAAAAGACTGCTTCCAATCAGATGCACTCATTTTTCCAGTATTCCAACAGAGATATTAGCCTTCTGTAAGGCCATAGATAAAAGTGATGTTCTTTCCTTGCAGGAAAGAAAATCACACTGACTATGTTGATGGGGGAATCCTTTCCGCAGAGCTATTGTGTTCTCCCTGCGGAGGGAAGCTGCCCCTGCTGAGAGCACACAGTGATTATTGCTAACAGCTATCGCCACTGGCAAGAATCGCATTTGTAAAAATCCAAAATGCTCTATTGATGGGTTGACTTGGGCACATTCAGCCTGCCCATACATGGTACGAATCTTGGCCGGTCTCTTCTGAACCAGCAAAGATCCGAACCATCTATGGATGGCTTTACATTTTAACCATTTCAATACCAGGCAGTTTTACCCCCTTCCTGCCTGGGCCAATTTTCAGCTTTTAGTGCTGTCACACAATGACAATTGCAGTCATGCAACACTGTACCCATCTGAAATTTGTATCATTATTTACCACACAAATAGTGTTTTCTTTTAGTGGTATTTAAATCACACTGGGTTTATTTTTTTGCTAAACAAAAAAGACCAACATTTTTTTTTTCAAAGTGGTTTTCCTCGTTGGTTATACAATTTTGCAAATAAGCGTTTATAAATGTAGGCCAAAATGTATTCTGCTACATTTCTTTGATGAAAATAACCCAAATCAGTGTTAATTATTTAGTCTGTAGGAAAGTTAGTTATAGGGTCCACAAACTATATACTGTATATCTGAAAAATATATCAATCCTGATCTACTGACAATCCGACTCATTTCTTGAGGCCCCAAAATGCCAGGACCGTACAAAAACCCCCAAACGATCCCTTTGTGGAAAGTAGACAGTCCAGGGCATTTAGTAAGAGGCATGGCGAGTTTTTTGAAGTTGTAAATGTTTGGTCACAATTATTTGGAAAATGAAGAATTTTTTATTTTTACAGTCACCAGTATAGCGTTATCATATAACTAGTGTGGCAGTGATCAGGGACACTGACTGGTGTCTGTATGCAAAAAAAAAAAAAAAAAAAAAGTATATATATATATATATATATATATATATATATATATATATATATATATATATATATATATATATATATATATATATATATATATATATATATATATATATATATATATATATATATATATATATATATGTGTGTGTGTATGTGTGTGTGTATGTGTGTGTGTATGTTTATATGTGTGCAAGTATGTATATTAGAGCTGCACAATTAATCGTTAAAAAAATCGTGATCTCGATTCACCCCCTCTGACGATCTCTCAATTCTCTCATATAACAAGTGGAGAGACTTTATCTGCTCACTCAGCTGTCAAAAGAAAGCATCCGGGCATTCTGCCAAGTCTCTAACTTGAAACATTGTAACCAAGCTTCCTTCTTAGATCAAAGGGATAGAACTTCTGTGTAAATAAATAATCCGGGGCAGTCTGCCAAGTTTTCAACAACGTGTAAATGCAGGAAGTTTAGCCACTTAAAGTCTAAATCTTTTTCTGACACTTCTTTAAAAGTTAAAATCAATATTTTTTGCTAGAAAATTACTTGGAACCCCCAAACATTATATATAATTTTAGCAGAGACCCTAGGGAAAAAAAATGGCAATTGCTGCAATATTTTATGTCACGCTGTATTTGCCCAGCGGTCTTTCAAATGCAATTTTTTGGGAAAAAAAAATACACTTCAATGAATAATAAAAAAAAAACAAAACAAAAAAAAAAAAAAAAAACAGTAAAGTTAGCCCAATTTTTTTGTTTTAATGTGAAAGGTGATGTTACGCCGTGAGAATCGTGATCTATCTTCTAAGCAAAAAAATTGCGATTCTCATTTTAGCCAGAATCGTACAGCTCTAATACATATATAAAAATGTATAATATTATATATATATATATATATATATATATATATATATATATATATATATATATATATATATATACACACACACACACACACACACACACATATATACATATATATACACACACACACACACACTTTTCTTTTTAAATTACATTTTTTTTTTTCCCCCACCACCATGCTGACCAGAGCAATACAGTGAAAAGAGCAAAAAAAGGGTGCACCAACCTTGCATTACCCAAGTGGTGTTAATTAAAATGAAAAAGAAGGAAACACTCACTAACAAGGTGATCATGACAGCATTTTAAAAAGTCCACAATGGACACAAAGCAACCAGATCACCAGGACCGTGTCTAGCACCTTCCAGATGGCTGGCACATTTTGAGGGGAGATTTCCTCTGAGGAAGAGGAGGCCATGGTAGCTCTATACCCCAGACCTGTACTGTCAGAGCTGCCACTGACTGTAAGCTGAGCATTGTCTGCAATACCTGGGGTGTAGAGCTAGCATAGCTGGCATAGCTGTAACAAAATAAACATTACACAAAATATATATTTTTATTGATAAAGGATTCCCTGAGCACAATGGAATATCCAAAACGGACAGCAAAAAGTTGTCTCCTTTAGGCACAATTAGGAGAATTTATCAAAACTGTATGCATCATACATACTGGGGGAATCAACGGTGGAGAAAGAGCTGGGTGTTCTGGTAGATCATAATAGGATGCAATGCCAAGCTGCGGTTTCAAAAGCGAGCAAAATCCTTTATTGTATTAAGAGAGGTATGGACTCCAGAGAAAAAGATATCATTTTGCCCCTGTACAAATTAGCACAACCTCACCTGGAATATGCAGTTCTGTTTTGGGCACCAGTTCACAAAAAAGGGTATCGGGGAACTGGAGAAAGTGCAGAGAAGGGCAACCAAACTGATAAGAGGCATGGATGAGCTCAGCTATGAGGAGAGATTACACTGGAACTGAATTTATTCTCTCTTGATGAGATTAAGGGGCATATGATCAACATGTATAAATACATAAGGGGTCTATATAGTGAACTTGGTGTTGAGATATTCACTTTAAGGTCATCACAGAGGACAAGTGCCCTTTACGTCTAGAGGAAAAAAGATTTAAATCTCCAAATACAGAAAGGTTTCTTCACAGTAAGAGCTGTAAAAATGTGGAATAGACTCCCTCAAGAGTTGGTTCTGTCCAGCTCAGTAGATTGCTTTTTAAAAAGACTTGGATTCTTTCCTAAATGTACATAATATAACTGGGTACTAACATTTATAGGTAAAGTTGATCCAGGGAATATCAGATTGCCTCTTGGGGGATCAGGAAGGAGTTTTTTCCCCTGCTGGGTCAAATTGGATCATGCTTTACTGGGTTTTTTGCCTTCCTCAGGATCCACTGTGGGTATAGGATTGTATATTTTTTTGGCCCCTTTTATTGATTGAACATGTGGCTTTTTTCAACCACACCAACTATGCAACTATATGTAAAACTGGAGCAGTTAGCATCTGAAGCAGTTAGGCATGGCAACGAATCAGCTTCTATGTTTCATCTTCAAAGCTTAACTGAACGAGCTGAAGATAGAAGCGGATTGGTTGCCATGCACAATTGCTCTAGATTCTGGCTGCCTATTAATTTCCCCAATGTCTGTCACAAACCTCGATCCGTGCCTGAAATTCTGCCTGCTAGAAGAAAATGGAAAAGCATAATTACTGACCTTTGTATTTACCTTCCTAATATTTTTTTTAGAACATAATAAAATGAAAAAAGTACGCATAACTGTTATACCATCCCTTTAAAATTTTTCAGAAGCTTTGCCAGTATATTAAAACAAACCTGTCAAAAGAGACAAATGGGAGCTGTCAAAGACAATCTTTCATATATAGGAGGTCCCAACCCCATCCTGCATCCACTGTGAAAACCTGTCCCTTAAACTACTGTACTGTCTCCCAGAGATAAACAGTGCTGGCAGCGTATTCCAGCTCCACGTCCATCTACATTAGGAACACTCAGTATAATCTTTCAGCTTATACCATTATACCATGTGGTTTTCAAGCAACTCAAAAAGTGTAAAAAATTATTATTGTCCAATTTTTTTTTGCCAATATATTATTGATTTTCAGAGAAAAGTAAAATACAAAACATGTGCAAAGGCATCGGAAGAAGAGCCTAACCGCCATCAGAGTATAGGAAACTGTAGTACAAGTCATTAGATAGAATGATATACGCCTATAAAACAAGTAGTAGTTGCGACCAAACAAATCTCTGCTAACTGACCCTCATGCCTGGTACACACAATGCCAATAAGAGTGGAAGCAAAGGAAGATAGAGTAAATTATAGTGAAAACAGTAAACATACCCACAGTGGCAAAGCTAGACATTCTTTCACCCGGGGCAAAGATCCGGTACGGTCCAACCCCCCCCGTAACAGGACAATATTAGGCAGGAGAGTGAGAAACTCAGAGGCTATAGCTGTTGAGTCAGCGCTGTCTGTACCCTCCCCCCCGTGCTCCTCTGGTCCCACATGCTTCACTGGTCTCCCCCCTGCTCTTCTGGTCCCCCCCTAGTGCTCCTCTGTCGTCATCCCCCCCCCTTCAGTCCCCCCCATGCTCCTCTGGTCCCCCCCCAGGTCTTCTGGTCCCCCCCCCTAGTGCTCCTCTGTCTATTTGCTATCGATAATAGCAAGAGAATCCAGTAGGCTGGTTGTACTCAAGTTGATACATTCAGCCTGTCCATTAACAATTCGAATCTCATTAACAATCTTCCTGCTGAACTAGCCAAGATTCAAGCCCTGTATGGCCGGTCTAAATGACACAGTTAGACCAAGGGCTACTGGAAAGAGGACTATCAACTGGGAAGGCTACAGGAAGCTGGGGATTGAGTAGAGGAACGGGTAGATGAGTGAGGCTGCACATACACCAGGAGCATACCGAGGGAATTGGTGAGTTTGGTTTTTAGGCACCATTCAGTATAGTGAAAAAATAGCATGTGGGGGGGACAATTCCATTGGGGAGAAAGAGTATTCCATGAAACGTCTCCATCTGACAAAGAAATGTCTCGTAGATTTGAATTTTTAGACAATAGCTTGGAGGATTGTCCTGCGGGCCACCAAGAGACAAAAATCGAGGGGGATGGTCACTTGAGCTTCAGAGAGAATATATATATATAAAAGAGAGAGAGAGAGAGAGAGAGAGAGAGAGAGAGAGAGAGAGAGAGAGAGAGAGAGAGAGAGAGAGAGAGAGAGAGAGAGAGAGAGAGAGAGAGAGAGAGAGAGAGAGAGAGAGAGAGAGAGAGAGAGAGAGAGAGAGATTATATATATATATATATATATATATATATATATATATATATATCTCGAGAGAGAGAGATATACACATATACATACAGTACACACACACAAAGACTTTGTCCCAGAATGCAGAAATCCGTGGGCATTCTCATAGGCGGTGGAATAGAGTGGGACGAGGGCTAGAGCACCATGAGCAGTTTGAATGTGATTGTTCTAGCTTATTGATACTGAAAGGATAATAGACTCAATGTTTATGTTTAAATTGGGTTTCTCGCCAGGTTTTACAGACTACAAGCTTGCAAACTTTTTGGTAGCCAGTTCAGGAGCGGTCACAGCGGAGTACAGAGATTCAAGGTTTAAAAGAAGCGAGTTGGTATTTATCAGTGATGAGATGAGAGCAGAGGTTGGAAATGGAGTATTTATCAAGGCCTAACTCTACCTCAATAAACGATTGCTGCAAAGGATCTTGTTGAGGGCTAAATCAGGTTTTAAAGTTAGCTGAGCAGTTGTTGGTAATGGAAAATGTGACGTCCAGGGAGAGAGTACTCTTAGTAGACAAGTCTGCAAATGATTTGAAAGTAACTGGGAGACAATCAAAAGATTGCTTTAACCGTAATAAGGCCGTTGGGTGTCCATTGGTGAAATGCTTTACGTTCCTTGTATTTTTTTTGGGGGGGGGGGGGGGGTAATGGGCAAACCCAGGAGTCACCGCACCTTACTCCAGGCTATAACCCTGTCTCTGATCAAAATATTGAATCTTAAAAGGGAGACAATACAGTTAAAATACAATTAAAATACAAGAGGATTAAGAGGGCCCTGCTCAGAAGAGCTTACAATCTAATAGGGTGGGGCAGGTGGTACAAAAGGTTGTAACTGTGGGGAATGAGCCGATGGAAGTGGTAAAAAAAAAAAAAAAAAAAAAAAAAAAAAAAAAAGAAGAAGAAGAAGATTGGTGGGAGGCTTCCCTGAAGAAATGAGTTTTCAGGGATCGCCTGAAGGTAGCAAGAGTAGGGGATAGCCGGACAGGTTGAGGTAGCGAGTTCCAGAGGAGAAATCCTGGAGAGGAGCATGGGAGGAGGAGACGAGGGAGCTTGAGAGTAGGAGGACTTGGGAGGAGCGGAAAGGACAGTTTGGGTGATATTTGGAGACAAGATTAGTGATGTAGCTCAGGGCAGAGTTGTGAATGGCTTTGTATGTTGTGGTTAGTATTTTGAATTGAATTACTGTGCAATTGGGAGCCAGTGTAGGGATTGGAGGAGAGGGCGCTGAACGGTGGGTAAGGTGGATAAGCCTGGCAGCAGCATTCATGATAGACTGAAGAGGGAATAGCCTATGGAGAGGCAGGCCAATGAGAAGGGAGTGGCAATGGTCAAGGCGAGAGATAACAAGGGAGTGAATGAGGAGCTTGGTGGTTTCATTTGTTAAAAAGGGGCGAATTTTAGAGATGTTACGGAGGTGAAGTCTACAAAAAACTTTTGACAAGGATTGGATTTGAGGCTAAAAGGACAAGTCAGAGTCTAGGATTACAGCTAGTAGCCTGGCTTGAGGGGAGGGACTGAAGGTTGCATCGGTGATTTTGATGGCAAAGTCATGGAAGAGGGCACGGGCAGGGGGGGAATAGCTCAGTTTTAGCAACAATAGGATTTTTTTACTTACCGTAAAATCCGTTTCTCTGAGCTCATTGACAGACACAGCCTTCTTATTCAGAACCATAGGGATATATCGCGCCTCTATTAGGAATAGGACTAGGCAGAACAAAAAAAAACAAAAAACACTTGGCCATGCACATGGGCCGTCCTCAGACAGTATATAATCCCCTCCCTGCTCTAGGCATTCAGTTTAGTAGCAGGCAGTAATAGACGTAAAAAAAAAACACTCCATAGAGGGGTGGGTGCTGTGTCTGTCAATGAACTCAGAGAGACGGATTTTACGGTAAGTAAAAAATCCTATTTTCTCATTTCGTTCATTGACAGACACAGCCTTCTTATTCAGAACCATAGGGATGCCCCAAAGCATTGCCAAACATGAGGGGTGGGACAACGAAAATTCCCAAGGCTTACACAAGAGCCATCCAGGTAACAAGAGCTTTATACAGGACCAGCTGGACCCCAACCTGAATGTTACCCCTTTAAGAGGGAATAGACCGTCCAAACAGCAGCCTGCAAAAACTTGTGGCCAAAAGAGGCATCCGCAGATGCCAACCCATCCACTTCGTAGACTTGTGAAAATGTACATCGACGACCAGTGGTCACCTTGTAAACTTGCACAACGGACACATGATAACAGAAGGCCCAAGAAGCACTAAGCGCCCGAGAAGAATGTGTGGTAACAGGGAAGGAGGCACCCGATCCCTGACAGAATAGCTCTCCATCCAGAGAAGAGTCTCAGAAAAAAAAAAAAAAAAAAAAACAGACAGCCCCTTTCTTGGCCTGTCCGCAAAAACCCCATTCAGGGGCGATAAGACAAATTCCTTGGAAAGTACTGACCAGGAACACAAGAAAGGTAACACCATGGGGGTCATTTACGAAAGGCAAATCCACTTTGCACTACAAGTGCACTTGGAAGTTCAGTCGCTGTAGATCTAAGGGGGACATGCAAGGAAAATTTTAAAAAAACAGCATTTTAGCTTGCACATGATTGGATAATAAAATCAGCAGAGCTTCCCCTCATTTCAGATCTTCCCCTCAGATCTACAGTGACTGCGCTTCCAAGTGCTCTTGTAGTGCAAAGTGGATTTGCCTTTCGTAAATAACCCCTCCATGCCCTTATTCAAATGTAAATCCAAGGACGGAACTCTGTAAAAAGGGGCAAAGCACCACCTTAACCTGGGTAAGGTGAACGACAAGATAACACCACTCTTTTTGACACCCTGTGAGTGGAGGTGATAGCCACCAAGAGGACACCTTCCAAGACAGAGTAAGCAGTGGAATCTCCAGTATATTCTGAGAGAGAGATAGAGGTTTCTGGAGAACCAAAATAACCAAGATCAGATCTCAAGGCTGTAGAAGAAACCGCACTAGTGGAAACAGACGTCTAAACCCTGGAATAAAAAAAAAAAAAAATTAAAAAAAAAAAAAAAAAAAAAAGGTACGCACCAGGAAGTGCGAGACCAGGAGACGCTGAAGAAGACCACCCAGGCTGACACCTGGGCCACGATGGTACTCGAGGCCCCGTCCTTCTCATCCCCCCATCTGCAGTGTAGGAAACTGCAGCACCTGGCCCATCACAGCCAGACCGTTAATAAGAAGCTACTCTAAAGCAGGATGGAAGAACGGTCCTTGGGACAGTAGGTCCTTCCTGAGAAGCAGTCGCCAAGGAACACTGGTGACCGGGCGCACCCGGTCGGCGTACCCAGACCACCGGGACCCATCTGGAGCCAAAAGAATGACCGGAATCCCTGCAGCCTTAACCCTGCCAAAAAGCCACAGCAGAGGCTGGAGAGGAGGAAAGGCATAGAGCAAACCTGGGCACTAGAACCGCCAGAAGATCCCGTGACCATGCCAAAAACCTTGGTACCGTCCTGTTGAGCCAGGACGCAAAGCAGATCTACCTCAGGCGTGCCTCCAACGGAGCCAAATACGATGAAACACGGCCCAGTGAAGGGCCCACCCCATGGTCCAAACCTAACCAACTGAGGTATCCGTTTTACAGTATTCTACTCCTTGAAAGTGTACGCCAGAGAGGGTTGGAACGAGACGCTCTGCCCACCAGGGGATACTCGCAACAGCCAGGGCCACCAACAGTCTATTTTGGCCCGCCCTGGATCCGTACCGGGAGTGCCCAAAGTCAATCCGTCCATGATCCAGAACTAGTCTGTTCGCATGAAGTTCCAGGATCTTACTCGGCAGTCCGGATTCCACTAACGTCCAATGGCCCTGAGCAGAGCTTAGTCCCAGGACCTCTCCTCACCCGGAAAGACAGGCATTGGTGGTCACCCTGTTCAATACAAGGGGAGAAAGGATTTACCCCACCGAAGACCTGAAGAACCGGAGAGCAAAGCCATCAGACTAGGGAGACTCTGGTTTCCTGACTCAGCCGAATCAGATTGTCCAGAGACCTTGGGTATTTGTCCCATTATGCCAGGATCTCCCCAAAGGTAGCTTGTATGGAACTGTGCAAATAGAATCGCCTCAAAAAAATAGATACCATCGGATCCAACACCCACATGCAGATCCGCAGAGGAGCCCACCTGCCGTACATTAAATGAAAAAATGCCTGCAACTTCTGGAGTATTGTCCGGAAGAACACGCTGGCCAGAGCTGAAGATCGGGTCAGGCTCAGATAATCCAACGATCTGGCAGGGCCAAGCAGACTTCCAATAGTATAGACTCCACTGAAAACAGTCAAGGTTTGTATAAGAATTACGTTGCTCCTCGAAGTAGTCGATGAGTCGGAAAACAAGATCATCCAGGCAGCCCAGGATCGCAAACGTCCACCGGTGTAACCATGCCAGATCCGGGGCCAACCACCCGTGAACACCCGAGAAGCAGTGGCCAGACCCAAAGGGGCAACACCACACGCTCATAATGCTCCGCGCCCACAGCAAAAAAACGGAGGAAGTGCTGGAGTTGGGCACATGACAGAATGCATAAGTATCATTTATGATTTCGATAGAAGTCAGAAAGTCCCCATGATGAAGGAGTGCCACCGCTGTGCGGACTGACTCCATCCTGAACTACTGTACCCCCACACGGCAGGCCAAGGCCTTGAGGTCCAGAATTAGATGTACCATGCCCTCCATCCTGTAGACTGTGAACAGGTTTAAACCACTGAAACTGTTCTCTACACGGGAACCGGGACCATAACACTCTACAGCAACGGGGCTTGCACAGCCCCTCACGGAGAACAGCCAACAGTCTGACGACAAACGCCCTTGGAAGCAAAAAAACTCTTTGCAGGAACACAGCCAGAAAACTATCTTGTAACTGGACAAGATCAAGACACGACATGATGCCATTCAGGGTCGTCCCCCAAAATACATGTTTCAGCACCACTGAGGAAACAGAGCTCAGCAATCAGGGTAACTGCGGCCAAGCGACATAACGGACAACTGCAGCCCCTGGACCAACAGGTCTGCCAATGCAGCAAAGACAGTGGGATTCTGCTCCCCCTCCAGGTATGTCAGCTGGAACTTTAGAAGCCAGAGATTCCTCTATTGGAACCATGGTTGCCTTGAGCAGCCTAGAGACGGGGATCCACTACTGGTGGAACAATCCACTACTGAAGGAGGGACTCCCCAAAGGGGTACCTTACAGCAAGTGTTCTTGGAAACACAAAAAGCACATTGGACACTCCCAGTCGTCATGGACAATTTTGTCAGAATAAGAGGGAAAAGGGAACGCCTTTGCCACACAAAACCACTTATCCAAAAGGGATACCGGCCCTCTGCCGCTGCCACCGCTGCATCCCCCATGTTGAAAAAAGGTTACCGCACAGATGCAATAAGTGCGAAAACAAGCGCCCCTCAACCGAGGCCCCGCACAGGGAGCACAGACCGAAGCCCCTCCCACAGACCCGGAGCCCCTCACAGGGGGCACAGACCACGGCCCTTCATAGTAGGCGGCCACCAGGCTCAGCAGGGCGCAGAAGCCATAGCCCAGCAGGCCGCAAAAACCACGGGCTAAATTTTCGCCTGCCCACCGCGACCGTTCCGTCTGCCGCCAGCCGCAGCATAAATTATGGAAGCGTCGCGGCCGCCGCAGCTGGCTCCAGGGCAACCCACAAGGTACCCGGCTGGTAGGCCGCAAAGCTGAGGCCTAAGTTTTCAGCCGTCTGCCACAAGCGGGGGGAGGGGGTAGGGGCCGGATCGAACTATCTGTAGGCCGCAAAGCCGCATCCTAAATTATGGAAGCGGCGGCCTAAGTTTTCGGCCATCTGCCGCGAACGGGGGGACTGGACCAATCCATCTTTAGGCCACAAAGCTGTGGCCCAAATTATGGAAGCGGTGGCCTCCTCAGCCAGCCCCGGGGCCTCCTACCAGGTACCCGGCTTGTAGGTTGCAAAGCCGCGGCCTAAATTATTTGGCTGCCCGCTGCAAGTGCGCGACCCAGGACCCCAAAAGGACAATGGCGGCCTCCGCCGCCCACTCTGGGGCCACCCCCCAGCACCCAGTCACCTGAACGCGTATGTCTGGTCACTCACCTCCTGGGCCTCAAAATGCAGCAGGTGGGCCCATGGGATACCCCCCCAGGAGCAAAGATAAGAGTGGAAAGGGGGGGGGGGGACAGTGTGTCCACAAAGCCCCTAGGCCAGAAGCCTGGGCCTCACCCGGGAAGGAAAGGAGGGGGGGGGGGGAGGAGGGGAGGAGGGATGGAGGAGAACCCTGGAGGAACAGACCACCTGAGGTAGTACCTGCGCCCCCCACCCCTCCAAGAAAGGAAAGGCGGGGGCCCCCTACTTACCGCTCCAGCAAAGTGTGCAGGTAACGCTCCCAGACAGACCCTCCTCACCACCGAAGTGGGGGGGGCTGTCAGCCATGAGGAACGCTGCGACACAGGCCGAGACCCGGTCGTATGCGACCTTGCAAGGCGTTTAACTCGCAGGACCAGCTCCTGTCCAGTGGGGCTATGTCATGGCCGACCTAGCGCGTAGCTGAGGTCTGCACGCGCTCGCTGGCCAGACTGGGATGAACCTCTGGATCTAAGTATCCAGTCCAATTGCCCAGGCCGGCAGTTGATTGTAGATCTCACCGGAAAAAAAATCCAGCAAAAAGAGAAAAAATGACAAAATATAAATTTAGTTTAAGGAAGTGGTGCGATGTCCATGCTGATATGTCAGTTAGTAAGTTAGTAATGCGAGAGGAGACTGAAAGAGTGAGGTGAGGAGTAGACAGATAGATTTGACTGTCATTGGCATATAAGTGGTATTGGAAGCGATGGGCGGTTCTCAAGTGACCAAGGGAGGAGGTGTAGATAGAGAAGAGAAGGGGTCCAAAAACAGAGCCTTGGGGGACCCCCACAATAAGGGGCAATGGAGAGAAGGAGACAGATTTGTAGGCAACACTTAAGGAGCGCTGTGATAAGTAGGCAGAGAACCAGGATAGAGCAAAATCTTGTTGGCCAAGGCAATGGAGTTTATTGAGAGGAAGCGGGTGGTCAACAGTATCAAAGGCTGCAGAGAGGTCAAGCAGTAGGAGTATGGAGTAGTGGCCATTGGTTTTAGCAGTTAGTAAATCGTTGGCGAGTTTTAGTAAGGCAGTTTCTGTGGAGTGCTATGAGCGAAAGCCAGACTGGAAGGGGTCAAGAAGGTTATTTTCACTGAGAAAGGAGCCAAGACGGTTGTAGATTAATGCCCCGTACACACAATACAATTGTTCAGGTTGGTTGGGTCCAGTGAGGGCTTTATGTATAGGAGTGATCTGCGCATGTTTTTGAGGGGGGGAGAAAGTGCCACTAGAGAGGGAGAGATTGAAGATGTGAGCGAGGGAGCAAAGGATAGAAGAAGAGGGTGACCGTAGTAGTCGTGAGGGAACAGGATCCAGGGGACAATTGGTTAGGTGGGTATCTAAGAAAAGTTTTGTAACCTCTTCAGTAGTAGCCAGTTCAAAAGAGGAGAGTGTTGAATGTGCTGTTAGGCAAGGTATGTTGAGTGGGGAAGATGTACGCACAGTGGAGGTGTCCTCAAGAATTGCATAAATCTGGCGTTTGAAGTGATTGGCAATCTCTTGGGCAGTGAGTGAGTTAGTGGGTAGAGGGGAAGAGGGACAAAGCAGAGAGTTAAAGGTTGAGAAGATCCGAAAGGTACTGGATGACAAAGTATTAATATGCGAGACAAAGAAGGCTTGTTTGGCAACATGGAGGCAGGAATTGTATTTTAGAAGGGCAGATTTATATAGGGTGAAGTCCTGTAGGCATTTAGTTTTATGCCACAGTCATTCAAGGGCATGGCAATGTCGCTTGACATTTCTAGTGTTCTTAGTTTGCCAGGGTTGAACAGTCGGGGCCTGATTCTGTGTGTGGTTAGAGGAGCAAGTGCATCCAGGGATGATGAGAGTAAACTGTTGTAGACAGATGTGGCCAGGTCAGGACAGGTCAGGAGAGGGGAGAGATGATGTCATATAGGTGGTCAGTAGCAGAATAGAGAAGAGAAGAGTAATGCCCCGTACACACGGTCGGGCTTTGTTCGGACATTCCGACAACAAAATCCATGGATTTTTTCCGACGGATGTTGGCTCAAACTTCTCTTGCATACACACAGTCACACAAAGTTGTCGGAAAATCAGATCTTTCTGAACGCAGTGACGTAAAACACGTACGTCGGGACTATAAAAACGGGCAGTGGCCAATAGCTTTCATCTCTTTATTTATTCTGAGCATGCGTGGCACTTTGTGCGTCGGATTTGTGTACACACGATCGGAATTTCCGACAACGGATTTTGTTGTGGGAAAATTTTATATCCTGCTCTCAAACTTTGTGTGTCGGAAAATCAGATGGAAAATGTGTGATGGAGCCTACACACGGTCGGAATTTCCGACAACAAGGTCCTATCACACATTTTCCGTCGGAAAATCCGACCGTGTGTACGGGGCATTAAAGTGGCGAAGGTTCCTACAAGTAATCGTTTGCTGCTTGGAGGGATGGGTAGTTGGAGGCAAGGATACAGTGAAACTGATGAGGTTGTGATCAGGAGAGGAAAGGGGTGTTGGTGAGGTTGCCAGGGTTCCAGAGATGGGAGAATACAAGGTTGAGGATATTAGCATTGGAGTGTGTGGAAGTATGTATGCATTGGGTAGGGTCAAAAGATGAGGTTAAGTTGAGCTGTAGCTGAGCTGGTAACATTGACAGGAATGTTGAAAGTCACCAAGAATGATAGGGAAGTCATCAAAAAAGCGCAATACCGGTCGAGGAGGCCGACAAATTGCTGCAGTCCTCAGAGAAATGGGAGAAAACAGATGAATACAGTGCATCTCGAAAAAAGAGAAGGATAGAGAGAGAGAGGGAATAGGAAGGACTTGGAAGGTGCATTGTGCGGATAGAAGGAATCCAACTCCACCTCCTTTCTGTCTGGTGGGTCTGGGGGAGTGAGTCCAATGGAGGCCAACATGGGAGAGGGCAGCAGGAGAAGCCGAGTCAAAATTTTGAAGCCAGGTTTCAGTTATGGCGAGTGTTAAAGCCATGAGAGATGAAGAGGTCATGTACAAATGTCAGCCTGTTACAGATGGAGCAGGCATTCAAAAGGGCGCACGAGATTGGGGGGCTGGTTTGAGGAAGTAGGGGAATAGGGACTAAAACTGAGCGGATTGCGGTGGTTGCCAGAGGAGGAGGGGTATTGGATGTGTGGTTTGAAGTTTGAATTTAGAATGAAGAACAGCTGGGAAGTTGAATGGGGACACCAAAAAGTAGGCTGTAACTGCTTAAAAAGGGTTAGCTGGAGGTTGACATTAATTTGTTAGTGTATTTAAATCACATCACAATAACACCCCCCCCCCCCCCCCCCCCCAGATTAACAATGCTGCTGTTCAAAGTTGCCCGTGTGTTCCTTCATCCAGAATGGGGGAACTCTAATACAGGAGGGTGAGTTACTGGCCAAATCATCAGGGGAAAAAAAGCCTAACAAATGTACTAATGCAGTCACCACAACAAAAGATTGGTAAACTGCAATATAACAAACATTTTTGGTTTGGGGTTTAATACCGCTTTAAGAAAATTAAGGCAACAAGAGAAATAACTGCCATGCCAATAAATGCCATGACCTATTTGTATTTTTTTTTAACCACTTCACTACCGGCCTATAGTCACATGACGTCCACAGATGGGATCTCCCATCCTGGGTGGACGTCATATGACGGCCGCGATGTCCGCCGGGCACCCGCGATTGCCCGTTAACCGGGCCGGACCGTGGATCTGTGTGTGTAAACACACAGATCCACAGCCTGTCAGCTCAGAGGAGAGCGATCTGTGTTTCCAGAACGGAGGAACACTGATCGGTCTCCTCCCCTTGTGCGTCCCCTCCCCCTACAGTTAGAAGCATTCCCTAGGAAACACATTTAACCCCTCCCCGCTCCCTAGTGGTTAACCCCTTCACTGCCTGTCACATTTACACAGTAATCAATGCAATTTTATAGCATTGATCGCTGTATAAATGTGAATGGTCCCAAAAATGTGTCAAAAGTGTCCGATGTGTCCGCCATAATGTCGCAGTCACGAAAAAAAAAAAATCGCGATCGCCGCCATTACCAGTAAAAAAAAAAATAATAAATTTTTTTTTCAAAATGCCATAAATCTATCCCGTATTTTGTAGACGCTATAACTTTTGCGCAAACCAATCAATATACGCTTATTGCGATTTTTTTTACCAAAAATATGTAGAAGAATACGTATCGGCCGAAACTGAAGAAAAAAATTTGTTTTTTTTAAAAAAAATTGGGATATTTATTATAGCAAAAAGTAAAAAATATTGTGTTTTTTTCAAAATTGTCGCTCTTCTTTTGTTTATAGCGCAAAAAATAAAAACCGCAGAGGTGATCAAATACCACCAAAAGAGAGCTCTATTTGTGGGGAAAAAATGACGTCAATTTTGTTTGGGTACAACATCGCACGACCGCGCAATTGTCGTTTAAAGTGCGACAGCGATGAAAACTAAAAATTGGTCTGGGAAGGAAGGGGGCGAAAATGCCCTGTATTGAACCGGTTAATGACTTCTTGAAGCCAGAATATAAAAATCTCCAGCTAGGGATATTCACCTTTTCCATAGAAAACACACATGGGCTTTTAGATATCGACACAAGGGAATCTTTTACAGGTAAATAACATACATAAAAAATGTTAAATGCCATATAATTTCATAGGAAGACTTTTGTTCAGATGAATGGTCCTGCATAATCTGGGTAATGCGCAATCCCAGCACTCAGATTGTTAATGTCTGTGGGTACGACTAAAGTTAGTTTTCCCTCAGGGTATAAGAATATAAAAAGAAAGGAAGGTCATCTATTCTCCCATTTTCCTCATGAGTGAGTGCCTTGTAGGTTTGTGTTAATCCAGGCATGTTTAAATGTGCCTAGAGATAGCTACAAGTCACTAATTACCGTGCAGTTATAGGACAACATCACCGAGATCAAACAGATACATATGGAACAACCCCATTACAGTGGCCAACATCACGTCTTACATCAAAACCCTCACAAAACATTTACAATCTTGGGGTACTGTGAATTCACAGCTATCAGGTCCATCAAATTGAACAGTGAGCTCAGGTGACTGATTAGTCTGGGAATGGGGGGTGTTTACAAGCAGATAGACCAGGTTTTCTAACCTGTATGGCTGTGACCCCCAGAAAAGTTTCAACCAGTGGAAGACATGAAGTTGTTCCTTAGGCAGGCCATAGACGGGGCAAAATTCTTTCCTTCAACCAGGGATTTGGGAAAGCCATCCCCGCAGGGAGAAGACAGTGATTATTGCTAGCGGCTAGAACAGACTCTAGCGATAATCGCAAGTAAATCTGGCAGACTGATTGTACCCAAGCTGATCAAGACTGCTCAATGTGGTACATTCATCCTGCCCATACCACGGTTTGAATCTCAGCCAGTTCTGAACCGGCCAAGATTCGAACCCTCTATTGACGGGCCTTAGAAGTTTCTCATTTAATGTCTGAGGGTACCTTTAGGCTACCAATAGACGTGATGTTTGGATCCATCCCATCTGTCATAAGATCTTTCCTAACATATGTCATATTAGGGCCAAAACAACTAATCGATTCATTTCATAATCAATTAGTTGTCGATTAATCGATTACTTGGCCAGCCGATTAGTTGGCCTGCATACAGAATGCACTATTTGTTTACATATCAGGCATTACAGTGCATCACACAATCCATACATGTCAGCAAGTGCCTGAGAACTTGTGAATGTGTGAGGAGCAATGCCTCATGGGACAAGTAATATGTATTATTACTTTCACTGTTCCACAGTTAAAAAAAAAAAAAAAAAATGAACCCCTTATAGTAACGATTATCTGCTCTTTTTGTACTACAAAGGGCTAATTTTAGTTTTTCTTAACTCCATTATGTTACTTAGACCCCTTTCACACTGACAGCATGGCCACGTTAGCGGTAAATCGGCGATTTACAGGTGCTAGCGGGGTGCTTTTAACCCCCGCTGGCGGCCAAATAAAGGGTTAAAATCGCTGCTGCCGAGGCATTTTGCAGGCACTGCCCATTGATTTCAAAGTGCTCCTAAAGTGCCCCAAAGATGCTACTTGCAGGATCTTTTTTTTTTTTTTTTTTTTTTTATACGTCCTGCCAGCTCCCCAGTGTGAAAGCACTCGGGCTTTTACACTGGGACTGCAGATGAGGCATTTTTCAGGTGCTATTTTTAGCACTGAAAAATGCCTCCAGTGTGTAAGGGGCCTAAGGCTGGATTCACACCTATGCATTTTTAGTGCTTTTTGCATTTTGCAGATTTTCACTACAGTCCATTTACCATGGTTTCCTATGGAACACGTTCTGTAGTGCAAATCTGCAAAATGCAAAAAGCACTAAAAATGCATAAGTGTGAATCCAGCCTAAACGTCTTAGGCCTGGTTCACATCTATGTGTTTTTTGGTGCTTTTTGCAGAAACACACTACATTTCATTTAACATGGTTTCCTATGGGACATGTTCACATCTATGCTTTTTTCAGCTGCTGCATATTTGGAAAGGGTCAAGGACTTTTTTCAATGCAAAAAACGGTGCTTTTGTGGTTCAATATACCTCAGAAGCTGCAGAAAAGCATGGAATGCGTTTTTGCAGCAATTTGTGTTTTTTAAATCACAGCAAAATCACGTGCGCAAAAATCAAAACATACAGCAAAAAGCACTGCAGAAACAGATCAAAAGCAAACTGCATAGGTGTGCACCGAGCCTTATGCTGGTCATAAATGTATCGATTTTCAGACGAGAATATTCATACGAAAAATCTTTGTACATTCGCTGAATGAAAGAATGTTTGAAATTTTCACTTGCTTTTACATTCCGTTTTAAAATTAAATGTAATTTCTGAATGAAAACCACATACACTGTCTGAAAATTCTTTTGACCAAGAAGTTTCCTATTATTTCTAAATTTTTCCGTCACTGTGGTTGAAAATGAACATCGATTTGACCCCACTAACTATTAGAAAATTGAAAAAACATTCTTAAAATTAAATGGTTTTTGTATGGCCAGCATATAATATATTATAATATAATACAGTTGTTTGAAAATCTGTAAAAAAACAGTCTAACTTTATTTTTCTTTAAATAAAAAAAAAAATTGATCTGATGATATTTACCAGATTCAACCTCTAATAGTATTTACAGTATCTCTCTTCTGTCTGTTATTCTCAGAGTGGATTAGAGAATAAATTGCTTTTTAAAAACTTTACATATTAAACTAAATTATACACCACACTTTTAAAGGTTATTAACCAAAACAATAATTAAATCGGCCAACTAATCGATTATGAAAATAATCGTTAGTTGCAGCCCTATGTCATATTAACTTCAGCCTCGGAAGATTTGGCTGCTCAATGACCAGGCCATTTTTTGCAATATGGCACTACGGCGATTTAACTGACAATTGTGCGACGCTGTACCCAAACAAAATTGACATCCTTTTTTTTCCTACAAATAGAGCTTTCTTCTGGTGGCATTTGATCATCTCTGCGGTTTTTATCTTTTGCGCTATAAACAAAAAAAAAAAAAAACTATATATTTTTGTACTTTTTGCTATAATAAATATCCCCAATTTAAAAAAAAAAAAAAGTAAATTATTTTCCTCAGTTTAGGCCGATATGCATTCTTCTACATAATTTCGGTAATAAAAAAAAAAAAAAAAAAAAAAAAAACGCAATAAACGTATATTGATTGGATTACACAAAAGTTATAGCGTCTACAAAATAAGGGAAAGATTTATGGCATTATTATTTTTTTTTTTACTAGTAATGGCGGCGATCTGCGATTTTTTAATCGGGACTGCGTCATTATGGCGGACAGATCGGACACTTGACACATTTTTGGGACCATTGACAATTATACAGCGATCAGTGCTATAAAAATGCACTGATTACTGTGTAAATGTCACTGGCAGGGAAGGGGTTAAACACTAGGGGGCGATCAAGAGGTTAACTGTGTAGCCTAGTGTGTGTTCTAACTGTAGGGGGATGGGAGGAAATGACAGATCGTTGTTCCTAGCTAGTAGGAACTTACAATCTGCCTGTCCTCTTTACAGAACAGGGAATGATGCGGCGATCGGAGGCCTCCTTACCTTAGGAAGGAGGCAGATCAGGCAGATATGGATCCGGGCTGCAGCTCCTGGCTCTGGGGGCACTGGTTCTCCTCCAGGGCGAACAGGAAGTGGGTCCTGACTGAAACCCGATTGGCCGGGAGTCTTAAGACTCCCTGGCCAATCAGATCACAGGAACTGCTTCCTGATTGGCCAGGAGGAGAATCAGGAAGACAACAGCAAATTTTAATTCGCTATTAATCATACAAGTGGGTGGGCTTGGGGCGCAGTGCTTTGAAGCCAATTAGAGTCTAAGGGGGTTATTTACGAAAGGCAAATCCACTTTGCACTACAAGTGCAAACTACTAGTGCAAAGCGCACTTGAAGTTGCACTGAAAGTGCAGTCGCTGTAGATCCGAGGGGGACATACAAGGAAAATAAAAAAAAGCATTTTAGCTTGCACATGATTGGATAATAAAATCAGCAGAGCTTCCCCTCATTTATTTCAGATCTATCCCTCAGATTTACAGCGACTGCACTTCCAAGTGCACTTTTAGTGCAATTTCAAGTGCACTTTCTACTGTAGTGCAAAGTGAATTTGCCTTTCGTAAATAACCCCCTAAGGCTCTAATCATGTGCTTGGGGGGGGGGGGGGAATAAAATAAATAAAACACCCCATTGAAATCCATGCGTCCGGCACCCTGCATGTAGATTAGGGGGCCAGACGCATGGCTGGGGGGTGGTGCCCGTGCCCCCCCTATGGTTGGGGCGCCACTGGTTATAGATCTGCTCTAAATTGGGAGACTCTCAAAATTATAGCATTAGGATCGCAGTAAACTGGGGTGCCTTGACGTGGCCACTGAGGCTTATATATGTTCATAAATGTGTTGAACTAAACCCCTTGTTTTTAACGTTAACTGTTATAGACAGGGTCAATTCAGTTCTGTTACAGGCTGGCTGGGAAATTGTTTGTTTTTGATAGATTTTAAGCGCTGCACAAACTTGTCGCTATGTAAATCCTGAATAATAATAATAATAATAATAATAATAATAATAATAATAATAATAATAATGTGCATTGCCCTTCCATGTGCTCCTTGTTGCAAAGGCTAGTTATAGGATGGAATGGGGGGGGGGGGGGGTGGGGGGAATGGATGAATGGCTGCACACTACGGAAGGATGCCAAAATCTTTATTTTGAGCAACAAATCACAGCGCGGCGAGCACCAGGAGATAACAATGTTAACGCGTTTCACGCAGATAACAACGCTTAATCATAACACATTTTGCCATCCTTTCGGAGTGTGCAGCCATTCATCCATTTTTTCCCCTTGTTGCTCTGGGAGGCGAGCCTGGGCGGGCACCTCTGCTTTGGAAGCAACGCTAGACTCACACTTTGAGCAATGTTTCCACGTCATTGGACTATAGGATGGAATGGTTGCCATTTGTTTGACCAGTAGAATTTCAGTAGAGCTTTCATACGGTAATTCTGAAAAAAATCTTTTGTTACAGCATTTGATCCTTCCATCACAAAGTCAACTAATTTAGTTTGAAAGCTCTTAGCATGCCATCCAGAACTGCTACTTGAATGGAATCCTAGATGAATTAAACAGGTTTTGTTTTACCCAAGCAAAAACCAAAAGTTCACAGTAAGAATTTTGCTTGAGAAAAAAAAAAAAAATTCTATTCGGCTACTTCAAATTTTCTCCTCAAAACAATAATTGACAATTTCACCCCATGAACCATTAGAAAATCAAACAAAAAAAAAAAAAAAAAAAAATAAAAAAAAGGTACCCAAAATGAAAGTTTTTAATAAAAAAAAAATTCTACTGGTATATGGCCAGCTTTATCTGTCTAGCCACTCACCTGATCCATACACCTTGGACACCACTTGGAACATAGTGGCATCACCCCCTTGCCTGCATTCCACTGATTGGACAAGAGAAAGTCAGGAACACGCTGATAAGTTACCAGCCCTGCTCACACTATGGGTTGTTTCTCCTACTGACTACCGCACATAGTAGTGACGTGGAGGTCAGCAGCAGGAGTCAGTGAAAGCAGAGGGGGACCCAGAAAATCAACTCGCCCAGAAGAGTCCATTTTCATTGGTCTTTGGGGGAACCATTTTATAGGAACAAAGCAGCATTCAGCAATACAGGCAAGTACAGGAATGTGCAAATTTCACTATAGTGACAGGGTCACTTTAAACCTGGGTTCAAGAAGGGATTGGATAAATCTACAGGTAATTGGAAAATCATTTTAATTATTAAAATTGACAGATGGTCACATTTTCATTTAAGGGATCATGAAAAGCCCACATTGCCAACCTAATTTTCATTTTGCTTCCAAGAAGTTCAAGGCTCAGAAAATAAGGTCTCACTACTTTCTCCCCGGAGAAGCCAGTCATTAACCTTCATAATGGGCTTTTGAGATGCCAAGCACAGCTCCGGCAAACACAGGGTTGGGTCAATGTCACCGAAACCCAAAAAATATATAAAAAGATAAAAGTGTATATTTTAAAAATGCAAAATAAAATAAAATGTTGGTTTTGAGAGTTAATAGGTAATGTGAAAAGCCAAGGCAGCCTAGTTCCAAAAGCCAGAACAATCTAGTTTTCTAGAGAAGAGGATGTGGATATCTTCAGAAGGCCAACTTTTAAAGCACTAGTCTAAAACCCATAAAGCAACTGCGGGATGTCTGAGTGCATAACAGTAGGTTATAAAGCATCCTTTCAAGCTGTCTCTGGAGGGCTCAAAATAGGATTTAATTAAACAGAAAGTTGGAGCAGTGGCTATTCTACACATAGGGCGACCGAATTAGGAGGTACGGCAGAACATAAAAAGGGAAGAACATCATCAGACTGCGATAATGAAGTGACAACCACAAAAAAGATACACTAAATAATAACTGACCTTCTACAAGTGAATTCAAAACGTGCAAGCTTGTTAAAACTTATAACAAAAAGTCAGATCTCTGCCCATTGTAAGAAGATCAAACTGTCATTATCCTAGTTAGGATGAGCACTCATCACACAAGATGTGGCAGAAAATCCACACAGTATTATATACAATATTACATTTACCATGCAATTTTGAAAGTCTTTCCTAAGTCGAGTGGAATGAGACTGCAGGTAAACACATACAAAGCTTCAGCATAATTACAAAGGTATTGAAATGGACCCGGAAGACGGATGGGTTCTTATAGGTCATCTCTAGGAATCCATTTCATCACTATTATGTAACCCTATTGCCATCTGCCTAATCACAAGGTTACTGATTCCTAACCTGGAATTACATGTTAGGTCCACGTCTCGGCTCCTCTCTCTCTACTGCTGTGTAGGAGGGTCCTTCTTCGAGTACCCATGTCACTGTGGAAGCTTCCCATTGGCTGTTAGACTAGTCCAGGGGGCTCAACCTTTTGAAGAGCGAGGGCCACTTAAGTGATATGAGATGAAAGGGTTCAGAATTTAAAATTATTTTTTTTTTGAATATCATAATGAACATTTCCTCCTGCAGCCGCTGAATGCCTGCAGGAGGGAGGGGAGGAGAAACCAGCTTTCAGTAGGGTAGTAAAAACACATCTCAATTATGGGGTTTTACCACCCCCCAAACTGCAAACGTAAATGAGCCCTTACTGTTCTGAGCCCCTTCTAAGACTGCTTTCACACTGATGAGCTGCGGTTTACCTGCACCGCCGGTGCAGTGTACCTGAGGCCTTCTTGTAGGTTAGCTGTGCTTTGCCATAGACTTCTATTACCCTGTTTCCCCGAAAATAAGACCTAGCGTGATTGTCGGTGATGGCTGCAATTTAAGCCCTACCCCCCAAATAAGCCCTAGTTAAAGTCCTTGTAGGTCTGATTTTCAGGGTAGGGCTTATTTTCGGGGAAACAGGGTAGGGCTTATTTGGGGGGTAGACCTTATATTGCAGCCATCACCGACAATCACGCTAGGTCTTATTTTCGGGGAAACAGGGTATATCTTGCGGGTGTGCTGCACTTTCTGAAAGCGTACCAAAGCTCCTGCATTCAGGAGTTTTGGTGCACTTTCAGAAAGTGCACCAAGTCTGCAGGATATAACAGAAGTGAGTTTGCCTGGGTTGAGGGCCACATCAGAGGGCTTCAAGGGCTACATGTGGACCACATGTTGAGCACCCCTGGAATTGTCCATCATAGTGTTGCCTCCTGTACGGGATTGACCTGGACAGTTGCACTTTGCAGTCATTGCTTGCTAGGACCGCCCGGTGTCATAGCAACCGATGACGCTTTAGCCGCTGTGCATACATGCAATTTTCCCACCCTAGAGCTGCTCCACCCCTAACTCCAGGTTGCAAAGAACGCATGAAGGTAAAAAATGTTTAGGTTTTAGAACCACTTACTGCCAACATTATCCTGGTTTTGGACCAAAACTGATGCCAAAGCATCAACATGATGGTCTGCGAACTAGCACAGTTAGAGGACAGCTATTCATATATCTCTGACAGGTTAAATTTGTTTGTTGTTATATCACCTTACGAAAATCAAACTGAACAATAACAGAAGCCAGGAAGGCGTCCACTTAGCGTTGTGTAGCCAGAATATCGGCAACCAACTAAAGCAGGCCCAATGGAGAAGTCACTTCCTACGCGCCTACTGAAGGTGGAAAATACCCAAAAACTAAAGCTGCCCATACACCAGTAGAATTTCGATGGAACATTTGCGCAACTTTTTACCATCGAGTCAACTAATTTTGTTTGAAAGCCCTTAAAATTCTGCCCTGGTCTGGTTTTTGGAATGGAGTCCCAGACTTCAGCAACCAGAACAAGCGCATTACAATACGTACAATTTTTCCCAACAAAAAACACATTAACAGTTAGAATTTATTTCATTCAAGAGAAATTCAGTCCTGCTTCATAATTGTCCTCATCACTATGGTGGAAAACAATCTTCAATTTGACCTCACTAATATATATTAGAAAATCAAACAATTTGATCAACAGGAAAAATGTCTTAATGGAATTAATTCTACTAGTGTATGGCCAGCTTAGATTGTGGACGAAGGGGAGGGTTTGAGTAAAATATACAAACATAATGAGTGATCAGGGTTATCTCACTGGTCCAGACAGGGAATTTACCTGTCTCCAGCTGTGTGTGCCATTTCCTGTCATCTTATCTCTTCCAAGTGTAATTCTCTAATCACACTAAACAAGAGCAAAAGTGGTCAACAAGATAATGGCAGCATCTGATTAAAGGAAAAGTATCATCAGGAAGTTTGACATTCTAAAAGTGACCCTGTCACCACAGGGAGGGTCACTTTCACCAAGCAGGTCATCTATAAACAGAAGTGTTTACAGACTTTCCAGATACACACCTCCGCTCCCCAGCCGCTGCAAGTATTCAACTGTCGCTGCAAGTATTTAACTGTCGGAGTTGAACACTTGCTTCCTCCACCAGGCACAATGGTTCCTCTACTAACGCCTAGTACACAATGAGAAAATTGGACAAAAAAAATACCACTTTTGGGGCGATCGTACACGTTAGTAGCTTTGAGAGCCGATCACGACAGTTCATGTGAAAATATTTGAAGGGACAAGCACGACAAACAGAATTAGTAACTATAATAATTAGTATGGTATTTGTACAAAAGAAAATCATGTTGCCAAGACCACGCATGCTCAAAAATGAAATAAAATTACAATACAACACATTACATCACTTCTGAAGTTGTTTTCTGTTGTATGAGAATTTTGGAACCTATAGTTTTTGATATGAGACTAGCATGCAAAAAAGAAGAAAAAAAAACAAAAAACGCATGATCATTTATCCAATATTTTTATCGTGTGTATGAGGCTTAAAGCTGGGCACACACTGAGGCCATTGGCTGCAGTGGCTGATCAAGTGATGGTTTTCCAGCAGGACCATTCGACTAAAGATGGTCTAGCAGTCAGCTTCTGTTCAACAGAGGGCGCTACACAGTTAAAAATGTGTCCGGTAGCTGCTGAATCTGACAAATTTTGATCCATGTGTACCGCTTTTAAAAAAAGTGTTTGTTCACCCCAATAAAAAAAAAAAATAAAAAAAAAAAAAAAGTATAGAAAAAATAAAAACATAGAAAACCTGGTCCTTAAAGCAGATTAAAAACAGCACAGTGCTTGTGCTGTGTAATCTGCCCCCCTCTAAACAGTAAAAAAAAAAAAAACCTGGCTATACATGCCACTTCCTGTATCCCCCTCTTTGCACTGACCACAAAAATCAGGGCTGCTGAGCCCTGACCACCATAATCAATGTACATCCTGCCGCCATCCGCAGCCCTGCTCGCTGCTCTCCTCTCTCCCCCTCACCCCTTCCTCCCTGCCTGTCAGGTCTGTGTCTTCGCCGCCCCCCCCCCCCCCCAAAATCCCTGCCGCTTTTTGTACAAATAAAAATAAATTTTATATATGGTCACGGCCAGCCCCTCTATTATAGTTAGGCATAGCACACTGTATAAATCTTTTATAAAAAGGAGGCTTGTAATTACCGATTTAGCGAGATCTTCAGGTTACGCGACTCTCGGACGGTTTCCAGGGCTACTGCAGGAGGGACTGAGCGGCCATGTGATCTTCCCAGCTGACGTCAGAGGGAGATCTCGGCCTCTCCTGCAGAAGCCATCCATCGGAGCTGTACAGCGGCCACGAGACACGTGACTGCCCTGAAGATCATTCTAAATCGGTATTTACAAGCCTCATTTTTATAAAAAGACATGTACAGTGTGCTATGCCTGCCTATAATAGAGGGGCTGGCACAGCTTTCTACTTTTGGGTTAACAGACACTTTAAAAGCTGTGTAAAAAGAATAAAATTTAAAAGTCAGCAGCTGCAAATACTGTAGGACCTGACTTAATATAGGGACACCTACCTGACCTGGAAGCCCGTGATGTCGGCACCCGAAGCCGACCGGTCCACCTGCTCTCGATGCCAGCATCCTTACTAAGGGAAACAGGAAGTAAAGCCTTGCGGCTTCACAGCCTGTTTCCTACTGTGCATGCGCGAGTCATGCGGCGCTTTCTGAATGGTCCCGCTGTCTTCTGGGACACACACACACACACAGGTCCCAGAAGGCAATGGTGTGGTGGTGGGGGTAGGGGAGGAGGAAGGCATGAAAAAAAAAAAAGCAGACGTGACGTACCTCGCCATGGCGACATGTGATGGAAGCCTTGAAGAAAAAAAACATACAAAAAAAAAAGGTACAAGAAAGGGAAAAAAAAAAAAAAGTGTTCTTTTGTTTAAACCCGAGTTCTATATTTGCCTGGAACTCCACTTTGAGGCAAAGGGTTCTCCAAATGGCGTAGGAATTGGAAGCCAAACGGCAATCTCACAGGTATATCACATGCATACTTACAAAGCTTGACTGATGTAACAATTCAAAAAAGCTTTTCCTTAAACTTCAGCTTTAAAGTGGTTGGAAAAGCTAAAAAGGTTTTTGACCTTCATGCAGCTCCCCCTTTAGCCTCCCTAATACTTACCCAAGCCCGATCTAGCAATGTGCAGGAGACCCGAGGCTCTCCCTAGTGATTGGCTGAGATGCAGCAGCGGGAGCCAATGAGGCGGGAGCGCGGCTGAGCCACGCTCTCTTTGTCTTATGGACGCATAGAAAGCTGGCTTGGAAGTGAGCACACAAGAGTGTCCCCACAGCAAGCGGCTTGCTATGGGGGCACTCGGCAAGGGGGAGGGGCCCACAGCGCTGGCAGGGGACCCAACAAGAAGAGAATCTGGGCTGCTCTGTGTAAATCCACTGCACAGAGCAGAGAAGTATGACATGTTTTTTTATAAAAATGTTTCCTTTACAATCACTTTACGTGCTGCATAAGTTGGCAGTGCTATATAAAAAAGCATGTAATAAGTTGCAGCAGGGTTTAGAAGTCAAGCTTCAGTGTTTACACATCCAGATTCTTTCTCAATTGTGCATTATTGTAGAAATCCCAAAGCACAGAATGACAGGGAGGAACCTTGACACAGTGATCTGAATACAATAAAAACTGCAGAGAAAAAAGGCATTAGGGGCAATGCATACAGAGTATGAGCAGCTGTCATTTCAAGTCCTTGTTACTAGTAAATCATTACCAAGGTTCAGAGGACTTGTGCAGATAACCAATGTACTCAGCCAAGGATTGTAAAGGCCATGGAAAAAAAAAAATCATTTCATGACATGAACAGTGATGCATTTAAAAGTTCACTATATAGCCGATTACCAACTACATTTAGCCTGCAGAAAAGTGTGATGCGTGGGAACACGATTATTGTGACGTCAGTCTGGGCTTCCACAAATATTTCATTCTCACCAATACCTCTTCCAGGCTGAATTAAAAACTCAAATTGCTGCATCTGACCCCTTCAAGGGATTAATACCCAAGGCCTCTTTCACAAGATGTCCAATGATAGTCATGTATATTGCAATATTATCTATTGACATCACCTACATTATACAAGGCCACAGTTCTGGTACAACTGTTTTATTGAAAACCCATCATGAACACATTTAAAAGCACGCGAGTGCACATGAACACATGGCACTTCCCAATGCTCTGGCAGTGGTCTGCCCCTCGCCATCATCACGTCCAATGCATGGCTATTGACCCTGCATGAGTCTTGATGATGCCAGGACATTAGAACGCCGGAGCTTGGAGGAGAAAGTGCTGCGGGGATAAGTCTAGCAGAGAGGAGGTTCAGGTAAGTACGTCTGCTTTTACATGCTCCCTAGACATAACAAGCAGATAATCCTTACAATGCCAGTACAGCCCCCACTGCAAGGAAGAATTTTCAAGTGTCCTGGAGTTTTAGCTTTAGAAAGGTAAGGTATGGCCAAAGCTTTTTTTTGGCCACACTTCTCCTTTAGGAGTAGATGAGTGCAGTTCTTTCTGCTACCTGTGACCCATTTTAAGCCAACAGTGGGCTAAAGACCGCTGTCGGCTGATATCAGTCGAGCCAGGCTCTGGCTCCTGACTTTTGACTTTAATGTCAGGATTCACCCAGATGCCTGACTGGTAGCTGGTTCAGACTCTTAGCAAGCCACTGGGAGACTAAGCAAGACCCTCCCCCCTCCACAGCCCAGCGCTACAGTGAGCTCTGGAGGGGCACAGCAAAGAGCCAGTGACTGACAGTCACCACTCTCTGCTCAGAGCTGAGGGGAGAACGGAGCGATCAGCAGTATTTGATTGCACATCGGATCGATGTTGCATCTACCTAGGAGAGTACACATTTTTTTTTTTCTTTGAAACCTCGTACTTCTCTGCACTGTAAATTTTTTGCACAGCTGTTCATTTTCAATAGAACCTCAACAGCCCTGCGTTACAGTACATAGTAATACATGGCATACGGCAGTTTGTTGCAAAAATGTTGCATGTCTAATATTCAGTCTGTTGTGGTACACTGACGACCTTACAGGTTTAGTTGTTAGAACTTTTGACTTGCAGCACTAGTAATCTTAAGCTGACCAAATATGATTCAGTTCTTTTTTTTTATCCAGCGGGCCCAACGAAAAAAAAAATAAAAATGTACCGATTCCCCCATCTACACTTTGGAGGTGGATGGGGGAAATCCTCCCTGCCATGGTACTTCAGTGGGGATGGAAAGTATTCCGACCCCCTTAAAAACAGAAAAAAAAAAAAAACACAGAATTGTTGACATTTTTGCAGATTTATTAAAAAAGAAAAACTGAAATATCACATGGTCCTAAATATTCAGACCCTTAGCTCAGTATTTAGTAGAAGCACCCTTTTGATCTAATACAGCCATGAGTCTTTTTAGGAAAGATGCAACAAGTGTTTCACACCTGGATTTGGGGATCCTCTGCCATTCCTCCTTGCAGATCCTCTCCAGTTCTGTCAGGTTGGATGGTAAACGTTGGTGGACAGCCATTTTTAGGTCTCTCCAGAGATGCTCAATTGGGTTTAAGTCAGGGCTCAAGACGGAGTTGTTGTGAAGCCACTCCTTCGTTATTTTAGCTGTGTGCTTAGGGTCATTGTCTTGTTGGAAGGTAAACCTTTGGCCCAGTCTGAGGTCCTGAGCACTCTGGAGAAGGTTTTCGTTCAGGATATCCCTGTACTTGGCCGCATTCATCTTTCCCTCGATTGCAATCAGTCGTCTTGTCCCTGCAGCTGAAAAACACCCCCCACAGCATGATGCTGCCACCACCATGCTTCACTGTTGGGACTGTATTGGACAGGTGCTGAGCAGTGCCTGGTTTTCTCCACACAAACCGCTTACAATTAAGGCCAAAAATTTCTATCTTGGTCTCATCAGACCAGAGAATCTTATATCTCACATCTTGGAGTCCTTCAGGTGTTTTTTTTAGCAAACTCCATGCAGGCTGTCATGTGTCTTGCACTGAGGAGAGGCTTCCGTCGGGCCACTCTGCCATAAAGCCCCGACTGGTAGAGAGCTGCAGTGATGGTTCACTTTCTACAACTTTCTCCCATCTCCCGACTGCATCTCTGGAGCTCAGCCACAGTGATCTTTGGGTTCTTCTTTACCTCTCTCACCAAGGCCCCCCCCCCCCCCGATAGCTCAGTTTGGCCGGACAGCCAGCTCTAGGAAAGGTTCTGGTCGTCCCAAACGTCTTCCATTTAAGGATTATGGAGGCCACTGTGCTCTTAGGAACCTTAAGTGCAGCAGAATTTTTTTTGTATACTTGGCCAGATCTGTGCTTTGCCACAATTCTGTCTGAGCTCTTCAGGCTGTTCCTTTGACCTCATGGTTCTCATTTGCTCTGACATGCACTGTGAGCTGTAAGGTCTTATATAGACAGGTGTGTGGCTTTCCTAATCAAGTCCAATCAGTATAATCAAACAAAGCTGGACTCAAATAAAGGTGTAGAACCATCTCAAGGATGATCAGAAGAAATGGACATCACCTGAGTTAAATATATGAGTGTCACAGAAAAGGGTCTGAATACTTAGGATCATGTAATATTTCAGTTTTTCTTTTTTAATAAATCTGCAAAAATATCAACAATTCTGTGTTTTTCTGTCAATATGGGGTGCTGTGTGTACATTAATGAGGAAAAAAATGAACATAAATTATTTTAGCAAATGGCTGCAATATAACAGAGTGAAAAATTTAAGGGGTCTGAATACTTTCCGTCCCCACTGTATACTCTGGACAGCAAAGAGACTCCCCGCTGTCAGAAAACGCAGATCAGTGCTGGGGCCACTGATCGAACAGAATTCATTTGGTAGATAGTCTTCTGTTCAACTGCAGTGGCCATACATTGATTGAAACTTGGTTGGCCACTGCTAAACCAGATGAATTTTGATCCATCTATTGCCACCTCTAGTTCAAATGCCAAACAAGACTCTACATGCATGGAGAATGCATATTCTTCCTGTGCATGCAGGGGGGGGGGGGGGGGTTACCTCCAGGCAGTCCAGTTTCCTCTCACAATCCAAAGACATGCTGATAGCTTAATTGGCTCCAGTGTGCATTCATTCATGGGAGATAGGGACCTTAGATTGTAAGCTCCTTGAGGGCACGGATGGAGGTGAATGTACTGTATAGCACATGATGTGCTGTGTAAATTATCAGTGCTATATAAATAGCAGAGATAATAACATGGGTGTGTATATAAAATCTGAGAAGTCGTTGAAATGCAGCTCTTAACAGATAAATACACAAGGGATCCACTTTAGAACCCTTTCACATGGACTTTCCAATTGGGTTTCCCTGTTAGTATTTCAGGTGTACCTGATCACAAGTTCCATGCAGCTGTATTGTCAGGCTGATGTAAATGGACGTGTGTGTGCGCGCGCGTTTACACCTACCTACCTCTGAGTCCGTCCAGGTCTTGAGGGGGAAAAAAATATTTATATACCTAGATTGGTGATAGCCTGATGTAAATAGACACAATGATCAGTTTATATCTGGCCACCCACAGAGCTATTACAGGTCTGCCAATGAACAGGCACAGATGTATAAATAAAAATGACACCCATTCCCGTTCGGGGGCCAACTCAATGGGGAATCTGTTCATGGATCCCCTGCTGAACCGAGCAAAGGGGCTCTATTTGAAAGAGCCCTAAAGATAGACACACATTACAAATGTATAATGTACCCGATTTAAACAAAAACTTGTATACTCGCATGTCTGCACAAGATTGAAATATTCATAAAATATGGATAATTTCATATTAAACAGTGATTGGTTAAGTTGCAAAACGTTATTAGATCTACTCTAAGGAGGTTCTAAAGCCGGCCATAACAAGCATTTTATTATATTTGTAAGACTAGTAGTGCAAACATTCATGACTACATCATGTAAAAGATCTCCCTTTCCAAACATAACCAGCACTAGGCTATCTCAGGCCAAAACCCAACCAGTCAACTGACTCTTTCCCTAAAAAGGCTTGGCAAGAGTTGCTTGCAAAGGTCAGATAACGCCTACAGACATAGGATCGTTCCCTGATCTGATCGTAAATGGCCTGCTGATAGACGGCATTAACTTTGAAAAATTATAGTTGTAACACCATTTGCACTATATGCATACAAACTTTGTCTTACAAAAAAAGCCCTTGTTCACAATGCCATGGCACAGTTGCATGACTTTGAATCCGACATCCCTGCACGACTTCATCATGGCTTGAATACAACTTCTTTATGAGAAGTCAATGCAAGACATGTTCAAGTCACATCAAAAATAGTGCAGGTACCTTTTAGTAAGAGCAACTTGAGGCCCACCGATTAGAAAAGTTCCGTTGCCGTTGCGACTTGTCATGTTATTATGAACTATGTGTTAGCTAAAAAGAGGCCACAGGAACATGTTGATGGCTTTTCAGCTCCATTTGTGTGAATACATCCTCCAGCAAAACTGTCTGATAAGGGATAAATCAATGTTGTGATGACTCAAGGTTTGTAAACAAAGGGGTTTCTTTCAGAAGTTTATCCCTAAAGATACATTGCTAAACATGAAAAGCAGACCAGCCTTCCACCTGCAGCTTTATAAAAGAGACCACAAAATATTTCTATCCAATATTTCATATTTACTTGACAAAAAAAATATATATATTATATATATTAGGGTTGTCCAGATACCGATACTAGTATCGGTATCGGCACCGATACCGAGCATTTGCCTAAGTACTTGTACTCGGGCAAATGCTCCCGATGCTTCCCCCGATACCTAGAGGACAGCTGTGATCGGCGCGTGGGGGAGTTACAAGATTCTCCCCCAGCGGCTTTCACCAGCTTTAATGACATACAGCGGTGATCGGTCACAGCTGACTGTCACTGCATCCTCCTCCATGCCCCCTCCTTTCCTCTGTGCCTCTCCGCTGTCCCCTGCATTCCTCTCTCCTTATCTGTCCCCCTCCGTACTCCCCCTTCGTTCCTCTCTCCTTATCTGTCCCCTCCGTTCCCCCCCTCAGTTCCTCCGTCCTCCCCCTCCTTCCTTTGTGTATGGAGAGAGTCAGCTGACTCTGTCCATTCACATAACTGAAACATTGTAATCTCCTGTGATTATGATGTGTCAGTTTATGAATGGAGAGAAGCCGCTGTCTTCTCTCCATTCATTCTCAGTGCAGCTGAGGCTGCAGAGAAAGGGACTGGGGAATCTCTATCCTCTGTCTCTTTCTCTGTCTCAAGGGGGAGATATCAGAGGTCTGTTAAGACCCCTGATATCTCACCAAAGCCCCCCAAAAGGGCTGATTAAAAAAAAAAAAAAAAAAAAACAATAAAGAATAAAAAAATATTATTGTAAAAAATAAAAAATTGTAAAAAAAAAACCAAAAAAAAAAAAAAAAAAAAAAAAAAAAAAAAAAAAACACACAACGTTCACCCCCCCCCCCCCCCCAAAAAAAATAGCAAAAAAAAAAAAACTGTCACGTGACATTAAAAAAAAAAAAAAAGTATCGGTAATCGGTATCGGCGAGTACTTGAAAAAAAAGTATCGGTACTTGTACTCGGTCCTAAAAAAGTGGTATCGGGACAACCCTAATATATATAATTTTTTAGGGATGTTACTGATTAAAATTTTCGTGTTCAATTAATCGATTTTTTTTAATCAATTAAAATCGACCAATTTTGATTATAACGCACATACAGATCCAACTACTTTTAGCTGACGTCATGCATAGCTCCTCCCCCGTACGCGTTACGTTCAATCAGAACTTCCTCAAAACTTCCTCAGCAGGGCGGGGCTACGGCGTCACCCTACAGTCTATTTAAATAGCACCGTTGTGCATCAGGGGGACCGATGGAGACCCAGAGACATCCATCACCTGCTGAGACAGCAAAGTGTCAGCTCTTTGGAAAAAAACTGCCCTCATCATAAATGTTTCTAGCCAAGGTCAGTTCATCGTCAAACTGACTTACAGCCAGGAAAGCCCTCAGATATGTTGATTTTCATAGCCAAGTCCAGGATTTACATAGATGTTTATCTGAATACTTTGACCAGTGAGATCAATCAAATCGTTAGAATCTGTCTTCCTCAATTTATGATTTCACGGACATCGTCGTCACCGGATCTCCGACGGAACTCCCTGAAGCCGGTGGAGAGGTGTGTACCGATCAAAAGAATTTTCAATTAATCGAGGAATTAATCTCTAATTTTCCCAGCCCTAATATATAAATATATATATATATATATATATATATATATATATATATATATATATATATATATATATATATATATATATATATATATATATATATATATATATATATATATATATATATATATAATCACACATACATATATATACACACACATATATATATATATATACATACACACTCAGGCTGCATAAGGAATCTGCATGTATGGGCATCCATGTACAATCTTCAAAACATAACATTCTACTTGGCAGCTGGCAGTTTACTTTGGTTGGATGCGATCATTTTTACATGGGAATACATGCTAGTTCTATTGTGCGGTTAGAAAAAAAAAAATGTTACACACAAACTGCTTTCCCTGTATTTTCAGTCCCCAAATTAACTGACTGACCACACCTGATTTTAGGTGATGCAGCATTTTACATGCATGGTCAATATTCTTTAACCACCTCAATACAGGGCACTTTCACCCCCTTCCTGCCCAAGCCATTTTTCTGTTTTCAGCGCTGCCGCACTTTGAATGACAATTGCGCGGTCATGTTACACTGCACCCTAATGAAATTTTTATCATTTTTTCCCCACAAATAGAGCTTTCTTTTGGTGGTATTTGATCACCTCTGCGGTTTTTACTTTTTGCGCTATAAACAAAAGAAGAGGGACAATTTTGAAAAAACACAATATTGTTTACTTTTTGCTATAATAAATATCCAATTTTTTTTTTTTTTCTTAACAAATTTTTTCCTCAGTTTAGGCCATTATGTATTCTTCTACATATTTTTGGTAAAAAAAATTTGCGATAAGCGTATATTAATTGGTTTGCGCAAAAGTTATAGCGTCTACAAAATAGGGGATAGATTTATAGCATTTTTATTATTTATTTATTTTTTACTAGTAATGGCGGCGATCTGCGATTTTTATTGTGACTGCGATATTGCGGCGGACACATCGGACACTTTTGACACATTTTTGGGACCATTCACATTTATACAGCAATCAATGCTATAAAATTGCATTGATTACTGTGTAAATGTGACTGGCAGGGAAGGGGTTAACACCAGGGGGCGATCGAGGGGTTAATGTATGACCTAAGGAGGTGATTCTAACTGTGGGGGGAGGGGACTGACTGGGGGAGGTGACCGATCGGTGTCCCTATGTACAAGGGACACGCCATCGGTCTCCTCTCCTCTCTGACAGGACGTGGATCTGTGTTTACATGCACAGATCCACGCTCCTGCTCTGTTACCCGGCAATCGCGGGTGCCAGGCGGACATCGCGGCCGCTGGGCACGCGCACCGGGTCCCGAGCGACGCAGCGGGCACGCGCGCGCGCCGCCGGCGGCGTGCGCGCACCCCCTAGTGGCTCGGGAGGGCGAGGAGGTCATATGACGCCCGCCCAGAACAACAGAAGCCTCGTCCCGCCGTCATATGACGGTGGGCGGTGGGGTGGCTTAGTGGTTAATCATACATGGACAAAAACCAAAGATGAACATTGTGCCTATACATTTGTTTTTTCTGCATTGACTCTTGTAGAAGTGTTCTTAAAAAAGGAAAAAAATACTGCAGCCATCACATCTAATGATTGGTAATATTTGCTGCAATATCTTACATTTTTGCTTTTGTGTTTAATACCGCTTTAAATCAAACGCCTGAAAGGAGTACACTGCAGCCCTTGTACAAATCACCAGCAAAAGCCCTTCACACACACCTAAGGAATCCACAGATTCCCTATAAAGAACCGGTCTATAAAACATACATTTGTTATGGAGCAGCCATTGACATCTGCACTTTATATACTCCTTCTAGTCACTAAACTCTGAGTTTCATTGGTCCCAGCAGATTACGGGAAGTTGGTGTTAATATTCCCGAGACCTGTTTTCCACGTTACCCAGCAAGGCAGATCTGTATGGAGGAAGGACAACATGCGTACTACTAATAATGATGAGAGGAGATGGAAATATAAAAGCAGGGCAGCCAATCATCCAATCCAGAAGGACTGCACTTCATTACAAATTAGAGGAGGTATATTTAAAAAAAATTAAAAAAAAAAAAAAAAAAGGGGGAGGACCATAGACTTCCAACCTACTTTATGGCATGTAAACTGTATAGATACTGGTCAATGAGGCTTACAAGGCTAGCGGTTGCGTTTTTTTTTTTTTTTAGTAGAGTCTAGTACAGCGTTAGCCATCAATTAAAATAGAAATTTTGAAGGTAAAGTGACACCACTTCCTGGCAAAAGAAAGGCTGAATTCCAGCCTGACCTGTAGTCCTGCATTGTTGTATGGGCTCCTTTCCTATACTGATATTTCTCATTATGATTTCACTGCATACTGTGAGCTTCTCACAGTGGTTATTACAAACTGAGGCATATCCTGGTTTGAAGGCCATCAAGCATCATCTAGCCCTTTGATTTCCAGTCTGACTGGCCTTGTCCTGCCCCTTTTATTCATTATATTTGAGTTCTTTCTATGGTGGAGGCTCCGAGTCATATGCAGGTATTACCTTGGATGGTCTGCTTGGAAATGCGGTCTGCCTAAAGCCAGCCATGGACGGAGAGAGATTTTCTTTCCTGCAACCACAGGCTGCAGGAAAGAAAATAGCTTGATTCCTCCATCAACACAGTCAGTGTTAATGGGGGAATCCCTCCTGTGGAGTCATTGTATTCTCCCGGCGTAGGGGAGCCATCCACCCCGGAGAACATAGTGCCTACTGCTAGAGGCTTTAATATAATCCATAAATATAACAAATAATCCAATAATTCAAATTTGATGTGCTTTGCTTGTGCTTATGCCATAAATAAAATGAATGACAAAAATAAAATAAATACTTTTTGAATCAAGATCTAACAATAGGAGTGAAAAATGTATTGTCCCATAAATCTCTTAAACTCATGAGTCCCGAAAGAAATGAATTCCAATAGAGTGATGAAAGTGCATACAATATTGTAAAGTGCTCCACTAGTGTGTTGCACAAACAAATCCAAAACTTCTGGGGATCATCTCAACGTGCTCCACTCAACAAATAAAAGTTGCCTCTTACCAGAAACTCTAAGGTCTGACTGCGCCTTATTGATATACACTTTGTCGGATGGATGGACTGATGCAATACAGCTCCACTACAGCCTGATCACATCAAAGAGAGCCCAGCAGCTGTAAATAGTCTCCCGTTACACTTTTTCAGACCACTTCCGAGGTTATACACTCTTAGCCATAAATAAATTCAAGCGTACGTATATAAAAGGCAAGAGAAAAGCTACATATATGACAGGAAAAAAAAAAACAGTAATCCACACGAGGAGTTAAAAAGGCATCAAAATGCAAAGATTTGTCTGGCGCCTGGGTGGGCTTGACGACGTCGCTAAAACTCCATCCTACGTGTTTCGTCCTAATGGTCGTCATCACTGGGGCAAATTTTTTATTTTTGTCATTCATTAATTCATGGAATACGCACAAGCATAATAGAATTATAATAATTATGGATTATTTATGATATTAATTTTATTTATGGATTATGCACTAGCAACTTTATTAGACAGTGCAACACATTTTTCTTTTTCATTTGTAATTTATATTTTTATGTGGGGTATAGTGAGTGTGGTCGTCTCCAACTGATTGAGATTGTCATTTTGTGGGAAGATGCTGATGTACTAAGCGCAGAACACCCTTGTTTTCTATAGATTTGTAAAGTCGTGTATGAGATTAAAAATTTTTTTACCTATGCTTGCTTATTGTATGAAAGTTGCTCTGGGGTTAATTGTGGTGTACTGTATTTTATATATCGTCTTTATTCTAAAATTAATAAAAATAATATAAAAAACAAAAAACACCCTTGTTTATGTTTAGCAGCTATAATAGCTGCTAGCAATAATTGAATGTAAAATCCGACAGGCTAGTTGTACCCAAGTTAAACGATCAACCTGGGTACATTCAGCCTGCCCATACAAGCGAATCTCAGCTGGTTCCTGCTGAACCATCAAGAACAACCACTCCTCCAGACTCCCCCCCTCATCCATGAAGGCATTTAGATATTTTGCATAACTCCTCCTGCATTCATCAGGGCTGAGAGCTATTGGAAGGAGTACTGACAGGCAGGGTGCTGTGATGTTTTAAGAAAAACTATGTACAGAACCCTGCCAGCCCCCTCCCACCAGCCAGAATCTGCATGCATTGCATAGAAAAGCACAATACCCGGTGATGACATCATTCGATCTAAAATAAGGTGTGTAATGAAATTGGAAAGGTTTTATTTAATTAATTCTTTAGCATGTTGATTAGGGGTAAAGGAGGAATCGAGGAAGGTAAAATATAAGCAGATTACATTTCAGCTTTAAGGATTATGTAGCATGCAACATGATACAGCAGTGTGAGAAAATAAACAATCATGCTTTCTATATGCGCTGCCTATATCACACCACCCCAAACTGTGCTGGTCGGAGAGCCAGGGGTCCTGTATTATGCAAGTAACCCAATACTCTGACTATTCCAGTGGTCATGTATATTGTCATTTACATACCAAAGAATTTGCACACTGTTGCTACCATATGGACAAGCATTTGCTGCTCTATGTGAAACAAGTACACTTGGTCTAATAAGACTCACTGCACAACCAAAGCTGGCCACAAACGGAGTGTTTTTCCAAAATCGCTCAAGTTGCCTATCAACACAGTCCCTCCCGCGGAGCCAGCGTTCTTCCAGTTGGGGGGCTGGGGAAGCCACCCCCACCAGTAAAACATAGTGATTATTACTAGTGGCTACAATACCCGCTAGCAAAAATTGCAAGTAAAAATCAGACAGGCTGGTTGATCAATGGATCATCTTAGGTACATTCAGCCTTGCCCATACATAGTTCGAATCTTGGCAGATCCCTAATGAACTAGCCAAGGTTCGAACAGTCTATGACCGGCTTAAGACAGGCCATACATTGACCAACTTTCTTTCCCTCAACCAGTGATCGCATAATATAAAACACTCGACAAGCTGGTTGTACTGAAGTCGATCGATGGATCAACTTCAGTATAACCTGCCTGCCCATACATGGATCGAAATATCAATTAGCCTCTGGCTGGCTTAAAGTGGATATTAAAAGGTTTTTTTTTTGTTTTTTTAAATAACAAACATGTCATGCTTACCTGCTCTGTGCAATGGTTTTGCACAGAGCAGCCCTGATCCTCTTTTCAGGTCCCCCGCTGGCGCTCTTGGCTCCTCTCACTTGACCAGTGCCCCCAATAGCAAGCCGCTTGCTACAAGCGCACTGGTGCATGCTTGCTTCCGAGCCCTGTTCTAAGAATCCAATGGCTCCCACTGCTGTGTCTTAGCAAATGACGAGAGAGACCCGGGACAGCTGAGGCTCCTGTGCACATCACTGGATCGGAATCAGGCTCCGGTAAATTAAAATTTGTTGAGACTCTACTGCAGGGGTCTCAAACTGGTGGCCTTCCAGCTGTTGTGAAACTACAAGTCTCATCATGCCTCTGCCTGTGGGAGTCATGCTTGTTACTGTCAGCCTTGCAATGCCTCATGGGACTTGTAGTTTTGCAACAGCTGGAGGGCTGCCAGTTTGAGACCCCTGCTCTAGTGGGAATCAATGTCTACATCTTATATGCAAAGTTTTTTTAGAGATATGAAAATGGCACACAGAGTGGCAAAGTCAGGTTCCATGCACATGGCTGTACAGCGAGCAGAACCTGCGTAATCACTAACCCAGGACCCGCAGCAACTTTTGTGTTAAAAAAATAAATAAATAAAAGCGTCTGCAAAGCTTAAGAAAAATGCTTCCCTTTATATTCGGTGTATGTGTTCACACCGGGGTAGGGTGCTTCAGTTGCAATGTAAAAAAGCTGCTCACCACACCAGAAAGACTCCTGCCCATTGAAATTAATGGGAACCGCATCAAAAACGCCTCTAAAAACGCACACACTAAGCATTTTTGGTGCAGTTTTTGAGTCATGTGTACTTAAAAAAAAAAAAAAAGAAAAAAAAAAAGAAGGGCACAGCAAACGCAGCAAAAAAGCTCCATTAACACAAGTGTTTTACAGGCAGGTTTGATGTGAACCAGCGTGAAAGTAGCCTTAAGCTGTGAGGGGTAGGTGCACGCAGACCGCTATGGAGACCACTCACGCTCCTGTAGCAGACGATGCAAGCCTGAAAAGGAGGGGCACACACGGCTGGTATCATCCACAAGGAACTTTATTGGAGACTGCTCAGACAGAACACCATGGCAGAACCCTGTTCCAGACAGAACGCCATGGCAGAACCCTGTTCCAGACAGAACACCATGGCAGAACCCTGTCCTGTCTGAACAGCCCCCAATAAGGTTTCTAGTGGATGATACCAAGTGGTGTGCAACCCTCTTTTTCAGGCTTGCAGCATCTTCTCATAATAATTCTAAGCAGATCTCCAGAGCAAACCCCACCATCAGCAGTAAAATAAATAAATAAAGCCATGACATCACAGTGCACCACCCTTATGCTTCTGCCAGGAAGAAGCTTGGGGCAGAGCTGAGCAGCATAAAGTAAAGGGTCTGGAGGAGAACAAGAGGAGGGCTAGAGTCAGCTGAGACCAGGGAGTGTGGAGACAGAGGTGCTGGGGGGGGGGGGGGGGGGTTCAAAACATGAGCCTCTCCTCATCTGCACAGGGAAGCAAAGGAGCTATGTTATCTAAGGGAAGTTCCCAAAGCATGGCCCATTGGGGGTACTTGAGGACTGAGGTTGAGAACCACTGCTATAGACAATGCAACAACGGAAAAAAAAGTGAGAAGTGTGGAGTATGTGTTAATGGAAAAAGGTAAAAGTTCAGTTGTTGGCTAGAGGTAGAGGTGGGGTAAACTTCCCTGAAAAGCTGTGTTTGACGATTGCCTTAGCCTTGGTTCACACTAAAATGCGGTGTGGGGAACCCAGGATCCGTATCGGTTTCTCGCACTGAATTCAAATCGCACTGCCCTTGCAATTTTAACAGCACCCCAAACTCAGTGCCTTTGCCTGCACCAGATCGCAGGGTACAAAATGACCACACGATCCAGTTGCAGTGTGGTTCCAAAATTGCCATAGGCACAACTTTGCTGCAATGTGTTGTGATTTGAGCACATTCATTTTGATTGGCCTAATGGTCTTAGACCGCACAGCTTTAAATAGCATGTGAATTGCAGAGGAATGCGGTGCGATTCCTAGCGTGAACCAAGTCTAAAAGGTGGATACATCTTTAGTAACTTAAAGTTAGCCAATAAACTGGATCACTTAAACTTGAATTTAAAACTTTTATTTGCAAAATTACAACCACTGATGTACCACACAGACACAGCCCACCCAAAAGGTAAGCTATACTGAGATACTGGTCATTTTTCTCCAGAGATCCCCTAACAAAAAAACACTTAGGGGATGGAGATCATTTTTATAACAATAACAGCCCATTCACTTATTTAAACCTGTCTTTCTTGCCCCAGCCTGTATTGAAAGAAATGTGTCGCATACCCCCCCCCCCCCCCCCCCCCAAAAAAAACTAAATAAATAAATAAAAAAACAAACAACCACCAGCCACCCCTGCAGGCCATCCTCAGTGTAGTGCAATGACGACAACTGCTTCTATGCAGTAGGGCTTGGGAATCAATGAGAATTTGTAATCCAGAAGGTAAGTACACTCTCTCGTTGGTCCCCCGAGCCCTTCTCCATGGAAGCCATTGAGCGCTGACTTACTAAAAGCAGAAAAAAATAAAATTAAACTGTTCACTTTGCAAAGTTGGAATATACCCCACAACTTAATCACTAAGCTCTTTGGAAAACTCCCTTGCAAAATGAAAAATCGATTTGCCTTTAGTAAATCAACCCCATTGTTTCCATACATTGCACTGATGGTGGCCAACAAGCCTGAAACCACTGCATGTAGTTTGGAATTTTTGGCTGAATAATACTAGGCTGTATCTGTTATACACCAGAGGTTGTGAATATACTGATTAGCCATGGAACATAAAGAAGAGAAGAATAAGAGGAATAACCTTTATGTGTTGGGATAGGTGACAGAATGCGATATTCAAGGAAGGCTCTCCTGTTCTATGTTATAGTAAAATTCAATAGAAGCCTTTAATTGTGTGACACCCTGTGACTCACATACTGAATCAACCTGCCAGCTACAAAATTTAAAAAAAGAGAAAAAAATATAAAAAAGGTAAAAATATATAAAAAAAAAAGGTCTGGATTATTAAGCGGCTATATTTTACTGCCAAACCAAAGGTCTAATGGTAATCAGCAGCAGTCACCTCTATAACACATTCCTTTATACTTCATGGTGTATTATCAGTGCCTTCTAGACATATGAGAACTGAAGATGATAAGAAATATTAAGACGACCCATAATGCTCTTTGGCTTTGTAGGACACTTTGGTCACAGAGGAGCAGTTAGCGACACCCAAACCACTTCCTGACTTTATCTACTCTGAAGTGTAACAGAAAAAGAAAGTTACGTGTGCGTGTCATCGTATTGCTGGCTGCAGGAAAAAAAAAAAAAAAAAAAAAAAAGAACTTTAGTGTGGACAGTCTTTGCGGTATAATTGAAGCACCAATCACAAGCAGAAATGGTGAGGCCTAGACATGGCTTCCTCTCTTGCAAGGTAAGCTCAGCACAGATCATAGACCGGATGCATGTGCTCTCCCCAGAGATTGAGCTTGGAAGCTGTAAATATCGCTCAGCAAAATCCCGTATCCTTCTCCTGTATATTATACATCTGAGAGTTAATTGGAAATTCTCAAACAAAGAAAAGGTATTGTGAATGCAAGGAAAAAAAAAAAAGACACCTTTTGTTACCAGTTATCAGGAGCAGAGTGTGTGCCTCGCCTTAAACAAACGCACTTCAGGTGAAATAAAAATTAGCATGCTGTCATTTGTCCTTTTGTAATCTCATTAATAAGATCAGTCGCACTGGCCTGTACACCAAAACCCTAGGGCCGGCCATACACTGTGCACATTTCCTTCCTGCAACCACGGGTTGCAGGAAAGAGATTTGCACGATTCCCCCATTAACACAGACAATGCGGACAGGGGAGTCAGCAAGTGTCTTCTCCCCCACCAGGATGACAGTGACTATCGCTAGCAGCCAGGGTGGATTGGATTTAAATCACGATTTTTAAAAGAGCAACTGTCATCTCTGTCCCGCAGCGGCTCCTCCTTTGATCCGCTGTTGACTCTCCGACAGTTCCCATTTACTTTAAGGCTCTGTTCCAATCTAGGCGTTGCTATTCTACAGGCGTTTTGCAGAATTTTTTTGTACAGGCGTTTTCAAGGTTAAAAAGGTCACCAATGTAAAAGCAGTAAAACGCCTGTAATTAGCCAAAAAAAAAAAAAAAAAAAAAAAAAAAAAAAGCTCCTGTACTTTTTTGAGCGACAGGTGTTTTGCTTCAGGCCATTGAAATGAATGGGATTTGTCTTGTTGGGCATTTTTAGAGCTGAGACTTACAGCAGAAAAACGTCCAAAAACACCTAGGTGTGAACGGAGCCTAGAGGGACGGCTGGTGATGCGGCAGTGACACCAGGTGAGGGACGTGGCGGCAGCAGGCGAGTGGATGCCCACTAACAGGCGCTGCCATGATGGATCTTAAATGACAGATGCTCTTTAAATGTAAGGACTTATTCTGGCTGGTAGAGCTGCACGATTAATCGTTATTGCGATTTTTCCCCCTTGCGATCTAGACAAAGTATTTCCCGATTTTTTCTATGCAGAGAATCCTCTGCTAAAGCCAACAGTCGTCAAAAGAAAGGAAAAAGGAATAAAAAAAAATAAAAAAAAGGAAGAAGAAGAAGAAGAAGAAAAAGGAAGAAGGGCAATCTGCCAAGTATCACAACATTATTTAGCAGTGGAACTAAGTATAACATTGTAACATTTTGTTCTTTAGATCAAAGGAATACACTTTGGTGTGTAAATGAGGAAAGTTTAACCACTTAAACAAACTTTTTTCTAACATTTGTTGGTTTCAAGTCAAAATCATTTTTTTTTTTTGCTGGAAAATTTACTTAGAATCCCCCGAACTATATATTAGATATAAATATACACACAAACAAAAAAAAAATAAATAGTAAAAAGTTAGCACTTTTTTTTGTATAATGTGAAAGATTTTACACCACGAGAATCGTGATCTTTAGGCCCCTTTCACACTGGGGCGGTTTGCAGGCGTTATTGTGCTAAAAATAGCGCCTGCAAACCGCCCCTAAACAGCCTCCGCCCGAGGGCTTTCACACTGAAGCGGTGCGCTGGCAGGAGAAGAAAAAAAATGTCCTGCGAGCCGCATCTTTGGAGCAGTGAAGGAGCGGTGTATTCACAGCTCCTAAACCGCTCCTGCCCATTGAAATCAATGGGACAGCGCGGCTATACCGCGTCAATACCATGGCTATAGCCGCGCTATACGAGGGGTTTTAACCCTCTTTCGGCCGCCAGCGGGGGGCTAAAACCGGACCGCTAGCGGCCGAATACCGCGGTAAAACAGCGCTAAAAATAGCGCTGTTTTACTGCCGACGCCCCCTACCGCCCCAGTGTGAAATTGGCCTTAGTCTAAGCAAAAAAAATTGCGGATTCTCATTAACAAAATGAAGTTTTCCTATTTAGGATAATAAGCTAGTAAAACAGCGATATCAGAACGGATTTTAGGTTAATCACACATAGTTTGAGGACTACTCAAATTCTTTTATTTCATTAAAATAATAAACATTGCCAGTGCATGTTGTTATCTCAGCTTGCAGAGCTTGGATTCATTGAAGGAGTTTACCAAAAATGTAAATATTGCAGAATATACAGCCTCATGTTACATAACTAAGCTCCATTTCATGCTGAATTAACTAAATTATTAATGTATCTTAAAATGGAAAACAATCTTTGGATAGACTTTTACTCCAAAAGCATGTTATTAAAATAAAAATTTGATAAATCCATTTGTTTTGTTTTTTAAATCAAAAAGCATAGATTTTTATCCACCCTGCTAGCAGCCGCTTGCGATAATCAGGAGCAAATCCAGCAGGCTGGATTCTTCAACAACTTGGTACATTCAGCCTGCCTATTAACGGTTCAAATGGTGTATGGCTGGCCTAAAGCTGGGAGACCTGTGGGCTGAAAAAATGAAGTAATCTAAAGCTGGCCCAATATGGAGCGATTTTCTTTCCTGCTACCAGGTTTGCTCAATTCCCCCATCAACATGGGGGATGGGGGAGAGGGAGGGGGAGTCATGGAAGCCGTCCCCAACAGGAAAATAGCTGCTAGAAATAAATTGCATGTAAAATCCGACAGGCTGGTTGTACCCAAGTTGATCGATCGATCAATTTTGGTACATTTAGCTAGCCGATATATGGCTCCAATCTTGGCCGGTCTCTCCTGAACAGGTCGAGATTCGAACCGCCGATGACCGGCTTAACAGATTTGCCATCCAGGCACAGATGGAGGAATCTCTTGCCTAGGCCATCGTATTCCGACAACCACAGCCAGCACCTATCAGAATGCCCAAATAGTGTCTGCATTCGATTGGATTTTCCATCCGTCACCCTTCAAATTTTTACATTTTTTAAAACGAGTCAGTGGGGGGGGGGGGGGGGGGGGCGCGTTAGATACCAGTCAGTGCAAAGGTGTGTTTACTTTGGAAGAATACATGACCTCTAATGTTGGGCTTCTTACATGTTTGAATGTTGCTACAATGTAAACTATTTGTTTTCACATTTTAGAATAGGAAGCCTCAGATTGTGCAGAAATTTTAAAAGGGTGTCATAACTGAAAAATGGTTGAAAAACACTGGGATAAACCAATATATAGGCAAAAGCTGTATGAAGAGAACAGACGTTTGCTGAAGTCACCCCTACATCTCACATATGTCAAATCAATAGCTTTTTTAGCAGATCGAAGGCCAAATGGCTGAGCAGTGGAGCTTTGATCAATGCTCTGACATTCCGGCACTGTGTACAGAGTATAGAAGGGGGCACACACAATACAACTATGGCTCTTAAAATGATACTAAAGATAAAAACATTTATCTTAATACATTCCACGCATTAAGGTGAAAAACATTTTCTATTTCTCTGTACCCCCCCCCCCCCCTTCCCTGCATGAAGGGATTAGAGGGGAGAAAAGATCCAGTAATATGCACAGCTGAATCTCCTCTCCCATCTCTTCTTCACACAACCCTCGAGCAGGAGCCATTGCCCCTTTTGCTCTTAATCAAATCCAGGGGGTGGGAAAGTCCCGCTGTGCAAGTCTATGGAGCGTGGCTCAACAGACACACAGCTCGGGAGCACGCGAACACTGTGTGCCTCCATAGCGGCTTCCTATGGGGACACACGAAGAGCGGGAGGAGCCAGGATCGCCGCCGGGGGGACCCAAGGAGAATCAGGGCCACTCTGTGCAACACCACTGAACAGAGCAGGTGAGCATAGCGTTTTTAATCATATTAAAAATAACAAACATTTACTTTAGTAACACTTTAACTAGGCCTTCCACAGTGATCTGCATGGTAAACACGCGGCATACGCTGCCAACTCGTAGGTTATTAAAGTCTATGTAAGCTCTGAATCGATTTTCAGTATGTTTGGCATCATATGACACGGTTTACAGTCTTCTCAAGCAACAGTTCTTTGTAAATTTGTTGCAAAGTTTCCTACTTGGAGATCTTCCCAATAACAGCATTTCCTGTCGCAGCCTGACAGCTCTAATGCCCCGTACACACGATCGGACTTTCCGACAACAAAACCGTGGATTTTAGTTCGAAGGTTGTTGGCTCCAACTTGTCTTGTATACACACGGTCACACAAATGTTGGCCAACAATTACGAAGGTGGGAACGTGGTGACGTACGACGAGCCAAGAAATAGGAGGCTCAATAGCCCGTGCGACTTTCAGCCAACGAGCTCACATCCAACATTTGTTGTTGGAAAATCTGATCGTGTCTACAGGGCATAAGCCACTGCCCTGCAATTAGCAGCAGTGATGTCATTCTGTCCCAAGAGGTCCTTCAGGTAGTCATTGTGCTGCCTATCAGATAGGCTACCGAATAGACAACTGAAGGACCTCACAGAGAAGGTGGAAAACACTGCTAATTGCAAAGCAGTGGCATGGAGCTGTCAGCCTGCAACAGGAAAAACAGTTATTAGCAGGATCTCTGGGTAAGGAACTTAGTAACAGATTCACTAAAATATTTGCTTATGGTAAAGCCATTGCATTCCCCACCGGTAGAACACAGGGATTATGGTTAGCGGTCCGAATAGCCACTAGCAATAATCGCATGTAAAACATGGTTCAAATCTCGGCCTGTCCCTGCTAAACCGGCCAAGATTCAAACTGTTTATGGCCAGCTTAAAGTGGAGTTCTACCCAAAAGTGGAAGTTCCGCTTTAAGGACTCCTCACCCCCTGACATGCTACATTTGGCATGTCTTTTTTTTTGGGGGGGGGGGGGGGGCATAGTTTTGACAGGTACCCAGCTCCCACTCTGGGCGCCTAGGCGACTGTAACGGAAGTTCTCCTCTCCCCCTGCAATCTTCTGGGACACGTCGACACGTCACAGGTCCCAGTAAATTGCCTGGCCATTGAGGCAGCGCAGCGTGACTCACGCATGCACAGTGCGCACCTGGCTGTGAAGCTGTCACAGCCGGGTGCCCACATTTGTGATGCCAGGGAGAGGCGAAGGAGAGAAGTGAGGGTTCGGGCGGCCGCATCGCTGGACTGTGGGACAGGCGATTGTGTTTAGTAAAAGCCAGCAGGTACACTTTTTATAGCTCCTGACTTTTAATAAACACAAAAACAACTGGAACTCCACTTTAAAAAAGGTATACTGTAAAAAGTGAAACACGATGCCAAACATGCTGAAAAATAGAAGGGGATTACGTACACTTTAATGGGTTTGACTATGTAATTCAAAGCAAGTATTAAAAGCAAAAGATCCCCACTAGCTGCCCCCTGTAAAAGCAAAAGATGTATTCTTAGCAGTCCAGGGGGGTGCGTGAATTCTTCTGTCTCCGGCAGAGCTGTGGTGCCTCCTGACAGCCCATACATCACTTCTGTGTGCTGTAATAATGTGTGTGTGTGTGTGTGGGGGGGGGGGGGGGTAGTAATACCCAACAATCAAAAATTTGCAACAGGCTCGATTTCTGCAAATAGCTTTATATGTGAAAAAGACTTACAACAGCTACTATCCAGCGCACACAGAGATTTCCCTCACTTCCTGTCCTGCTAATAACAGTGATGGGAACTATCAAACAGCAACACAGAACTCCTGTCAGACTTTTATGTCTATCTGCGGTCTGCTGCAGATTTCCCCATTGTAAATCCATGATCAATGGGACAGAAAGTAACGCCCAGTACACACGATGAGAAAAATCGGATGAAAAACATCGTCTGATAAACGGATCGTTAGTACTCAGCTTTTCGAGAACCGATCACGACAGTTCATGCAAAATTATCCAAAGGGACAAACACGAAAATATTGCTTGTAGGATACCAGTGTAATTAGTATGGTATATACTAAAAAATACTATTTTTTTCATATGCATTGTATAAATGCTTGGACACGAAAGAATACATTACATCACTCCCGAAGTTGTATTCTGATCTATTCTGTAACTTTGTTAACCTATTGGTTTTTGATATGAGAGTAGCATGCAAAAAAAAAAAAAAAAAAAAAAGGGATGTTCATTTATTCAATATTCTTATTGTGTGTACGAGGCCAAAGAAAGAATCTCTCAAAGTGAGCCCCAGATATCTGTAAAATCTGAAATCTGAACAGGAGTTTGAATCTTTCACTCTATCCAAAAGTAGAAAGAAAGAAAAAAAAAAAAAAAGAGATTTGTCTTGACATACAATTTAACAATCCAGTGACTGGCAGGGATTATAGAACAGAAGGGATCCTAGAGGTCTCTTCTGTCATAAATCTCCCCCTTTCCTGTCAGAGGTAATGTAAATTGAGCCTCACATGCGCTACTCAGACCACATTTACGGCAAGCTCCGTGTGCCGCTGCGATGTGACTCCTGAACGCAAGCGTGGGAATGATGTCACTGTGGCCAGGCCATTCAGGTGACGAGCTTACAAAACGAAGCGCCGGGGGGGGGGGGGGGGAGCCATGACAGCGCTGGAGGGCTCTGTTTGTAGGCAAGTCTGTCTTTATGTATGTTACTAGGATGCGGTGCGTACTAGTACATTGTGACTTAAATCTGCAGGGGGGGGGGGCCATTTTTTAGCATTATTATGGGGACTTTACTACGGCTTTAATGGCCCCTGCACAACAGAGGGGATCCAGTAGCATTGTATACATTCATTGGTGCACTGCAATGCTTTTCATTGTGAATGGCACCCCAACACAACGCAATGGTGTTGTGTGTTGAACTGCCAAGAAATACAACCTTCCGCCCAGATTGTCACGTGTTGGAGGCGCATTTCAGCCACTCATGTTGCATATAGGCTGTTGCATAGATTAATACACAAAGCACTCAAAGATTTACCCTTTTCATGCTGGTTCCTCCTGGCCCCTTGAGAGTTATGACGCCCGAAAGCGGGGCTTAAGAGCACGTGACCGCCGTAATTGGCTGTCACATGATACAAAAAACTCCTGATCGCGAGCAGCGATTGGGAGCTTTCGTTAGGCGCGTGTAATGGTGTTGGGAGCGCACACACCGCTCTCAGCACAGCTGTTTGGACTGCAATTCACACAAATACGCGGCCCCCTCGGCGCCAAGGACCAGGCGCTGACAGGCTCTATATTTATTTGTGTGTGGCCGGCGCCAAAGGGTTAAGTAACAATAAAATGCCTCTTGTATTTAGACAATATTTGTTCCCTCTGAGCTCAGCTGAAGGATATATAGTGTGTTCTCTGCATATACATACAATGCAAGTCATTTGCATATTATCATCTTCTATCTAAGCCCTATAGAATGGGGAACTCTGGTCAAGGTAGATCCAGGGACAGCAGCGCCCAGCAAGATCCTTCTGATCTGAGTGATTGTGTTTGGACAAGGTAGTCAGACTGTACTCTGTCATTCCAATCTCTGACACAGCTGATAAGACTTTATACTAATGACTGTGTCAGCATGGCAGGAGCCTTCCCCTCCTCCGCCAATGGACACACAGCGACCGGAACACGGCCTCCGCTAAAACGCCACACCTTATGTAATCTTCATTCTTCAATGAGGCCAAAAGAATTCCAACACGGCATAAAAACTACTAAAGGAACTATGCAGGCGATATTGTGGAAAGTCAGGATTGTGACCTTTATGGATCAATGATTGTGAATAAGCCTTGTCAGCCCAACACACACTATATTCCCTGGGAAAAGGACAAACTTTGAACGGGAGAAATGCAAGTAGGATTCTGCATTACCTTAACCACTTATCTACTGGGCACTTTCACCCCCTTCCTGCCCAGGCCATTTTTCAGCTTTCAGCGCTGGTCACACTTTGAATGACAATTGTGCGGTCATGCTACACTGTAACCATGTCAAATTTTTATCATTTTCTTCATACAAATGGAGCTTTCTTTTGGTGGTATTTAATCACTCCTGGGATTTTTATTTTGGAAAAAAATAAGACCGAAAATGTTGAAAAAAAAAAAAAAAGTTTTAGTTTGTCAGTAAATTTTGTAAATAAGTAATTTTTCTCCTTCACTGATGTGCGCTGATGAGGCAGCACAGATGGGCACTGACAGGCACTGATGGGCATTAATGGATGGCACTGATGGGAATTTTTTTGGGCACCACTGACTGGCATCACTAATGGGCACTGATTTCTGGCTGTGGTGGGCACTGATTGTTAGCACCGATTGCTGGCACTGGTGGGCATGGGTTGCTGGCGCTCTAATGTAATCAGGGCAATGATCATCAGTGCCCTGATTACATCTCTTACTGTCCCCTGTGAGGAAATGTCGCTGATCGGCTCTCCTCGCCACACACTCTGTCAGTGTGAGATGATGAGAGACGATTATCGGCACTTCCTTGTTTACATGTGATTGGACACAGCCGATCACACGATTAAAGAGCCGCGTCATGCTTGCACTGTGTCCTAGCAACACAGCGCGGGCGCGCAGGAGCTGCCGCTCGGGTGCGCCGTCATATGACGTCCACCCAGAACGAGAGCCGCACCGTCCCACCATCATTTGACGGTGGGCGGGCAGCAAGTGGTTACAGTAGTATTCAACTCTCAGCATTTTATAGTTTAACACATTGAGCACCATAGAACAAACCTCCCCCAACAAAAACTATTTGTTAATATCTTTCTGCCAGCACTCGCATTTTACAACTTTCAATGCTGCTGGCTCCTGCTCTTTCTGTGCAGCTTTCCTGAACTTCCAGTCTTCACAGAATAGAGTTAACAGTGGACAGCGCAGTTTGGAGTCAGTCTAGTCAGTTTGGAGAAGGGACGATAGAGGAGGGGGAGTGCCTTGCCATTCTAGGCGAAGGGGCTGTGTGTTTCTATTGATGCACACAGTGCAGGAAGACAATTCTAGCCTCTGCATGCAAGGGTGGCTCCATTAGGATGCAGCAATTGAAAGGAGTCACCCTAAAACAGGAAACCCCTGGCAGTGGTCATGGCACTTACAAACAGGAACAGGGATTAAAAGATAAAGAAGCTGCATACTCAATAAGTGATTTCAGCCTCACTGCTGCTACTTATCTGGCATTTTTGGGGCTTTTGGCATTTTTTGCCTAAGTCCCTGAACACGCCTCAATAAAAAAAAGTCTGTGTCCATGTACACATAGGCTTTTAGAGAAGTTTAGGACAAGCAGAGTTTAGAGGCAATCAAAGCTTCTTCTCATGAACGCAGAAGAATCACATTCACAAAAGAAGCTTTTGAGCATTAAAAAAAAAAGAAAAGAAAAGTGTCTAAACGCTTGTGCGTTTATGCATTTCAATGGCCAGAAAATTTTGGCCAACTAAATAAAAGTACAAGCAGATTGTGTAGTGTATGGGCAGCTTACGACTTGGAATTTCAACAAAGCTAAAAAAAAAAAAAAGGGGAGGTACAGTATTTCATCTCATTTTATCCAGATACTTATTACAATGTTGAAGCAGTGCTGATGGGAGAGGCAATTTTTTGCACGGCCAATTATGGGACGGCGTTTGCCTAACATGAGCTCTATGGTCCTGCCACATAATGAATGGGTGAGCGACTGTCCTGCTCCATGCAGGCAGCCTATGGAAGTGAATGTAGACACAGCCACATGTCCTAATTTGACAGGCGTGGGTTCGGGGCTCCAATGCGTCTGCGTTTGGTGCTATGCGCCCGCTCCTGTCAAATTAGGACATGTGACTGCGTCTGTACAGCCTTGTGTCTGCATTCACTTTCATAGGCTGCCTGCATGCAGCTACGGGGGGGGTTCCAGGTGCAAAAAAAATCAATGCCCCCATTCATTCAGTACAGGTGCCAGTGCTTGTGTGAACTCGGCTTTTAACGCTTAGAAAATTGATTTGGGAAGTATAAGGCTCCATTCACACTAGTGCAATTTCAGATGTGATTTGAGTCGCATTGAATCGCATCTCAATAGACATCACATTGTTTTTTTTAAAAGGTGCTCATTCACATTAATGGAACTCAGCACAGAGCAATCATAGAAAAAGGTTCTTGTACTACTTTAGTGCGATTCCAACTCTATTTTGCCCCCACAGAATATACAAACGACATCCAAAATGCAACCCAGTCGCACTACATAATCACACCGATAATCAGATCCAAGAACCTAGCCGAAACAAACTTTATACTTCTCATACTTCCCAGAATGCTTTCTCCTGGTCTTAAATGTATAAGCGTTAACATGCATTCAGCGTATCCAAGATTACATTTAGATGGGGGGTACAGGTATGAATCTGCAATTCTTGCCAGCAAAAAAACAACCTCCATGTATACCAGGGATATGCAATTAGCGGACCTCCAGCCGTTGCAAAACTACAAATCCCATCATGCCTCTGACTCTGGGTGTCATTCTTGTGGCTGTCAGAGTCTTGCTATGCCTCATGGGACTTGTAGTTCTGCAACAGCTGGAGGTCCGCTAATTGCAGATCCCTGATGTATACGCTGTGTACAAACAGCTGCAGCCAGATGAATACCCCGTACAAATGAATGGCTACCGCTGCCACCGTTTGCCTGTAACCACTCATAGAATCAGGGGCTGTGACCAGCCCAGGACACGGATGGTTTACATCCAGGGATGAAGGTAAATGGTTTGTATGTGGCCATAGCACAATGTTACATTTAGCTGTATCTGTATGCTGCACTCCAGCCGCCTGTCTGATTGACATTTCTATTTTCTCCTAACACAGGTTTTTTTTTTTATTCAAACAAACCAAAACCTCCCCGTGTATACCCAGCTTCTGTCTGTCTGACCGAAGTCAATCGATCAATGGACTTCCGTTCAACAAGGATGGTCACACACTAATCCGAATTTGTCCGGTCCCTGCTGAACCACCTGAATTTCCATCCATCTATGGCCAGCGTTCAGCAGGAACCCTCAGCATGGAGTCCTCTCCATTCAACAGCTTCTGTCAGATGGTCCTTCTGGAAAACCAGCAATGAGCACAGCCAATGGGCTACAGTGCTGATCGGTGTATTCTGGCAGGAGGAGAACCCCCCACTGTCAGGATAAAGACACTGCAGGGAGGATCCCCCCATCCACCTAGAATGTACGGATGGGGAAATTGGTTCAGTGTTCTTCATTCAGTCATGTATGGGGAGCTTAGTGTCCAATCTAGCATGGCATGAAGGACAAGTTACAGACGGAACAACGTCAGGCTTTTGGTGCAAAAGTAATGTAAGGAGTAAGGTGTGAAAAGCAGAACTTTTACAGGTTGGTACATTCACACACACACACACACACACACACACACACTTTAAGCCCAAGCTGAAAATCGGCCAAAAAACAGTTGTCTTGGCAATTACCGGCTGACTTTTGGACCGTGTGTACAACTCCTTGACCAGCTTCAGGTCAATCAAGCATGCTATTCCAGCATCTGATGATAGGCAACAGCAGCCAATGACTGAGCGCTGGTCACTGTATTCTGGCAATGAGGGCAGTGAGGGCAGTGAGGGCAGTGAGGGCAGTGAGGGCAGTCCCCTCTCCCCCCCCCCCCCCCCCTGTCAGAACACAATGCCTTAGTGGGGAGATCGCTGCACCAACATCACATGTGTAAGTACAGGGATCTGCATGTTGGTTTTCGTGCCATTGGAAAAAATAAAATGAACCACGTCCTGTGTGTACCCAGGATTAGGGCAAAGCAATAGACTGGTTTAATGTAGAACTTCACAGCAGCACTGCCAAACAAAATGCCCCGTACTTCCAAGTATAAAAGGAGCATGCAACCCGCTCCATGCTGTCATAGGGAGTCCATTGCCCAGTGTAAAGCTGGCCATAGACCGTGCGAATCTTGGCCGGTTCAGCACAGCCCAGCCGAAAGTCCAACCATCAATCAACTTGAGTACAACCAGCCTGTCGGATTTTACATGTGATTATTGGTTGGATGCAATAAAAAGGAGAATCACTCCATCTATGGCCGGCTTAAAAAGGTCAACTCTAGAGGCTCATTCCAAACAAGACTTTGCTTCTCTCCCATTGGCTGAAGTGACATGGGAATGATAGGAAGGTAAATCCCGCACACATGCCACAAGGTGAAGGTACATTATAGGTTCCTCTCCCCAGCAGACACTGTTGCATTTAAAAATTTTCATTCTGTGAATGAAAAACCAACAAGTCCCGTGTGCCACTGCAGACAGGCGTGTCGCTTCAATAGACTGCGAGTGCCAAGATCAGAGCCCTTGTAATCCATTCCAATATTCTGCAGCTTCCAAACAGAAAAGAGGAGGAGGTGTCTGCAGGAGCCGGACATTGCACCTGTGATCTGCTGATTGTGAGTGCAATGCTCCGCCGGCTCCTGGTAGGAAAAAAATAATAATAATAAACTTACATTTAATTCATTATTTTTCCCCAAAAGGTGAAGATATCCTTTAAAGTGAAGCTGTTGCCTGACCCTGCGTGTGTAACGGTTGCCTTGAGGGCGATGCTTCCACACCGGTCAAATGGATCTCTAAGCCCTGGTTCACAGTGATGCGATTTGGCATGTGAAAATCACAGGCTATTGCCCGCAATGGAACCGTCCCAATCGGTGCGAAGCCAACTCTGCGGCACCACACCGATTCCCAAAAGTCGTTTCTGTACTACTTTTGGCGATTTCAATAGACATTGGTGCAGGAAAACTCACACATGTCTCTGAAATCATCGGACTGACATGCGGCAATGAAATTGTACAAGTTCACCTGAACTCACACGATTTCAATCCCCAGCAGTGTGATCCTGGGCTCAATATGATTGTACAATCTGCTTTATATTTACCAAAAGTACATATGATGATGACACACCTAAACTATTCATTCAGTTTCCATGATATCAGACGGGTCCTTATACACACACACACTAGTTGATGGTAAAGAAGATTGTACAATGTATGGTCAGCTTTAGATCCAGGTGCTGCCTGATAGGATGCACACTGAATGAATTGTTTAGGTTTGGTTGTACAATCAGATGGCACAGTGTATGGCCAGCTTTAAATGATGCAGCAGCCCTAGCACAGTCATTACTAGAGATGACACAACTACAAAGTCTTCCAGTCCTGACTTCACCAAACCACATGGCTGGAAACTACCGAGCAACTTCACCGATCCCTCCGGACAACGTGCTGCACCAATCAGAACTCTGCGATCTACAGGTGGGAGCGATGAGATCGGGCACACACACACACACACACCTCTCCGATCACATAGGTGGTACTCACAGCCATATCTGGGTCGTAGCAGGGGGGAGACATCCTCATGGTGCATCCTGGTGCAGCTCCAACACCTTCAACTTGTCCCCGGATGATGGCGATGTTCAGTCCAGAGATCACAGTCCCCCGATCAGTCCCCGATCAATCCCCGATCAGTCCCCGATCAGTCCCCGGCACTCCGAGCCTCCGCTCCTGCCTGTTGCTCTGAGTGTGTAGAATGTCAGTGTGTGCGATCTCCTTCCCTCCTCCTCCTCCCCCTCCTCCTCCCCCTCCTCCTCCTCCTCCTCCTCCTCCTCCTTCTCCCCGGTGCTGCTGCCTGCACCCTCCCCCTCCTCCTTCTCTACATTTTACTAACCTATCAGCGCCACCTACCTGGAGAAGGTTGTCACCAGAGGAGGACATGAGGACCTCACTCATCTCCAGGACTGATCTGATGGGTCCTGGAGGAGGAATTCTTCTTCTTCTTCTCTAAATAAATCACATTAGTAGTTTAGGGCAGAACTGCAGCCGAAAAGAAGAAGATTACAATAAATGAGTTCTGAATTCTAGGTATGGAGATGTTTTGCACTTACATTGCTCCAGCTCACATGTTCCATACCTATAGGATTCTCAGTGAATGAAAACCTTTCTCCGATTGGAAGAGGTGGAGGGACAAGCAGTGGCTTCAAGATCTCCACCTTATCCAACCAGAAAATGAATTGTATCATTGAGAAATATGTATGTAGCGCTGGTAGATTTGTGATCTACCATCTGATAGGTAAATTTAGTGAATTGCTTGTTATAGGAAGTTAGATTTGCCTCTGTTCCAGCTTGGCTGACGTTGTGTGTGGTTCCACATTGTGCCCGTGGGTGTCGTTGTCACCATCGGCGGGTGTTAGAAGAGCAACGTGTTGAAGCGGATGAGTGCTCCTCTGTCCCAGAGACAACTCGGTGGAGGTGGTCCTCGGAGTTGCATTCTGGGAGAGGGTATTTATGGGACAGACGCCATGTTTAGGGGCTCATTTTCAGCCACCTGCTGGCCCTCCTGGCCGACAGGTATGTGTTAGAGTACCACCTCTTGGTCCTCCGTTCCCGCCGATGCGGCGCGTGGGTGGGCCCAGAAGCCTGTCTGGGGCCTACCACAGCGGCCGAGGAATGGTCCTGAGTTGTCTATCCTGAGTGAAGAAGCTGGACAACCGAGGAGATCCCAGGGGAGGACCCGTCATGGAAGGATCATGCAGAGTGCTGGTCTGGAGAGGGGCCTGGTGACTCGGTTGGAGGACGTATCCTAAAGTGATCCTACCGCATAGTACTGCCGGGTTGGCTTAAAGGTCCAAGTACTGTGTCTGACATTCATCGCAAACTAATACATCCTGTGGCAGAGGATTGTACGGGTTTATTCAAGCAAGTCTGTGGCAGAGACTTTTGTTCATGCTACGTACTGGCTGCTAGGCAAGTGTGAGAGGCCTATCTAGGCGAGCAAAGATCGTGTCCCACAAAAAGGGAATTGCATTCAATTACAGTATTCAACCTTAAAGGATGTTCTAAAGAAACCTAAAGAAAGGTATTTGAGCTTCCCTGCAGTTTTCCTCCTGCCTCTTTCCTGCTACTTCCTTCGTTACTTGGTTCAATAAAGCATTGAAAATGTACTCAAGTGTTGGTGCTTATATCGTCCAGAGGTAAACTCAACGGAACCCTAGACCCGGTGCCGGTGAAACAGAGGTATCGAGAGTGAAGGTAACAGCCCGCTTAAACCAGCAGCTCCACCGAGAGTTAGTGCTACATGTGGGGGCTCGTCCGGGATTTGTTGACCATCAATTCTCGCAACCCAGAGAGGTATTTCACCGGGAGTTTACGGTGAGAGCTGGACTTTGTCAATTTTTCAGGAAGAGAAGAGGTTAAAAATTGCAGGACTTTATTTCTGAATGCGTAGGCCGCGGGCGCCAGTAAAAGCCCGGGAGCTACGTGATCAGAAAAACAAGTGGGAGGAGCCTACCCTACTTGATACCGCGTGGGACGCGTGTATGTGTTTGGCGCCAGAGAAGAAGAGAGGCCTCGTGATCATGCTGAGAAGATCAGAGTGTGGCCATGTCTTTTTCAGCGATGCAGCCAATTATGGGACCAAGAATGTTCACTGCAAGCACTGTGTCGAGTGTTGTACTGACCAGAACCGTGCTTGCGAACACTGGCGTTCATCTGAAGCCACAGGGGAGGTTTGTTCTGTATACCTCAGGAGATATTGAAGGACTGGGCATGATCTGTCACCGATGTGAAGGACTGGCCGTGCATCTCCTTCCATTTGGCCGATGTCCACAATGTGGAGAGTATTTGTTTGTGGTGGAGCAACCTACCACGTCGCCCCGTGCTTATCAAATGGATTGGGCAACAGGTATCGCCACAGTAGAAGCTGCTACTACTACAGAGAGAGAACGGCAGGCCACCACTTTGCCTGTTGTTGACAAGAATGTTCCGGAGAGAGACACTGCTGTTGCCGTCTCACCAGCGGACATTGCTTTGAATTCTGTGTCCACCACGCCTGTCTCTGTTGTACCTGTCCAGAGGAAGGTGGGATATGTGAAGGCTTCCCGCGGCCGTGGCCGAGGCCTACCCCAGAGACTACTCGAACCGGATCCAACAAAGTCCACATCAGGAACGGGTAAGCAGCTGATGGGGAATGTATCTAGGACTGTAAAAAAATACCTGCCAGCAGAAGAACTGGGAGATTCGGAAATAGAATCCTTGTCGGATCTTTCCGGTGATGATGACCTATTTGAGACTATGTCACAAGAGCTGTTATGGGCACAAGGCGAGGATGTCGCCTCTGCTATGACTCTCCCTGAATGGACAGCCCTGAGTTCTGGGAAGACGTCACCCTGTGTGGAGCCACATAGCACTGTAAATGAGACATTGTCAAAAGTTGTTATTTCACTTCAGACACCGGCTGGGTCTATGGTGAGCAAATCATTGGATTCCTGTGTGCCTCCTGGTATGGGGAAAAATAGATCCATGTCCAAACTTGCACGTTTGCAGAGAATGTTGAACAAGCGTGTAGCTACGGAATATGGCTTGGAGTTCCCTTATGTCCCTCAGGATATAATGCAAGTGATTGAAGTTAACCGGGAACTTTGGTACAGTGAAGCTGTTTGGGACTACTTGTCTGTGCCTAGGCCTTTCCGAAAGACTGGATGTTCTGTTAAAATGGATGAACGTTTTAGTGGATGTTTTATGCACTGGAACTTCGGTCAGCACATCTATGATGACAAAGTCGTTATCTGCAGGCCCGGAAAAGAGGACGTTGTATATTTCATTACTACAGTAGATAAACTGGGAAAGACACTGACCTTGCCAGATCCCTGGTTTTATTGGTGATTATGGACAAAAGAACTTTGGAGTTAGTTAGTTAGTTAGTGTCAGTATAAAGAGATCTTCGTGGTCAAGATCTGGATATTCATCTCAGTGTTTCAAATCCAAGGACTTCTTTTTGCTAGCCGGATTTCTTTCATTTGAAAAAAAATTTATACAGGGATGGACTCCTAAAGATTATTTTGATATAGATTATGGGAAGAGAGTCTCATTTTTAAATTATGCTTTGCTCCTGAAGTTGTACAGGATATATGTGTGTTAATATGCTTTCCTTTTCAGGAATCATTTGATCCTCTATCAAGCTGTTAGGATTTTCAGCTAGATAGACAGTGAGGTTATGTACAGTCATAGGATGGTTTTGTTTACGGACGTGAACATATTGTTTTATAGATGTTAATCTTATAATGTCTTTCCACTGTCTTTCCTTCTTCTTTATCTAATCCAAGTTTTAAGCTCAAATACCTACTCCCAGGCTTGGGAGTTATTATCATTATTTTTGGACAGACGTTGGGGACAACGTCTATTGTAGTGGGGGGAGTATGTAGCGCTGGTAGATTTGTGATCTACCATCTGATAGGTAAATTTAGTGAATTGCTCGTTATAGGAAGTTAGATTTGCCTCTGTTCCAGCTTGGCTGACGTTGCGTGTGGTTCCACATTGTGCCGGTAGGTGCTGGCAGCACTCATGTGTCTATTTCCCAAAGACAACCTCTGGATATAATGCTGAGCATGTGCACTCAACTTCTTTGGTCGACCATGGTGAGGCCTGTTCTGAGTGGAACCTGTCCTTTTAAACTGCTGTATGGTCTTGGCCACCATGCTGCAGCTCAGTTTCAGGGACTTGGCAATATTCTAATAGCCTAGGCCATCTTTATGTAGAGCAACAATTTTTTTTTTTTAGATCCTCAGAGGAGTTCTTTGCCATAAAGTGCCATGTTGAACTTCCATAACACCAAATTTAACACACCTGCTCCCCATTCACACCTGAGACCTTGTAACACTAAGGAGTCACATGACACCGGGGAGGGAAAATGGCTAATTGAGCCCAATTTGGACATTTTTACTTAGGGGTGTACTCACTTTTGTTGCCAGCGGTTTAGACATTAATGGCTGTGTGTTGAATTATTTTGAGGGGACAGCAAATTTACACTGTTATACTTTACATTGTAGCAAAGTGTCATTTCTTCAGTGTTGTCACATGAAAAGATATAATAAAATATTTACAAAAATGTGAGGGGTGTACTCACTTTTGTGAGATACTGTATGTTTTAACGATTTACATTATTCAGACAAGGTCACAAGAATGTTGATTTTGTTTCCATTTCTTGACAACTTTCTCCGGCATGACTGGCTCTATCCCTGGTGATGTGTATCCAGTGTATTCCCCACATGTAACAACTCTTTGCATTTTAAATCTCCTTAAAATAAAAAATTTATAAGAAAAAAAATAATACCTTGCCTGTGTTAAGGCGCTTCCTTTAGCCCGGGTTCACACTATAATTCGCTGCGGACCGCACAGGAGCGCTGTGCGTCCCTGTTCACCATTTCAGGGACGAATCAGGGCCGATTCTATGCCTGAATTCGGCCCTGAAACGCAGCCAAAGACGCACAGCGTTTTTGTGCAGTGCGCACCGCGGCCGCCCCGGAGATATGTGAACCGGCTCCATAGGGAGCCAGTCACATTCTCCTGCTATGCGAATTAGATGTGCGGAAACGCACATCTAATTCGCATAGGTGTAAACCCGGGCTTACTGGGTAACAACGCTTTGTTTTTGCCTCCAAATCGCTCTCCTGCATTGTCATCTTGTCACATGTACTTCCAAAGAAAGATTATAAAAGGCCTTTGTACAGACATGTAATTGGCTGCAGGGGATCGGTAGTGCTCAGATGCAACAATGAATGAAAAAAGTGAAAGGACATTTTTTTTTCTAGTGGACCTCATCCTTCCATTATCTTGGCATCCTTTCTGATGCGGTAGGGACCGCCATCACAGTAGGTGAACTGAAAAGCTACATCAAGGTGGCATAGACAGGCAGATCCCCTCTCTTAATGGCAGATCAGCCATTACCTCTTTTTAAATTAGGTAACTTTGTGCTTAACAAACTACAAAGGATAAACACGTATATTTATCTGGGATATATAGTCACTACATTGTTGTCCATGACAGTTGTGATGACTGACAGTATTGGCCCAGTGTGGAGTGTCACAAATGTCCTGTAGTACTGGTGTAAGTTGAGAAAAGCAACAAATTAAATATTAAACTGTGATGGTGCCCCTTGTTTATTTATTTACTAATATGCTGGTCATGTTGCATTAATCGTAGGTAAATTAGACTTTATCGGCACACAGAAATTTTTTTATTTTATTTTTAGTATACACTATAGCAGGGATATACAATTAGCGGACCTCCAGCTGTTGCAAAACTACAAGTCCCATCATGCCTCTGACTCTGGGTGTCATGCTTGTGGCTGTCAGAATCTTGCTATGCCTCATGGGACTTTCTGCAACATCTGGAGGTCCGCTAATTGCATATCCCTGCACTATAGGATAACAGACCTGGGACATCTTTGGGGGCTCCAAAGAGAATAGTAATGCGGCTTACTTGCTGTGCCCCCTCACCCTCCTGTCAAGCCCTGTTCTGGACCACATTCCTCTCTGAATAATGTGTCTGGGTTTCAGGGGGTCTGAATCCCAGACAGGTGGCAACCCTAACTTCATTGCTCCCAACTGACCCTGATTTGGATCACAATCGCTCTGTCCCGCCTTTCTACTTAAAGCCCAACTACAGTAAACTTGAAAGTTATCCCCTACAACAGTATAGCTGTGCCTGAACTGCAATAAAAGCACTGTTACTTATCTGATATCCCCCCCCCCCCCCCGCAGGCGATGATCCCTCATGCTCCGGTGGGGGACTGTCCTTCAGCATCATCAATTCCATTGCAGGGCTATGTTGTAGAGGATTTGCTTGTGGGGGTCGTATTTTGCATCTGGATTCTGAGGAGTACATTTATACAAAGAGGAGAAGGATTAGGGGGAAAGTAGGGTAAGCAGAAAGGTTAGGAACTGGAGTCGCTCCAACATGGTCATGAGGTGGTACTGTCTAGGTTGCCCTCTGCCCAGGAGATGAAGTCCGATGAGTAGCGGAACATGGACCACGAAGTCCAAGTAAGAGAGAACTGATTGTCTTTAGTAGATTCCTCAGCCAACAGACGTTCAAGGTCTCTAATGCGGTCCATCTCAATAGCCCACTCCCCCAGGGAAGGTACAGTTCTTGACTTCCAATATCTTGGAATCACCATTCTAGCCGCGGCCAAGAAGTGACGTATAACATCTTTTTTAATGGACTTAAGTGTGCCCGGGAGCATGGATAAGAGAGCTATTGGTAAAACAAATATAAATGTCTAAGCGCAATTTTAACATGTGTTAGTAGAACTGTACATATCATCACAACTACTTTGGGCATCCAGGTGGGTTATACCTTGTTTTTTTTTTTTCAGGATAAATTGGGCTTTCATTTGATGGTAAATGGTAATAGATATCTACTGATTTTTTTTATATATATTATCATAGAAAAACTGACCCAAAATAATAAAAAAAGTATTTTTTCTAAATTTAGCTGTATATTTCTTTTTACTACCATAACCTACCACCAAAGAACAACTCAAAATAAATTTTCCTGCTCCCGCCAATCGCAGCAATACCACATATGTGTATGTTAGTTGTATGTAATAATACAGCCCATAATACATTGCTGCAAAGAAACAATGATGAAGTTCATGAATGAGTTAGTATGTTTCTTATTATTATAGAAGGACATGTATTAGAAAGATTAAAATGTAGTTTACCTATGTAGGGCAAAGGTCCACCTTAACCTACCAGTCTGTCTTTGGAGTGTTGGAGGAGCAAATACAAGTTCCATGCAGGTAGCGTTATAGTTGGGATGCAAACCAAGAACCCCAGCGCTGTAAGGTAAGAGTGCTAACCACTAAGGCAGGGGTCTACAAACTTTCTAAACAAAGGTCCAGTTTGCTGTCCTTCAGACTTTAGAGGGGCTGTAGCCAATAGGAGTGGAAAATGCCCCAGTATCAGAGGGGGTAGACCATGTCTCAGGCTTGGTGGTCAGTGGGAGTAAAACTGACATAGCACCCGTGGTCAGTAGGTGGAGGAAAAGTGCCCCATTGTTGGTATTAGTGGGAGGAATTATGCCTCATCATTGATGTCAGTGGAAGGAATAGTGCCCTACGGTTGGTGTTCATGGGAGAGAAATAGTACCTCAATGTTGGTGTCAGTGGGAGGAATGGTGCCTCATATTGATCGGTGGACAGTGCCCCAAGGGCCGGATAAAGGCAAGAAAAGGGCCACATCCAGCCCTTGGACTGTAGTTTGGAGGCCACTGCACTAAAGCATTGTGCTGCCTCTCTGTAAAGCATCTAATGTGGCAATGGAAAATAGAAAACATCCTAATAAAATCTAAATGTGACTGCATCCAACAATCAAAGAAAACTGCAGTGAATTTCATGTACCCAAATATTATTTTAATTTGAAGCACACCATCAAAGCCTAGTGGAGGTATATTACTTCATACATTGTTTCACATTCAGTTGCTCAAACATTTTTCTCTTTGACATTTAGTAAATTTAGCAGGCTTATATATTTAAATTCATTTTTTAGAATCTCTACACTGTGAATGGAATGAACAGTGGGCGCAATAAAGCGCCCGCATCATGGGATTGTGGTTGCCAAAGAAAAAATATTTTATAAAGTTTTAATTTTCAAAAAAAAAAAAAAAAGAAGAGGTCACGAGGCAAGGAGCGGGAAGAACGTTTTCTCCTCAGACTAAGAGGCTATATAAGCCTCTGTGTGACAGACCCGCTCACACTTGCCCTGAGGTGGCTTAAGTTTGAGCTCCCCTTCCCTCCCACCCTTGTCGCTGGCACTATTATGTGGTTATGTCACCCTTGAATCAAGGGGGGACTTGTTTTTTATGAATGTAATTTTTCAGCTCGAGTCCTATGACTGAGCAAGTTAGAATTGGTTTTAATTTGAAAGAATATTTATTTATATTTCATGGTTTATTTGAATAAAGTTATTTGTTTAATTCTAATACCAATAAAGGTGCCGCGGCCAATTTTATTCCAACCTGTTGTAGTGTGATTATTTATTATTATATAGTGCAACCTACAATTCCATGTTCTTGGATTGAGTGACTCAAACATAAAACAATTGTATAACTGCATTGGTGATCTATCTTTATTGGTTGTCTGATATGCCGAAAACAGGGTGAGGCAAAGCAAATACTTTCTTGATAGTAGTACTCAAGTATAGTGTAAGAGCACATAGCCATGAACTGATCAGACATCCTCTGTACCACCCATATGTCAATAGAACAATAGCCATCACCTGAGATTGGCTGGCATCTTCTGATCCTGTCTAAAGCCTAGTACACACTACAAGTTTTTTTGTTCAACCCAGTGGGTAAAACAAAATAAAAAACTGACAGCTCAGTTCAGAGCCACTGCACTTACAATGTGATGTTAGTACAGTGATCTCCCCTGCTGTTCTATTGTGTTCTGACAGGGGGATGGTTCCCGGCCAGGACACTCCGGTCAGCTCTCTCAGCCATTGTTGAGCGCCAGCGCTGTGCTGATCGGGAGTCGGTAGGCAGACCTTTTTCGGTCATGCATTCTTCTGTTGGACCTGCTGCAGTACACACAGGCTGAATGTCGGCCGGTTTCCATTTAACCAGCCGATGCTGCCCCACATTCAGCCCGTGTGTACTAGGCTTAAAGATGTTCAAAGATTTCACTCAAAATGATATCAATATTGATTTCCCCAGTTTGAATGGAATGGCCAGGGCTTAAAGCTGAAGATTAGGTATGGCATTTTTTCTATAGATACACTGGTCCACGCTAGTATGAACTGTGTGTGGGTATATACAGTATGTGCCATCAGGGCTGCTGTTAGAAATCACGGGCCCCGTACAGCCTACCTGACAGGGCCCCTACCCCTGAACATATCAAAACAATAATTTCACTAAGGTTCGATTCACAGAACTGCGAATTGGATGCATTTCTAACCGATGTGAATTAGTCCGGCTTTCAATGGAGCCGGTTCACACATGTCCAGGGCGGCTGTGGACCATTTCTGAAAAGGGTCCTGTGCGATATTGTTGGGGGTGGGCTTTGGTGAGATATCAGGGGTCTAAACAGATCCCTGACATCTCACCTTTGAGACAGAGAAAGGAATTGAGGCTATAGATTCTTCAATTCCTTCCTCTGTAGCCTTGGCTACGCTGAAGATCAATGAACAGGAGGCAGGGGTTTACCATGCTCAGTTATCAATGGACACAGACGTGATCAGTACTGATCACTCACTTCGTCCATTCAAAAAAGAAAGGGACTATAATACCAACCAGTGGTGGCTGGTGCTCAAAATTTGGCAGGGCCCCTACAGGAGACGGATGGCAGCCATCACCCCCGCCACCCACAGGAGACTGACAGTGGCCAACACCCCCAACCCCCCACGGGAGACGGACGGCGGCGATCACCGATCACCCGGCACCCCCCCCCCCCTACGGGAGACGGACGGCAGATGCCTTACCTTATGGAGGCAGGGAGATTCTGCTGATTCTGTCAGGGAGCACATAGAGAGACATTCTCCTCCTGACCGCACAGGAACAGGAAATGTGTCCTGTGACACAATTACTCAGGGAGTCCTAAGACTCCCTGGCCAATAGGGGCTTCCCGAGTGGCCGGGAGGAGAATAAAGGAGACAATGGCAAATATTAATTTGCTATTGTCACACAAGTGGGTGTGCTTGGGGCGCAGAGCACTGCGACCCGAGCCTACCCTTTTTTAAAGCCTATTAGAGCCTCTGGCTCTAATCAAGTTTTTTAAAAAAAACAAAAAACCCTTGGAATCCATGCGTCCAGCGCCCCGCATGTAGATTAGGGGGCCGGACGCATGGATGGGGGGGACGCTCCCCTGTGCCCCTAATGGAGCGGCCACCACTGATAACAACAATATAACAATTGCCATACCCAAACTTCAGTTGTAATACCCCACTTAATGAATATGTTAACCCAACATTTCATATTCCTGATATGTGCCTGCTGTACTTGTATGAAAAAGTATCCTGTTCTCTTTGTATTGCTTCCTCTGTGTGAAATACCTGATGTTCCTGCCAGTCCTGCCTCTGCTTTTCTATTACAAACTGACCTCACTAGGCATAAGAGCACCACGTGGTCAGTTTACTGTCTGTGCTGGGAACCCTGCTCTCCAATGATAACACTTGTGCTGTGTCCCCCTCCCCACACCCATTTACTTGGAAGATGAGTGTACTGTTGTTTCTCCTCCCCCAGCTCTCTGAGCCGCCGTTTGTGATACACGCTCTGAAGGTACTGTATGCTGGACCTTCAGAGTGCATGCGTCACAAGACAGTGCAAGTTTAGGAGATATTCACACCACCTACAGTTTAGCCTTATAATAAGCTAACCTGTAGGTATAAGTGGTAGAACAGAGTTTACTACCACTTCAAGGAATGATTTAAAATGAATAGCCAGGGTTAACTAGCTGGAGCAGGAGGCTATCTCCTGGACAGAAGGAAAATCCCGATGAGGGATTGAGAGCTGTCCCACTCCACTCAAAACACACAGATTCATGTGCTTGCACATACTTTTGACAATCTTACTGTAGTGGAAATTATAAATGATCTTCTTGGTGATATTTTGATGGGTAACCAGCCCTTGAAATAACACTCACTTAATTCACTCACAGTGGAGATGACTGACTGATTTTGTTATAGGTGGTCGTTCTTTCCTCATGTGTGGCCTCTGATATTGACATGTAAGTCGTTTGCTATCCACGGTGGTTATTATTTAGTCACTAACGTGGATGGCACGTTATGATATTTTCAGGTTATGTGTGTTATTTTGTGTATAAAGGTAGCTGTTTGAGTATTATAGTTTTCAGTATCATTCATGCTTATTGAGTATGCAAGTCATCGTTTGAGCTCATTTTGGTAGTTCAAGTGTGGTGGGTATGCTGGTTTAGCAGTGAGTGCTTTGATTGTTGCGCTCGCTGTTTATCCAAGCGTTTTCCACTCTCTGTAAGGCTTCCAGGTTGGGTTTTAGATTTTCCCACATTCAAAATGGCTTGGTTGTATGTGTTTACTATATAAAGCGGTGCATCAGTACGCCGCCCGTGCTCCAGGACTAGTCAGATTAAAGACGAAATGCGTCAGAAGGACACCATTGGAGGAACTCTTAAAGATTTCAATGTTTATTGGAGGACTATACATAAGTCACATGCTTCACTGTTTGGGACTTTTTACTTTTTAAAATCATTTTGTCAATCACTTTTTATTCATTTATTTTGTTTTGTGCTTGCATATTTGGATAACATGTCACTTTAAGATCGCAGCCCATATTTTATCTATTGCTATTTGTGTGTATTTCACTTTGAGTTGCTGCTATAATTGTTAGGTTTTGCTCAGCGCCGTTTTCTTTTATATTGAGATAAAATACCTTCTGACTTTTACCAACCACTTTAAGGTAAAAAATGTTTAAGTATCAGCATCCCCCCTCACCCCCCCCTTTTACTTACCTGAGCCCTCATTCGATCCTGCGCCGTGCACGTCGGCAGCTCTTCTCTCCCCTCACTTCTGGTTCTGGCTTTGCTGGGGCACCGGGAGCCATTGTCTCCCGCTGCTGTCAATCAAAGCCAGTCACAAGGGAGTAGGGCAGGGCCGAGTCCCACTGTCTGTGTCAATGGACGCAACAGCAGGGCCTGGGAGCAAGCAGCTTCCCATGGGGGCACTGGCGAGAGAGAAGAGGCCAGAAACGCTAGCAGGGGACCCAAAAAGAGGAGGTTTGCAGCCGCTATGTGCAATTCCATTTCATAAAGGGGGTAATTATAGACATGTTTGTTACTTTTTTTTAATATACCTTGACAATCACTTTAATTTCATGCACTTTCTGCCTGTGCAGAAGTCTTATCAGTTACCATTGTTCAACAGACGTGCGTGGCGCAGGGTCGAATGAGGGCTCGGGTAAGTAAAAGGGGGGTGAGGGGGGATGTTGATACCTAAACATTTTTTACCTTAAAGTGGTTGTAAAGTCAGAAGGTATTTTATCTTAATGCATTCTCCGCTACGTTCTCTTTTGGGCCTCCCTTTTCCTTTTTCATCTGTGGACTACAGAACACCTCTCTCCATGTTTAAAGAAGAGGAGAGAGGGATGTTCTGTAGTCCTGTCCTAGGGTGATATTTCTGCTCCTATATTGATAGAGTAAACTAGGGCATGCATTGTCACCTTAGAGCAGAAGTTGCATTGCTATTATTATTATTACTATTATTATTATTACTATTATTATTATTATTTTCAATGCGATTATTGCCAGCGGCTATAGCTCCCGGCCAGGACGGCTCCCCCCACCCCCCATCAACACTGACTGTGCTGATAGGTGAAATGAGCATCATCTATGGGCTGTCTGTGGGGTGTAGAGGGTAATGCTTTCATACTTATGGAATTTTCATTCCTTTAATGTGTCAACTAAACTTTCAGTTGAGCTACAACTTTGCTCTAGGTTTAGAAAAAAAGGAAAACTGCGCATAGAGATTAATAAGCTGCCAACACTCCACTAGACAATAGTGCAAAAAAACATGTAAACACATTAGTGCAGCTAATGATGTCCAATAGGACAAAACGTGTCGGGTGATGGTCGTGGAATCATTGCATACTTACCTACATGTTACAAACTTGTTTATCCAGAATTTTTGTAAGTGCAGACCCCTTTTTTAAAAATAAATATACCAAACGGTATTACACTATGTGCAGTTCTCTTTTTTTCATGCGCATCATGGATCATTGCACCATTTGATGTGGTTCACCCTAGGTTTTGGAGTCTGTGTCTTGCTACCAGGAACCTTTGGGGTATATTGGATGGGACCTATTTTGCTTACAGTGTCCTCCTGTGGTGGATTTAGTTGAGGTTCATCCTCACCAATGCATGTTTGACACACCTGCTATATAGTACATGTGTCCATCATTTCTGGTGAGCGTGCCAACCGCATAACTTTCTAACTTTCACTTTTTGGAATCAATATTTTAGCAATTTCCCTGTACGCGTCAAGAGAGACTTTTTATGGTCGTTTATTCTTCGGATTAACCACGTCTTGGTGTCTCCACATGAATTTTGACTTTTAAATGTTTTTTTATATCATTTTTTGCACTTATATATATGGGTTGTTCATTCACTCATGTTCACTGTTGAATTGACCATGTATGTTTATTCATTTGCTTTTATATTCACCATTTTGAGCACTACACTCATTTTTTACATGTTTCTTTGCACTATATTTGCTATAGGTTTGTCCAAACAATAAGTTTGGTCAGTATCATGTAATAATATAGAAGTGCCCTTCAAACCCTGCAGTTCTAAAGATTTCCCAGAACGACCATCAAAATTACAGCTTGCATGTGCAAGCTGTATAGAAAAAGAATTAAAACTGCGCTATAACCAAGTGAGCAATATATAATCAAAGAGCTGCACTCCCGACAATAAACATCAATTGTGGAAAGAAATATATAAAAAATGGGAGTTGCGCTAATGCATGTGTAATCAAAAATATGTAACCAAAAAATGAACAAAATATAATAATACGTGCAGACACAAGTGAAAAAAAATATCAATTGAATGTGATCCACCAAAATGTCCCATCAAGATGAAAAGTTCAATGTAAATGGTAATGACTCCAGATAGCCCACAGATAGTGTAGAAAAAGTCCAGATAATGATTAGTGCTTATTCCGTGACTACAAAGGAGGATCCACCACCGAAAAATGGAAGGGGTTAATGCTTACCAAATGGCCATGACCCCCCACCACAGAGGATCACAGCTAGCAGAAAAACTTTAAACAGACAATGGGAGCTCCTATCGACATCCACTAGAGGTCATCACAGTGTCAGCCACACCAGCAGAACTCATAGCGGGGATGTACCATAGAATACAAAAGGGGAGCTCACATAGTGTAAAACTGTAAGGTTTATTTTAAAATAGGATACAAAAATGGACACTTACAAATGTGCGGAAATAAATAGCCTAAAGTCCGGTTCCTTGGCCACAGGAGCGCGGACAAACCCGTCCTCTTAGGAAGCAACACTGTTTGGGGGTGACGTCAGCGCGTCGTCTGGCTCCGCCCTACGCATTTAGTGACATCATCACGTCTTCCAGGGGCACAGGCGGCGCACTACGTCACCTCCTTAAATAATCACATAACAAAACCACGCCTCGCTCTGGATTCCTACATGCCGAGAGTCACCCAGGATACGTCAGAAACTTCCTGCGTCTGGTTACACTTCTCAGCACAGGCAATCCGCAAAGGCTATATGGTTATGATAATCTAAGCATCAATATACATGTGCAAAAATGATATACAAATATATATCACATCAAATACAGATGTAGGACCAGAGATAAAACATAAATGAAATGGAATAAAACTATTTAGCAAAAAGAGAGCGATCAGGGACCTATAATAGGTGACTAGAAATCCGGGGATAGTAGTTACACTTCTAACATCTAGGGGGTTGCAAGGCCTATTTATAAGCAAAACGAACAATCCAGAGGGGACATTTTGGTGGATCACATTCAATTGATATTTTTTTTCACTTGTGTCTGCACGTATTATTATATTTTGTTCATTTTTTGGTTACATATTTTTGATTACACATGCATTAGCGCAACTCCCATTTTTTATATATGTGCAAGCTGTAAGCTGTACAAGATCCATGCATCTCTACTAGGCCTCCCAGTGTGATGAGGGAATGCATTCAGTTTGGAAATCTCCTTTAAAACCCAAGAACAATAAATTTTCTGCATTAGGTGGATTTCTTATCTACATGATTTTATGATTTGGGATTAAGTTGTTAAAAAAATTCTTGGCATTCTATATCTAGAGATAAAATCTGAATTATTTTGCTATTATATACACTGTATGATAATGTTCTGCCAAGAATGCATACCACTTCATGTTAATTATCCAATCTACACCGATATGAGACCAAAAATAATGGAATAATAAACGGCAAAACATACTTCTAACATTTTTTATTTCATAAGAGTAACTGCTGGGAATCATGCCAGTGAGTAATTCACATACATGTTTTATATCACTTTATTATTTGTAACATAGGGAGCGGAGTTCCTTCTGTTATCACAGGGGTGGTTTATTTTATAGGAGGAAAACAATTTTCTAACATAAAACACTGTCAGATAAGAGTGAAAGTTAAAGTGTGAGCATGTAAAGTTGAAAGGATATTTGATAGTTTAAGTTATGTGAACATGACAAACTTGTTTGGAATTTAATAATTGTGATACCATGAGGCCAATGGAGGCATAATACATATTTCTTGTTTAATAGATTTTTATACTATGCACACTGTTCTCGGTGTCAGATACTAATCCACTGACAGCTTGTTAAAAAGTATTTTAATGCAAATAAAAACTGGGTGATCAGTGTACTGGACCAATGATACTAACTTTAACTATTTGGTGTAATTGCCTTAAACGCTTTTCCCTTATGTCTCCCTGCTCCCCTCTTATAAATGTATTATTTAACCCTCTCATTCCGGATAGTATGTCCCTGGGCAGGATTTTTCCATGGGTAAATGTACATCTCTTTCAACTCAGGAACCTTGTTCATCCCATAACAAGGAAGCTACATACCTTTAATATTTTAAGTGAGAAATTTGACCGACCACCACATCTTTTTCACTTCTATATGCAAATTAGACACTTCTTTCATTCTAAATCACCATCCCTACTCTAGATAAGCCTACTACTTTTGAATGTCTGTGTGCTCAAGGCCCTCATCAATTGCATCTAATTTCCTGTATCTATCGTATCCTCCATGAGTCGTTTCCCATCACGGAGACATTACATCTTTATATGCGCAGATGGTCTCATCTAGTGGGCCGTCCTGTCACAATACAGATGTGGGATAGAATTTGGTCCTCTATATTTAGATCTTCCAAATGTGTCACTCAGAGGGAGACAACCATTAAGATTCTCATGTTCTGGTACAGAACTCCCGATGTGATTCACAAGTATGACCCATCAGTCTCACAGCGTTGTTGGCGATGTGGAACTGATATAGGTTCACTGTTCCACATTTTTTGGCAGTGCTCTTTGATTCAACCCTTTTGGTGTGATGTGCATTTTCTTATACAACAGGTGACTGGGGTGTCCCTTCCGGTGGATCCCTTGAACTATTTATTGGGCTTACCTCCATCAGGGGTATCTAAAAAGACAAACAAATTAATATCCTACATATTACTAGCCGCCAGGAGACTTATCCCGTTATTCTGGTTATCCAATACTCCACCTCCACGGTCCAGGTTACTACATTTGGTGACTGAGATCCGGACAATGCATTTTTTGACGGCCTCGGTTCACGACTGTGTCTCCAAATTTATTGAAATATGGGAACCATGGGATCTTTCGGAATACGGGACCCCCTTGTCGTCAGATGCACCCTAATCTTAATTCATCCCTATTTTACCAGTGTATATGGCTTGAACTGATCTCAAGGATCCAGACTCCCTTTAATATTACGCTTATTATACACACCATGAGGAATTGCTCTACTATACTTATGTGTCTTGTTACTGTGAACACTTTCTTGTTACCTATATTTGTTACTTTATATTCTGTTTTCCTTTTTTCTATTATGATTGCTGTATAATGCACTTGCATTGATAATGTAATGTTCATTTTGTTACAACTTTGTACTTAATTATTGAAAAACCAATAAAAAAATACAATTACAAAAAAAAAACAAAAAAAAAAACTGGGTGATCGATGGAATAAAGGAGGTTTTGTGTTTGCTGAGGCATGAGGCTTATAATTTTGAGTGGTATACAACACAATACTCAATCTGGCCTAACAAACATACCCCAGTATATGCTCCTCCTGTCTAGCACTTCATGTTTGGGTTTGTGTCCTTCTTTGTCTGTTTGCATCGCCACCTATCTTCATTAATGATAATTATTTCACCTTTTTGGTCTCCTGAAGAAGCTTAGCCCACGAAACGCATTGCGACTTATCACTTGAACCACCATTTCTAAACATCAAGTTATCGTCATTATAGATTACATCCACCTAAACAATATTGAGATATTTATTAGACATGTGCGATTAGTTTCGTACAAATTGAAAATTCGTACAAATTTCCGTAAATTCGTACATTTGGGAGGATCAGAAATACGAATGGCTATGCTTCCGAATTTTGTACGAAATAAGAAATTTAATTTACGAATTTTGGATCCAAATTCCTAACGAACATTCGTAATTGTTACAAAAAGTTAACGAACCTAAAATTTAAAAACCCAGGAAGTCAGCACAGCACAGGGATGGTGGGAGCCCCTCATTATGATAAATTCATCATAACGAACGTTCGTAATTGTTAGGAAAAGTTAACAAACCTAAAAGAAGTTAAAAACCCAGGAAGTCAGCACAGCACAGGGATGATGGGGGCCCCTCATAATGATAAATTCATCATAACGAACATTTGTAATTGTTACAAAAAGTTAATGAACCTAACGAAAATTCGGATTTCGTACGAATTTAAATTGAATTTCGACCACAAATTACGAAATACGAATTAATTCTAATAGGAAACGGAATAAAACAAAACAAATTTATTGACGGCGCACATGTCTAATATTTATATGGTGAGCAGAATAGTCAAGGTGTTTTATCATGATGATTGGTTCATTGATATTTGTGCCTTTATTGATCCTATATGTATTTGAAATGATTTTAAATATTTTGGTGTGAAATAAAATGAATTGAGATTTTAATGTAGTTGATTATACTTTACTCCTGAGGTTGTTAGCACTTGAAAGGGTCCTATATTTTTTTATTTCTTTTTGGGTACAAAACTGGGTGATTGATGTTTGTTGAGGTCTGTTTTAAGCTTGTGACGGAACTGTCCACCACCCAGCTTGGGTGCCTCCGTCAAGATATATAGCTTCCTCCAGTCTGGATCCAGGAACCAGGTATTAACGCTGAGCACCTAAGAACTAGACGACACTAGCTACTGGAATACTGGAAATGGAACTCTTTATTGTACAGAAATACAGGTTTGTATACACTTCAGAAGTAGGTCAGTCACCACATGAACAATAAAACCAAATATTACCCAAAACATCACACAATGGTTAGATAACAAGGTAGAGTTAATACAAATCTAATCCCATTATGTAGGAACCTCCAAGAGTTAGCCAATTTAGCCAACAAACAGTAACAATAGGTGACTCAATTGACTCGCTATGTCTAGACAACGCTTTGATTAATCAGGGATCCCAGACTGTCTAGCAACAGTCTACAACACTCTATGAGACAAAATTTATACAATGTTCTAGCAGTCTGAAAAGGTGGGTTATACCTTATCACAATGTTTTTGTTGCTGTCCTTGCCTTTTCCCAGGGACAATTACACCCCACATTTCTGGTAAAGGTGTTGCAGGGAAAAGAATTAGGGGAAATACCCTCAATGCAGTCCAAGACAGAAATAAAAACCTGACAGCAAATTTAACTCATCTCCAATTGGCAAGAGATAAGTTTTAGGACTGTCCCAAGTCTGACACATACTAATATTATAATACAGGATTTAAATAGAGCCAACAGTTTGCTCGGAGCTTTACAAAATGAAGGCAGACATTACAGTTACAATACAATTTCGTACAAGAGGAATTAGAGGGCTCTGCTTACAATCTAAGAGTAGTACTTACCATAACACGTGAAACACAGGAAGGCCACATAACACTGGCTGCTTGTAGGATACTGCTGTGTGGGAAGTTTTTTTTAAAATTATTCTTACTTTGTTTATCAGCACTAATCTTATTATACAAAATTTATATAGCGCCAATAGTTTTCGCAGCACTTTACAACATGAGGGTAGACAGAACACCAGGGATGACGTTTGATTTCACTGCTACCATGGGTTTACGGTGAATCCCCAGTTTTCACTGAGTTTGCAAATTGAATAACAAGATTCTCAATATTTAAAATTCTGAGCAGACTTGACCCAATACACACACTAGAGCAGAAATACCCAATACACTGTAAGTGTGCGTTCAAAGGAGTACATCCGATGTTAATTGTTAAAAATAGGGTATAGGTTAAGATTAAGGTTTAAAGTGTATATTACCCCAATATTTCATATGCCTGATATTAGTCTATTTTACCATGTACTTGTATGAAAGTAGTATTCTCTTCACTTTGCATTACTTCCTGTGTATGAAATACCTTGTGATACTGCCAGTCTCCCTGCCTTCCTATTTCAAGCTTGAAGGCAGGTAGCCTACTGTGTATCTAGTTTAGCACCCGGTTGCCCAAGTCAGAGGGGAGAGGACCGAGAGGTCAATGCTTTGCCACCTCTCCCTGGTTTGTTTGTGGGTTGTCGTTGAGGTCCAGCATCCCACCCGTGCTCTATAAAAGGGAAGGTGTTCAGAACCTAGGGGAACCCTCAGGAACACCTGGAGAAATGCTTGCAGAATGCACACAACTAAAGACTCGCTGGGACCAGCATGGACTTTCCTCTTTGCAGGTAACCTGGGGTAGCCACAGTTAGGTTTAGATAGAAAAGGAACATTATAGTATGTTATACATGGTTCGCCAAGTTTACAGTAAACATTAATTTAACTGCTCAGACCCTGGTCTGAAGTTATTCAAGGGGTGCATGTGAGGACTTGGCATGTCATCAAATAACTTGAGTCTATAACCACAAAATGAGGCATGTGTAACTTCATTACAACAGAGGTTCAACTACATCTAGCCATTGGCATGGTACCTGATAGGTGACAGGTTCTCCAGTAGTGAGGTGTCTGTGTGTTGACTCCCTCCTTAGCTGTCCGTCTCTGAAGGTCCCCGGGAGTGGACTGGCGTTACAGAGATCTCATACTTGGTCACTTGGTATGGAAAGAGAAGAGTTAAGTGAGAGCATTATGAGATCCGCCCTGTGTGCTCAGCTGGGCCCCATTCTGTTATTGAGAGTGAGGTAACAGAGGTATGCTGACTAGTGGAGTGGGCAGAGGCTCAGCCTGTCCCTCCGAATGCAACACATACTTGGGTGCAAGTGTGTGGGGCATGGGATGAAGCAGTTTAAGAAGGAACTTCATATTTTGGTACTGCACACATATGGTTCACCTCTGAGTTAGGAGGCCACCTTAATGTTTGATTTTACATATGACCACGGCTTCTGCCTGGTCCTGGACATTGGTAAGTATGCCTTCGGACAAAGTGTCACCCCATATGCGAGGGTAAGTGACTCAGTTCAATGCCCCGGGGTAGGTCTCTCGTGAGACCCTCGCTTGGCATCCAATGAGGAGGGAAAACATGAAGGATGTGACGACCAACCAACCATCTACCCTTACAAACTGACCATACCAGGCCATGGAAGCACATCCATTACAGCTAGGTCAGTTTTCTTATTTGCATTATACTTGAGAGCACAGCCTGCCTGTACTCCCGTGGTCACACTTGTGCTGGCCCTACACAGTTCTTCACTTGGAAGATCAATGTACCGCTCTCCCTCCGCCTCCTGCTTACACATATGGGTTCTATTAAAGGTTTGAGGGGGATAGATGTTGGGCCAGACTTGAAGTAGTTCTGGGTTCCCTGGGCATAAGTTCCCAAGGCAGGACCATTTTAAGAGATTTATTGTCCCTAAGGAAGATATTTCAAGGGTTGCCCCCCCCCCCCCTTATTTCTTAAAATGATCGCCACACCCTAGAACATAGCCCGTTAAGCCTATGCACAAGTCCTAAGTGTTGTAGTGACATAGGAGGAAATTAAAAGGAAGGATCCTGCTGCACCACATACACTGGTGAGTAGCAGGACATATCAGTACAGCGGGACGCGTTCTCACAAATTCTGCCTATGTCAGTACTTAGATGGAGTTTGAAAGGAAGGGTCTGACTGTGCTAATGACAGCATCTGGCTTTGGGATTTATGTGGCACATAGTAATCGACGCCCCGAGAATCTGGGACAGTTGAGGGTCTGGGACAATTGATCTCTTTTTATAATGGTTAAAGTAGTCCCAGATTTCCTTCAGGTGCTCTGCAATTCAAGGTGCTGGCATTTGACCAATCTAGCTTTACACTGTATCTGCATGTGCTTGTATAGGTTTGGTAGGGGTAATATAGAAACTCTGGTGCTTCCCGTGAAAACTCAAAAGCAATGATCCCTCATCTCTTTCTTAGGTGGTAACACCTCTGTCCTCTAGTATTGTAGTCTTGGGCAAAGTTTTCAGCATTCAACACTTTTGGGTTTGTCAAATCTGTGCATCCCCCTTTACTGTGGTTTCTTCTGTCGACCTAAATGTGCCTACTGAGTCAGATAGTGATTTTAGGGATCAGAGGAAGCAGCCATCACTCAGAATGCAGGGTATTCCACAGTCCAGGAAAAATGTAATGCTAAAGGCATTAGCGCTGGAAGACAGTGTTTGCAGAGTGGTATGTACAGTTTTCTACTGCTGGGAGATCTTTTTTGAAATATTCAGAGGAAGCAACAAAGTCACTTTAAATCCATTAAAAACCTTATGTGAGCATTCCATTGTCCACATCTCCTTCAAAGTAAAAAATAAGTATGTTACCTATACTCAAGATGTAATTTTACCCACTGCAGGGAGTCTTTGTTTCAGGAAACGCATCATTAAAACCAAAAATTCTCAGCACATGAAATCTCCCTGCAGATAGTATATACACACCCCTGAATCATTTTCTATTGTATCGGTGACTATGGCCCTAACAGCGAGTAATAATTCAGTTTTGATAGTCATTTAAGCTGTTAGTATGGATTTGCTTGTCATCTTTAATATTGGCGTAACACATTCAGATTAGTCAGATCATAATTTTTTTTCATGGCTAAAACATACTGTTTTTTCAGCCAAATATTGAAACAGCAGATTTTAATCCTCCAAGTGATGTCTGTGAAAGCAGCTATTTCTGTTTAGGAACATGAGAGTGCCATTGGGATGCGATCCAAGTGTCAAATAATCCAGGAACACTCCGAATGACTTGCTAAAAAACAGCTGCTGTCTGTCTATGAACAACTATTGTTTCCACAGCTGGCTGGCTGGCTGCTCATTCTGCAGGATGCTCTAATCTGCTCATCTGGTTTTATCTTCTAATGTCTGTGATGTCATTGCGATGCCTTCTCTAGGAAATGCCGCGCTTGTCAATGTGCTCCTTTGGGTTTGCTTTTTTATCAAAACTATGTAGCAGGAAGTGATAAAAAAGGAATAACATTGTATTGAATGCAAAGTTCACACTAAGGGCCTGTATATACAGGCGTCAGTCAAAAAGGAGAAATCAGCGTTAACTTTTAGTGAACTTGTCCTTTAATAACTCCCCCCCACCCACTGAGTGCAGAGTGCTGTGTTAAGTACTTGTGTAAATATCCAGTTTGCGCTCAAGTGTAAATATTCAATTATAAGCAGCTTGCACTAAATCCTGATACCAGACCAATAGACTTCAAAGAATCAAAAGGTGCAGCATTAAACAACACAAAACAGAAATGTGGCAAATCAAACACATAAAACTGTTTAGTGAAGCAAAAGTGCAAGACTGTGTTCATCACATAATTCATGCCAATTGTCTATTAATGCAAATGTGAAAACAGAAAAGTGACAGTGAGATAGTCCATACACTGTTCAATCAGCATCCAATTTTCTTTGGCAATACGTGACTCCTATAAAGGTGCAAATCATAGTGTTAATGTGTAGGACTGAACCAGGAGTGTAAATCTTCCACTCCAAAAAGGTGTCACAATGTACATACAGAACACCCTGTCCCCTTGCCGGAATATAGTAAACCTCTGGACATTAGTGGTCATTAGCGCTGGTGGGTATGTAACCTAGAGGCCCCAGGAAAAGTATCTTTTCGTCTCTTCATGGGAAAAAAAACTCAAAAACACATAAAATAAACAATGCCCATAGTGTAGTATTAAAAGTTAAAACCAAAAAAAAAAAAAAGTTAAAACCACTTTGTTAAATACAAGTGCTCACTCACATATAGGTAAAAGCAGTACCACATGTAATTGCAATCATCCAGACATCACAGATCTGAATGCTGATCCCTGGCGAGTGTGTGCGATGTCTTTCCTACGCATTTCAACATAGATGACATCCTCAGGGGGTTTATCTATGGTGTATGTAGCTGAATCATGCCTCTGATGACTGCTGGTATCAGGTGAGCTGGAGTGAGATTTGGGGTTTTCGCTTCTGTGTGGCTCTCTTTTCTCCATCCTGGAGAGGAAGCTGTTCTCAGAGACCTGCAGTGAATGCATCTCTCTACTTCTGTTTTACTCATACTTTGGTCCTCCACCTCTCCTGCTGCTTATTGATAATTTCCCCTCCAGATATCAGATCACCAGTGTAACCGGGTACTTGGCAGTACTTGGCAGAGCTAGTTGCCCTGCCTTTTTGGGAGAGAGAAAGCTCTCTTGCTGCTGGGGACTGGTGCAGTCCTGTCGCTGAGCCTGTGCAGAGACCAAGGACCTGTCACTGAGCCTGTGTAGAGAACAGAGACTGAACTTTTAAGACTGGATTGCAGGTAATGAGACACCAAGGATCAGGTCCCAGAGAGCAGAGACAGATGAGTGTCCCGAACAAGGTTTGCTGGGCGCCAGGACCGGTGAGCAGTTGCAGATGTGCTTACTATACCACTGTTAGTAGTTTATCACAACAACAGACTGCCTATTCACTTAATAATCTCTAAGCCAACCACTGCATGCAAATTTAGATGGATGGTAACCAAGTGCACCACTGTACAGATTGAGTCCCATCGTTAGGCGGCTGAAGTCTGCAAAACAGGCGCTAGACACTGTACACTATCTCTCAGCAGTACCCCTTTCAGGAGGGTAATTTTATGTTTATATACATTATAAATGTAATGTTGGCACCCTCAAGATTAATACTATGTATTTGTGAAACCTAGAGATATATTATTTGCAGTTTGAACTTTTTTTAAAGTGATAGCTAGTTCTGCTCTCATAATTTTTCAATATTTGGATTTTTAAAGTTTCCTGTTTTCTGGGCTAGTCTCTGCTATCTGTGGGGTTGAAGACCCCTCAGTGTACTCCAGTGCTCTGATGCTTAACTTGGGGCGAGCTGCCCCTGCCCGGGAGCATTGTGTGGTCATCGGGAGATGTCAAGCAGTGTCTGGTATGTCTTAGTAACATTATGGTAAGATGTTTACAATCTAAAACATTATTTGTACATGATAATCATTTTATGTACGTTTGTTATAATTTTTGCTTGTATACATGGATGTTATTATCCTTTATGTTATACTATGTATTGCAAATATACATGTATTGTGCTCCTGAGCGAGCAGCGCTGTTGGCTGCGAAACGCGTCAAGTCTAATAGACCATGAATTGATGTGGACAACATCATGAAGATCTAATAGTGTGGAGAGGCTTAGTGCCTGATATTTCTGCCTTGTCATTATCATGGCAATACAATACGGAATCATAATGTAATTACAGTGTCTATGGGATAAATATTGGTGTTTTCCATGTTTTTAATTTATTTCTAAAATAAATTTTGTATGTTTAAAAAAAATTATTAATTGTGTTTCGCAAATCCTACATAGTATATAGTGCCTAAAATGTCCATTGGTTTTCTCTCTTTTTCTTCCAATTTAATTAATTGAGGATGTGGCACCTGTACCATTACCCTGTTGGTTTGATATTTGCTGTTTGAAGCAGAAGTATCTAAGCACTTGACACCAGATTTCCTTTTTATTCTATGGGACCAAGGGGAATGGTCAAAACTGAGACCCTGTAAGAGCTGCCTCAGTAAGACCTACCACTGGCACTAATCACAAAAGTCAAACAGCACACAGTCACCAGTAGGGATGGGCGAATGGTTTGGCCCGAGCATAAGTTTGGGCCGAAGTTTCGTTGTTCGGTCATTCAGTGAACAGCCGAACAACCAGGTCATTCGAACTGACCACAATGCATTGCGGTGCTAAACAGTGCATTGCAAGCTCTGATTGGCTGAAGCAGTGAAAGCTTCAGCCAATCAGGGCACAGAGCACTATCAGAGCCATGATTGGACACTGTCATCATGACTTTATCCAATTATGGCTCATTCCCGCCCCACAGTATAAAAGTATTCTTTCAATGGCAGCCATTTTCAGTGTGATTTCGGCATGGAGAGAGATAGAACAGGGCTCTGTTCAGTGCTATTAGTTAGTGTGCTATACTGTGCTATTTTGCTTCAATTGTCAGTGTAGAATATTAGTTTAGTGTCAGTCTAGGAATAGTGTGAGTGTAGTGAGAAGGACCATCATTCAGCTTTGCATAGTGTGCAGCTAGAGTAGGGACAGCTCAGATAGTTTCACTGTAGTGTAGTGAGACCGTATCATTCATACATACATTAGTGTAGAGTAGGGACAGCTCATATAGCTTCAGTGTAATGTAGTGAGACCGTGTCAGTAATCTTTACATTAGTGTATAGCTAATATACATATAGGTCCCTCTCCTCCGGCACCTTTCCTTCCCCGCTCAAACATGCACTGGTTACCCCCATACTCAAAAAACCCTCACTAGGCCCCACCTGTTTGAATAACTTAAGACCTATCTCCCTTCTCCTGTTTGCCTCCAAGCTCATCGAACGCCTTGTTCATGACCAAATGAGCCGCTACCTCACGGACAACAACCTTCTCGACCCCCTACAGTCTGGCTTCCGCCTACAACATTCTACTGAAACTGCCCTACTAAAACTCACCAATGATCTAATAACTGCCAAAACCAATGCCCACTACTCCATACTCATACTTTTAGACCTCTCTGCTGCCTTTGACACAGTTGACCACCTGCTGCTCCTCAGCAAATTACACGCCCTTGGCCTCCGTGATTCTGCATTATCCTGGTTCTCCTCCTACCTATTTCAGCGCACTTTCAGTGTCACTTACAACTCCATCTCCTCCGCTCCCCTTCCTCTTTCTGTTGGGGTACCGCAAGGCTCCGTCCTTGGGCCTCTCCTTTTCTCACTCTATACCTCTTCCCTGGGCCAGTTGATAACCTCCCATGGCTTCCAATACCACCTCTATGCCGATGACACACAGATCTATCTCTCCACTCCTCAACTCACCCCCACTATCTCCTCACGGATCTCAAACTTGCTGAATGACATATTGGTATGGATGTCACACCACTTCATCAAACTTAATCTTTCTAAAACTGAGCTTGTTATATTTCCTCCTTCACGGTCCCCCTCCTGTGACTTCACCATTAATATCAACAACACAACCATTGCTCCCTCCACACATGCCAGGGTCCTGGGTGTAATCCTTGACTCTGACCTCTCCTTCAGCCCCCATATCCAATCACTGGCTACATCCTGCCGCCTTAACCTCTGCAACATCTCCAGAATTCGACCCTTCCTGACTAATGTCACCACAAAGCAACTTATTCACTCCTTGATTATTTCCCGCCTCGACTACTGCAACTCTCTCCTTAATGGCCTACCCTTAAGCAGGCTATCCCCCCTTCAGTCTATTATGAATGCTGCTGCTAGACTAATACACCTCACTAATCGATCCGTGACTGCTGCTCCTCTCTGCCAGTCCCTTCACTGGCTTCCCCTACCCCTCCGTGTAAAATTCAAAATGCTAACCATAACATACAAGGCCATTCACAACATCGCCCCAATCTACATCACCAACCTCATCTGCAGATATCGCCCAAATCGCCCCCTCCGCTCCTCCCAGGACCTCCTGCTCTCTAGCTCCCTTGTTACCTCCTCCCATGCTCGCCTTCAGGACTTCTCCAGAGCCTCTCCCATCCTCTGGAATTCCCTACCCCAGTATATCCGATCAGCCCCTACCCTGTCCACCTTTAGGAGATCCCTGAAAACTCATTTATTCAGGGACGAGCAGGGCCCTCCTGTACCTTTTGTATTGAACTGTACTGTAATTGTGTTGTCCCCCTTATACATTGTAAAGCGCTGCGTAAACTGTTGGCCCTATATAAATCTCGTATAATAATATAGCTAGAGTAGAGAAAGTTCAGATAGCGTTAGTGCAGTGATGGTTGATTGCATTACTGCCAGTTTAACGCCATTTACTTCTGTGTGCATTTCTGCCAGTTTAAAGCCATATTGTTTTGTGTGCATTAGTGCCAGTTTAACGCCATATAGTTTTGTGTCCGTTACTGCCAGTTTAACGCCATATAGTTCTGTGCATCACTGTATGTTTGGCGCATTATCCACTTCAGCCCCGGAGGATTTTACCCCCTTCCTGACCAGAGCACTTTTTACAATTCGGCACTGCGTCGCTTTAACTGCTAATTGCGCGGTCATGCAATGCTGTACCCAAACGAAATTTGCGTCCTTTTCTTCCCACAAATAGAGCTTTCTTTTGATGGTATTTGGTCACCTCTGCCGTTTTTATTTTTTGCGCTATAAACGGAAAAAGACCGAAAATTTTGAAAAAAAATGATATTTTCTACTTTTTGTTATAAAAAAAATCCAATAAACTAAATTTTAGTCATACATTTAGGCCAAAATGTATTCGGCCACATGTCTTTGGTAAAAAAAATGTCAATAAGCGTATATTTATTGCTTTGCACAAAAGTTATAGCGTCTACAAACTAGGGTACATTTTCTGGAATTTACACAGCTTTTAATTTATGACTGCCTATGTCATTTCTTGAGGTGCTAAAATGGCAGGGCAGTACAAAACCCCCCCAAATGACCCCATTTTGGAAAGTAGACACCCCAAGGAAATTGCTGAGAGGCATGTTGAACCCATTGAATATTTATTTTTTTTGTCCCAAGTGATTGAATAATGACAAAAAAAAAAAAAAATTTTACAAAAAGTTGTCACTAAATGATATATTGCTCACACAGGCCATGGGCATATGTGGAATTGCACCCCAAAATACATTCAGCTGCTTCTCCTGAGTGCGGGGATACCACATGTGTGGGACTTTTTGGGAGCCTAGACGCTTATGGGGCCCCGAAAACCAAGCACCGCCTTCAGGATTTCTAAGGGCATAAATTTTTGATTTCACTCCTCACTACCTATCACAGTTTTGAAGGCCATAAAATGCCAAGATGGCACAAACCCCCCCCCAAATGACCCCATTTTGGAAAGTAGACACCCCAAGCTATTTGCTGAGAGGCATGGTGAGTATTTTGCAGCTCTCATTTGTTTTTGAAAATGAAGAAAGACCAGAAAATTTTTTTTTTTTTCTTTTTTCAATTTTCAAAACTTTGTGACAAAAAGTGAGGTCTGCAAAATATTCACTATACCTCTCAGAAAATAGCTTGGGGTGTCTACTTTCCAAAATGGGGTCATTTGGGGGGGGGGGGGGGTTTGTGCCACCTGGGCATTCCATGGCCTCCGAAACTGTGATAGGCAGTAAAGAGTGAAATCAAAAATTTACGCCCTTAGAAAGCCTGAAGGCGGTGCTTGGTTTTCGGGGTCCCGTGCGCGGCTAGGCTCTCAAAAAGTCTCACACATGTAGTATCCCCGTACTCAGGAGAAGCAGCAGAATGTATTTTGGGGTGTAATTTCACATATCCCCATGGCATGTTTGAGCAATATATCATTTAGTGACAACTTTGTGCAAAAAAAAAAAAAAAAAAAAAAAAAAAATTTGCCTCTTTCCCGCAACTTGTGTCACAATATAAAATATTCCATGGACTCGACATGCCTCTCAGAAAATAGCTTGGGGTGTCTACTTTCCAAAATGGGGTCATTTGGGGGGGTTTTGAACTATCCTGGCATTTTATGCACAACATTTAGAAGCTTATGTCACACATCACCCACTCTTCTAACCACTTGAAGACAAAGCCCTTTCTGACACTTATTGTTTACATGAAAAAGTTTTTTTTTTTTGCAAGAAAATTACTTTGAACCACCAAACATTATATATTTTTTTAAAGCAAATGCCCTACAGATTAAAATGGTGGGTGTTTCATTTTTTTTTTCACACGGTATTTGTGCAGCGATTTTTCAAACGCATTTTTTGTGGAAAAAACACACTTTTTTAAATTTTAATGCACTAAAACACACTATATTGCCCAAATGTTTGATGGAATAAAAAAGATGATCTTAAGCCGAGTACATGGATACCAAACATGACATGCTTTAAAATTGCGCACAAACGTGCAGTGGCAACAAAATTAATACATTTTTAAAAGCCTTTAAAAGCCTTTACAGGTTACCACTTTAGATTTACAGAGAAGGTCTACTGCTAAAAATACTGCCCTCGATCTGACCTTCGCGGTGATACCTCACATGCATGGTGCAATTGCTGTTTACATTTGACGCCAGACCGACGCTTGCGTTCGACTTAGTGCGAGAGCAGGGGGGACAGGGGTGCTTTTTTTTTTTTTTTTTTTATTATTTTTTTGCTTTTTTATCTTATTTTTAAACTGTTCCTTTCATTTTTTTTTTTTTTAAATCATTTTTATTGTTATCTCAGGGAATGTAAATATCCCCTATGATAGCAATAGGTAGTGACAGGTACTCTTTTTTGAAAAAATTGGGGTCTATTAGACCCTAGATCTCTCCTCTGCCCTCAAAGCATCTGACCACACCAAGATCGGTGTGATAAAATGCTTCCCCAATTTCCCAATGGTGCTGTTTACATCCAGCGAAATCTAAGTCATAAAATGCTCGTAGCTTCCGGTTTCTTAGGCCATAGAGATGTTTGGAGCCACTCTGGTCTCTGATCAGCTCTATGGTCAGCTGGCTGAATCACCGGCTGCTTTCTCAGGTTCCCTGTTGAGACAGGAGAGCCAGAGAAAAACACGGAAGACGGTGGGGGGGCATTCCCTCCCACTGCTTGTAAAACAGTCTAGAGGCTAATTAGCCGCTAGGATTGCTTTTACATGAAAGCCGACCGCTGGCTGAAAAGAATGATACCAAGATGATACCTAAACCTGCAGGCATCATTCTGGTATAACCACTCAAAGTCGTGAATGGCGTACCTGAAGACAAAAAATGGTTAACAATAAAGCACAGTAAACAGTAAAGTATAAAAAATTGCATACCTGAAAAGCAAACATGGTAAAACATAATAACAATAAAACATTGCAGAATAGAACACAGTAAAAAAGAGCAGAACAATAGAGAGAATAGAGAGAGAGAGAACAATAAAACGACAACTATTTTTTTTTTTGTGTTTTTTTTTGCAAACTTGTAACTTTTATAACGGTAACCGGTTCCAGGTTCGGGTCTCTCAAAATGCGATGGCATCTTGGGAGACCCTGTGAAAGTGCGCCTAGTCTGTGCAATGCTGTACCCTACGCTAATACTCAACTAGTGAATGGTAGCGTTCAAAACATTCACCAATGCAAAGACCAGGATTGTCAGGACAGGAGGGACAATAATAGCGGGTGTCACGCCTATATCCGCGCTTGCTGCAGACACGACATCTTTTTTGGGGGGGGTTCGCTGGGTAGGGGTACTCGGGAGGACATAAAAATGCCTCTCATGCAGCCGACTGCATTTGGTTGGGGATGTGAATGGAGGAAGTACGGGCGCTGCAGAAGCGGTGGGTTCCCAATTAGGATTGGCGAATGCAGCAGGAAGGGCATTATGGGCACGATGGGCCTGTGTTTGTCTTTTTGGTGGCAGCGGGACACTACTTGTGCTTGCCACCTCACCAGCTTGAACTGCACTTATGGGACTCGCCACGTCACCAAGTGTTACTGCAGTGCTGGTTTGACTACGACCGGGGTGTACTAGGCCGCTGGCGCTTGCCAGTTCACCAAAACGCTACCAAAAAAACTGTTAGCGATCGCAGGGATCAGGCCTGACTCTGTGAACGCTGCAGTTATGCGTTTAGTCTTTTGTAAGTGACAGTGATCGATCGATACTGCACTTGGGTGGGCTGGGGTGGGCTGGGCTGGGCCGGGCGGAGGGGCAAAACGCAGGTGTTAGCAGGTATCTGGGCTGATCCCGCTAACACTGTGTTTTTGGGAACCCTAAACTGCTGGGGACGCCAGTATAGATCTGATCGGATCAGATATTGATCTGTTCAGATACTATACCACTAAGGGAGGTGTATGCTGCGTGCGTGGGTGTTAGCGGTACTGGCGCTAACCTGACGCTGCCTGGGGCTGGTGCTTGCCAGTTCACCAAAACGCTACCAAAAAAACTGTTAGCGATCGCAGGGATCAGGCCTGACTCTGCGAACGCTGCAGTTATGCGTTTAGTGTTTTGTAAGTGTCAGTGATCGATCGATACTGCACTTGGGTGGGCTGGGCTGGGCCGGGCGGAGGGGCAAAACGCAGGTGCTAGCAGGTATCTGGGCTGATCCCGCTAACACCGCGTTTTTGGGAACCCTAAACTGCTGGGGACGCTAGTATAGATCTGATCGGATCAGATATTGATCCGTTCAGATACTATACCACTAAGGGAGGCGTATGCTGCGTGCGTGGGTGTTAGCGGTACTGGCACTAATCTGACGCTGCCTGGGGCGACGCATATCACCGCCGGGCGATCAGGGGGCTAAACCTTTATTCGGTAATAAACGGCGGGTGCCCTGACACTATAAAAAATAAACTAACTAACCAGCGTCAACCGTAACACTTATACGGTGATCAGTGGTGAAAGGGTTAACTAGGGGGCAATCAAGGGGTTAAAACATTTATTAGGTAGTATATGTGGGTCCCTGTCGCTATAAAACGCTGACGGCAAACCTATATATTTACGTCCCTAACTAGCGTCACCAGCGACACTAATACAGCGATCAGAAAAATGATCGCTTAGTGACACTGGTGACAGGGGGTGATCAAGGGGTTAAAACTTTATTAGGGGGGGTTAGGGGGGTACCCTAGACCTACAGGGGGGTAATACTCACTGTCCTAACACTTCTAATGCCGCGTACACACGGTCGGACTTTTCGTCTACAAAAGTCAGACAGCCTGTCCGACAGACTTCCGGCAGACTTCCGGCAGACTTTCGACAGACTTGCGGCAGACTTTCTAACGAACGGACTTGCCTACACACGACCACACAAAAGTCTGACGGATTCGTACGTGATGACGTACACCGGACTAAAATAAGGAAGTTCATAGCCAGTAGCCAATAGGTGCCCTAGCGTGGCTTTTTGTCCGTCGGACTAGCACACAGACGAGCGGATTTCGGGGTCCGTCGTAGTTACGAAGTAAAGTTTTAAAGCATGTTTCAAATCTAAAGTACGTCGGATTTGAGGCTAAAAAAGTACGTTGAAAGTCCGGAGAAGCCCACACACGATCGGATTACCAGCCAGCTTTAGTCCGTCAGCGTCCGTTGGACTTTTGTAGACGAAAAGTACGACCGTGTGTACGCGGCATAACTGTCACAAACTGACACTATGCAGTAATCAGGAAAAAAAAAAAAAAAAACCTGCTTGGTGTCAGTTTGTGACAGGGGGGGGTGATTGGGGGGGGATCGGGGGGTGATCGGGGGGGGGATCGGGGTGTTTAGTGTGCCTGGCATGTTCTACTGTGTTGTGTAGTGTTGGTGCAGTCACTCACATGTCTTCTCTCCTCGGCCCGGAACGGAAACTCCCGAGCCGAGGAGAGATGACATCACATCCTCTGCCTCTGTGTACTATACAGAGGCAGGGGATGTTTCTCATTGGCTGGGAGCGATCGCGAGGGGGGGGGCCACGATCGGATGGCCTCCCCCTCATCTTTTATCGCTGCCAGACCAAAGCCGACCGCCGCTGGCACCAGGGGGGGGGTGATCGGACCCCCCGCCCGCGGGAAGGCATCACGTATCAGGTACGTGATTTTGCCTGCCCGTGCCATTCTGCTCACGTATATAGGCGTGAGGCAGTCGGCAAGTGGTTATATTGCAGTATATTATAGTGTATCCGTGATATTATAGTGTATCCGTGGAGTGTGTCTGTGTAGTGTGAGTACTCAAATTAAAGTGCAACAAAAACCTCTTTACATTGATTAAAGTGCATCTACGTACAGATTTCAACTTCTTCTTTACATTTGCTTATAAGCACCGCCCCCTCCCTCCCAATAATGTCAAGGAGAGGTAGACGTTCCCTTGGCATTGTAAGGGGGCTAGCAACAAATGTGTCCACAGGCAAAGGTGGACGTGGTGGTCAGTCCTCAGGCAGGGCATCATTTCCTCTGTTTAGTGAGTTTGCCCGTGCTATCCAGCCACAACATGCAGAGGAGGTGGTGGACTGGCTTACTAAACCTTCCTCATCCTTCTCATCTTCTGTCACACAAGCAGAGACAAGTGTGCAGTCCCCTGCAGTTGCCAGAGTGGATAAACCTGCCTCCTTGTCCACATCTATTCCTGCCATAGCCCCAACATCAGCCATTGAGGAGTCAGCTGAGTTATTTGACCACAGCATCATCTACATGCTCCTTGAGATGCCCAGCCATTACTGGATTCAGATGTTGGTTCTGAGGTTGAGGATGACAGGAACATGAGCCTAGAGAGAGGGGGGAACACTGGTAGACAAATTGGCATTCATGTTATCTCCTGGCCCACTCCCCAAAGCTCAGCTGTCTGGGCCTTTTTCAGCACATCTGTAGCAGATTGCACTGTTGCTATCTGCAAACTGTGTCTCAGGCACATCAAACCTGGCAAAAACACCAACCATTTGGGTACCACATGCTTAACAAGACATTTAACGTCCAACCACTCAGCCCATTGGCAAGCGCACCTAAAAGCCACACAATAGGGGCACAAATCTGTCCCTCCTCCTCCTTACCCACTTCAGTTTGACCCTGCGATACTGAGTCATTACCTTTCAGCAGCCTCCACTGACAGGTATGATGGTATAGCACAGGGTGTCCCAGGTCCTAGCAGCACACCACCATCTGTATACTGTAGCCTGCAAATTTTCCCATCTGTTGCAGCGGGAAAAAAAATACAGTCCCTGCCACCCACATGCCCAGCGTCTGAATGCAAGCTTGTCAAAGCTGTTGGCTCTCCAACTTCTGCCTTTCAGCCTGGTGGATTCTGCCCCCTTCTATGAAATTCGCTCAATGTGCTGTATCGCTATGGCAGGTTCCCAGTCACTACTACTTTTCACGTAAGGCCGTTCCATCTCTCTACCATCACGTGGAAGGGAATATTCTACCATCATTGGGCAAGGCTGTCACCCGTAAAATTCACCTCACTGCTGACACGTGGTCCAACAAGCATGGGCAGGGACGATATATTTCATTCACAGCACACTGGGTAACGGTGCTTGCAACTCGAAAGGATGCAGGACAGGGCTCAGTGCTGCAGCTTGTTGTGCCCCCACATCCCCATACAGCTGGTGGTGATGATGTTAGACCTGTAAGCTCTACCCCCTCCTCTGCCACCTCCATGCCCTCCTCTGCAGAATTGTCCTATGAACATCAGGTACCCCCTAAGCGTTCAAAGGCCTATTCCCAGAGTCAGGCTAAAAGGTGCCATGCAGTGCTTCAGCTGGTGTGTTTAGGGGACAGGAACCACCCTGGAGCAGTGATTCTTGCAGCTCTGCAGGGACAGACCCAGAGGTAGTTCACACCACGCCAGCTGGAGCCAGGAATGGTGGTGTCCGATAATGGCTCAAACCTCCTGTCTGCCCTTAGACAAGGAAAGTTGACACATGTGCCATGCCTGGCACATGTCCTCAATTTAGTGGTGCAGCGTTAATTAAGTACGTACCCAAGGTTGCAATATGTACTTAAGCAGGCCAGAAGCGTCTGTAGCCATTTCAGGCGGTCATGCACAGCCAGTGCTTGGTTGGCTGAAATCCAGCGGGAATTCCATCTGCCCATGAACCGCCTGATTTGTGACATGCCCACCAGGTGGAACTCAACTTTGGGAATGCTGCAGTGGCTATACATGCAGCAGAGGGCCGTCAACGAGCACCTGTGCCAGTATGGCACGATGACAGGCTCAGGTCGCCTCAGCTTTTTTTCCCACGCCAATGGCTGATCATTAAGGATGCATGCACTGTATTGTCACCATTTGAGGAGGCCACAAGGATGGTGAGCAGTGATAGTGCATGCATCAGTGACACAATCCCTGTTGTGTTCCTGCTGGAGCAGACTCTGCGTGGCATTATGGAAAGGGCACTGGGGGCAGAGCAGAAGGAGGAAGAGGAGGACTTCCTTTCCTCTCAAGGCCCACTTTATCCAGACACCATCATTCCTATGTCACAGAACACACAGAAGGAGAGAGGGGAGGAGGATGAGGAGGAGGATTCTGGCACTATCATAGGCTTCGAAGAAGAGGAAGGATAATTACTGGTTGGCAACCCTCCTTGACCACAGTTATAAGGGGAAGGTCTCAGAACTCATCCTGTCCCCACAGAGAATGCAGAAGATAAAGTCTCTTGAGGACACGTTAAAGAGGATTTTATTCAACAATTTTCCTGACTTCAGTAGGTTACAGTGTCGTGGAAAATGTAGTTTTTAGTCTTCTGTTGGTCAAGAGAGGAGAGTTGGAGAAGGTGTCCTCCTAAGTGAGGCATTTCAGGGCTGTGAGCTTCCACATCCCATCGGCAGCTTCTGCATCACATGGTGGACGATTACCTCGGGGCCAAAACAGAGATGGAGAGCTTTCCAGCTGAAGATTCACTGACTTACTGGGTCATGAGAATAGACCACTGGCCAGAACTTGCCCAGTATGCTATTTGAGCCCAGCATCCAGCGTGCTTTCAGAACGGGCATTAAGTGCTGTAGGAGGTTTCATTACTGATCATAAAACGCGTCTGTCCACAGACTCCGTGGACCGTTTGAATTTTATAAAAATGAATCAGTCCTGGATTACTAGCTATGAAGCCCCTGATGCCGGTGTCACTGATTAAGTCTTTTTGGGATGTGGAATCTCTGCAGGACTTCGAGGCTGCCTAGCTTTGAGGGTGTTCAATCATTTCATCTGGAAGAATGTTTTTGGTATAGGTTTCATGGGCACAATTAACACCCAAAGACCAATTTTTCAGCACCTGTTTGACAGGTGCATATCATTGCAATTTTTTTACAGCAAGGCCAATTCTTGCTTTCATCAGGAGTACCTCTATAGGGTTACGGTGGGAAGGCGCCCCCGACACCCAAAGAGTAATTTTTCTGCACCTGTTTGACAGGTGCATATCACTGCAATTTTTTACAGCAAGGCCAATTTTTGCTTTCATCAAGATTACCTCTATAGGGTTACGGTGGGAAGGTGCCACCGACACCCAAAGACCAATTTTTACGCAGCCATAACTTCTATTCAAAGTCAAAGTGACACCAGAATGTATCCAAAAAATCTTGAATCTTGTTCCCAGTGCACTGCATTGTGGCCTCATCATACACACTGGCTCCCCAGCTGTTGCTGAGCAAAATAAAGGAATCTTGCAGAGAAAATTACATTTTTTTGGGCTTTAAATGCAATTATTGCTGCAGCAAATTCTAGACAAGGTACAGATATGCTACTTTACAGGTAGACTAAGGGGACCCCCCCAGGCACTATATTGGAAGGAATTTTTCATTTTTATGCTTTCATTTTAAAAATCAAAAAATCACTGCTCATTTAAAAATGACATTTTTCACAAACTTTTTTTTATTGATACATGTCCCCCAGGAAAGGACCCGGACCCCTATAACCATTGTATGATTAATTACTTGCATATAAGCCTTCAAAATGGGCACTATTGATTTTTGACGTTTGGGTCCCATTGACTTTAATGGGGTTTGTTATTCGGGTCCGAACTTTTGCGGTGTTCGAAAGTTCTGGTGCGAACAGGGGTCCATTCGGCCCATCCCTAATCACCAGAATTTTGAGCTCAGGTCAGTACTCACAATGTCCCAGGAGAGCTGAACACTTACCAGTTTCCACTGGACATCTCTACGTCACAGGTCAACTGTATAGTTCCAAGATCCCACCAGATGCTCTTCAGTGAGGGAGAGGTTAATGCACACAATGCCACAGGACGGCTACACACTTTCCAGCTTTCACCAGGCACTTTTCAGTGGGCTCTCCAGACCTGATACTTAGGTGGAGTCCTTTAGCTAGCACAAAGATACTTCAGAATAAACCCCCCAGGTCTGCCACAGCTGGGACCTCAATGAACACCAGCAAAACTCCAGTGGAACTGCCTGAGAGGGGCAACAGCCCCTGTGGTATTGGATCTTCTCCAGCAGGACAAGAACCCAGCTGCTCCAGACCCCAGGTTATTTATGTTCCCCCCAGACACCTACTGGGCCCACCTTCCCAGGGATTGGCTGAAGCACAATACATTTTCAAGCTGCCCATTTGACTCTCTTAGCCCTTATGCTCTATAAGCATCTAGAAGGCAGGGAGGAAGTCAAACCTGCTGCAACCAGTGAGATTCAAAACAACCCAAAGAAATCAAAACTGCTCGGGGGATTACAAAGAAACCAAAAAGAACTAAATTTACCTATCACCTTAGCAGCCTATCTAGGTGGGTGCTACATCTGGAATAGCTACTTTTTTACATGTGTGATGTTATCACAGTCAATTTAACAACGGCACCACTCACAATAGAACTGAGCAAGGGGCAAGTCCAGCGATGGGAAACACAAAATGAATTGATTTTGTACACATGACATAAAAGCAAACAAGGATGAATACAAATGTTACAGACACATAGAACAAACTTTAGACTGCCCACAATGACTGCATTGTCTAAGGGTCCTTGTAGACAGGCAGTATGTGTACACTCCTCTGAAAAGTGATTTGCTGTGGATTGGTTTTCAGAGGCGGTTTAGCAGAGGCTGACCGGCGTTCAGGAGGCCCAACTGCCGCTCCTGTTCCCTTTTTATTTTTTTAACTTTTTTTAAATTGCCAAGCGCCAAGTTTACATTGCTTAACCTCGCTACAATTGTGAGACAAGCACTTGGCTCACAGTTGCAGTGCAGCCCCATTGATGCGAGTGCGCATCTAAAATCATTGGTCCGTAAGGACGCCTAAAACACAAGGACAAGATCATAAGGTTAAATATGGGGAATACTAATTACTATACAGTATATGTACACATACACACACACACACACGTATATGTTTATGTGCGTGTGTACATGTAGGTGCACACATATACATACTTGGGCACGCCCATGCAAATGTCCACACATACATGCGCACACCACCACATATGCACGCATAGGGACATGTAAACATCTTTAGACGACCATATGTTATAGGTTCTATTTTGGTACTTGGTTACTTACCACCCTGCAGAAGGAGGTGGTGTGTTCCCCCAAGTAAAATGATGGTGATGAGGGAGGAAATGATGGGAAAGAAATGGGAAGGGAGAAGTGAAAAGGGGAAGGAATATGGATAGGAAGAGGGGAAGGGGTGGGGGGAGATGAAAAGAAAGGGAAGGGAAAAGGAGGGAAGAGAAAGAAGGAAAACAGAGAAAGGAAGAAGAGAAGAAAATGAAAAGAAGAAGAGAACCTCAGGATTAGGAAATACCCCAGATACCTGAAATGATGCAAGAGAACATATTTGGATGTATGACTGTAACAATACATATAGTAAACGCTAAAATGTATTTATTTGACATTCAATTTTTTATTTAGTTATCAGAACATAAAATAACAAAAAAAGACATTAAGAAAAGTATAACAAGATTCACACCATTACAGTTACATAGTATAGCTAATGCATTTTTGATAAATACATTAAGTCAGTATAATAATCATAAATAATCCTTCAAATTCATATCTTTAAATTCAGTTTCTAGCTAGTAAACCTCCAAGAATAAACCTATTCATCCCTAGGGGAGCAAACTGTGAACAAGTCTATTCTAACATGGACCTCAATTTCTTTGTTGAGGCCATGCGGCGTTAAAGTGTTAAGAGTACAGATCCAGAAAGTTTCTTGTCTACACAGGTGTTGGAATCTTTCAGCTGGTGTATATTTATCTGGTATACATTCAATGATTAATACTTGGACAGCAGAGATGGCCTTTGAGTGATGGATGTTTAAATGAGGTGACACCCTATATTGTGGACTGCCCTCCTTAACTGCCCGATGGTGTTCCCTTAACCTAGCCCGCAGGGCTCTACGGTTCTGCCAATATATAGCATTTCGCACGGACAGGACAGGCAGTATACAACATGTGTCATGGAGCAATTATAAAATGAATTAAGAGTGAATGTTTTGTCATTGGCAACAAAGCTTTTTTTACCATGGGAAACGTGTGAGCAAGTAAGGCACAAAGCCTTTTTACAGCAAAACATACCTATTAAGGGAATTAGTTATTTCAGAATAGTTGTTTTGGTTTGAGATTTTATTTTGCTGGGCACAATTTTACTTTTAACATTCGGGGCCTTGCGATATGCAAACTTGGGTAATGTGGGGAGGGATGTGGTTAGATGGGGATCCTGTGTTAAAATGGACCAATGTGTTTTGAAAACATTTTCTATTTTCTTGTGGCTAGCGTGATATTGTGTGATGAATCTAGTGACGGATTTAGAAGTCTTTTGACGTGGGATAGGCATGTTCTCTGTCTCATACACAGAACATGGTTTATCCACAAGATGGGGGGATAACCTTTGTCAAGGATTTTTTTCTTTAAGAGAAGGCTAAGTGCTTTGTAATCATCCAGCCTAGTCCAATTATGTCTCAAATGGTGGAATTGGCTCTTCGGAATGTTTTGAACCCAATCTGGGGTGATGGCAGCTAGTATAATGTAAAAATGAATTTTCCGGCTGTGGGTTTGGGGTAGTTTTTAATGGTTATTAACTGATCAATATGAAAGAGCTCTAGTCTATAAAACATATGGATATTGTGTCAACTACTGAGGTGAAGGTAAGACCGAAATTATTGGCGTTACAGAAAGCAACAAATTCTGTAACTAAACTAACAGGACCATCCCAAATAATAAGGATATCATCGATATACCTTCTGTAGAAGACCATGTGTGCAGCAAACGGGTTATTAGCCCAGATACACCGGGTCTCCCACAAACCCATGGTCAGATTGGCGTAACTTGGAGCAATGTTGGCTGCCATATCTGTGCCTTGTTTCTGAAGATAGTAGTCACCCTCAAACAAGAAATAGTTGTGTTCCAGACAAAAACGTGTGGCTAGAAGGATAAAATCTATTTGTTGTATGTTGAGGGGGGGATCCTTCCTCAAGAAAATGTGCCACAGCCTGGAGACCAACCGCATGGGGTATAGAGGTGTATAAGGATCAGACATCCAGGGAGATCCACTTATAGGAGGACTCCCAAGGAAATGGACGTACTAGTTCTATTAGATGTGTGCCATCTTTAATGTAGGAGGGAAGAGCCTGTTGTATAGGTTGGAGAAAATGATCTATATGTAGAGAGTAATTGGAGGTTATGCTATCCATGGAGGCAACTATAGGGTGCCCTGGTGGGTTATCGGTGCTTTTGTGGATTTTCGGTAAATTGGTAGAAATATGGAACCTGTAAAAATGGTTTATGAAAAAAGGCTGCCTCTGTTTTGGATACTATTCCCTCTGTCTGAGCATTGGTCACTATCTGATTGGACTCTACAGTGAATTTGGGTAGGGGATCAGTTTTCAATCTCTCGTAGGTGTTAGAATCCGAGAGGAGACGAGCTGCTTCTTTAATGTAATCCGGTTTGTCTTGTATCACAATGCCACCCCCTTTGTTGGCGGGTTTTATGATGATATTGTGATTCTGACTCAAAGATTTTAATGCTGTATGTTCTTGCAGCCTTAAATTGGTCGTGGAATAGTGGGGCCTAGTAGATTCTAATTTGCATAGATCAGTAAGCTCTTTGAACACTACCTGGTAAAAGGTTTCCAGGTAAGCTCCCTTAGATTGTGTTGGATTAAAAATAGACTTGGGTTTAAAGATGATGTGTGCAATGGGTGGAGATGCGTGAGAGTGTTGGGACCAGGCAATTATGTCATCATCCTTATGAGCATTCCATAGTTCACAAAGGTCTTTTATTGCTTGTTGATCAATGGAAGTATTACGTATGGAATGATTATTGGCAGAAGAATCTGCCTCTACAGTAGAAGCTTTTTGAGCCTTCATGTTATATTGTCTTCTTAAGGTCAAATTACGAACAAATTTGTTAAGGTCCTTAAACATTGTGAAGGAGTTGGGCATGGTGGTAGGGGCAAAGTTGAGGCCCTGAGCTAATAGTGATGTTTCTTATTTATTCAGGTTCTGGGTGGACAAATTGTAGATTTTAACAGTTTTCACAATTTGTCTGGACATAGTGTGTCTGGACTTGTGTCTCCCCTCTCTCCTGCCTCTTTTTTGTGTTTTCTTTTTATTTTGTTTGGGCTGGATCGGGGGTCTGGACTAAAAAAGTGGGGGTTTGTGTTGGTGACTCTCCAAAAATAACAGGTGGTATACTTGGTTGGTAGTTGACTTGCTGACTTCTGAAAAACCACAGATACTAACTGGATGGACCGGGTCACCAACCGTAGTTGCCAATAAACCAGAATTTGAAATAATGGCAGATACGGACTGGTTGGTGAGAGAGGGGGTATTAGGAACAGAGGGGGTAACCAAGGAGAGGGGATCAGGAACTGTGGGCTTTGCGTTATGAGATAGGATGAGGTGTGGATCAATAGACAGGGGTAATAGTGGTGTATTAAGCTTAGGAATGATAGGGGGGTGAATAGGCTAGGGGGGATAACTAGTGGGGGGGGGGGGATCAGAGAGTGAGTGAAGATTGTTAGACTTGGAAATAGTCTTATTACTATGGTTTGGACCTGGTGGCATTAGAGGTGGGGAGGAGATGGGGGTGTCTTTCTTTTCCAATTAAATACTTTTTTGAAATTATAGTCGTCTAGATCTCTTTTGAACTTTCCTAGTTTTACTCTAATCATGGAGTCCTCACTTTTTTTAGTGTTTAGTTTAATGTTTTGAACCACTAAGGTAGGTAAGCGGGGATGAGTGGAACATAGTTCATCAATGTTGCTCTTAATTTTCTGATGAAGAATCTGAAATCTTTTATCTCTGTGAGTGGTTAAAATTTGGATCCATTTCTGGGTGCAGAACTTGGCAACACCCTCCCACTCCAAGCGGAGATCTGCATCCAAAAATGAGCATCTCTTAAGTATACAAAGTCCCCGTGGTGAGATTTTGGACATGAAATATTGTTTTAAAAAGAAGCCATCCCACCACTGTTGATTGGCTGAGATGAAAAGGTCTTCTACAGTTCTCATTCTTTTGCATGTGTCTCCATATTTAGTGTCCGGCCAGTGACGGGAGTGTAAGGTCGGGGAGAAATAGTTTGTAGGGAAAGTGGTATATAATCCATCTAATGTACTGTATTTGGAATCCTCCAGTTGACGTATGATATCCATTTTATACATATGTAAAAGAATATATATCTCTCTGTGTGCAAGTATCTATGAACAATAATAGGAAGGGCAAATAAGAAAGGAAAAGTTATTTAAACTAAAACATAAGCAAGTGTTGACCCAATCTGCTGCACATACATAAGCTTCAATGTGCAACACAATAGAAAAGGATCGATGGCGCAAAGATAAGGGCAAACACTGCGTTATGGGGCAAGTGAGCTAAAACAACAAAATGCACATATAATAACAATGATTTAAAAATTATTCAAAAATGATGAACACAAGGTATAACATCATCTGTAATGATGATCATGATTGATCAGTTTGAAGAAAAAGTCCCGGTATAGAACAAAAAGTCCATACAAGGATAAAAACAGCACTGGTGACAGCTCCCTCAAGAGTGAAGCAGACTCTGGAATACAAGCTAAAAAACAACAAGGTGCGCCGTCTAAGTGTAGTATGTTGAAATAAACAAGAATTTATTTATATAATCAGCCAAATGGCTACTCACATGACAGTTGTGAGAAAACATGCATAGATATCTCTGTATAGGATGTATGGTCACTGTATGGTCTGGAAGTCCATCCAGGGTGTTGTCCCAGTGGGCTGCAGCGATCCGTAGGCAGGAGAATCAGGAAGATGGAGCCGGCCTGTTTCCTGCTTGGCGGCGGCGTGGGCACCAGAGCAAAACGCACTTGGAGCGATCCGGACCTGGAAGTGACGTTGGGGCATGTCAGATGACGCGTTTCAAAGCTTCCACTTTTTCCTCAGATCTAATTGGTGCTTGGGGCTGTCAGTCTTAGCTAGGCTCCCCGGGATGGAGTGGAGAAAATGTAACACTAACTGCTATTGGACGGAAATTTAAAGGAACCACTAAATTGCTATAATACAATGAACATACTATTAAAGATAGCAATGCTAATGCAATCGAAATAATAATGGTAAATACTTCAATAAGAATGCATATGCATACAAATATATACATCTCAATGGTAGGATTCAAACAGACTCGGTGCACCTTGTTGTTTTTTATCTTGTATTCCAGAGTCTGCTTCACTCTTAAGGGAGCTGCCACCAGTGCTGTTTTTATCCTTGTATTAATATATGGACTTTTTGTTCTATATCCTGGGACTTTTTATTCAAACTGATCAATCATGATCATTATTACAGATGATGTTATACCTTGTGTTCATCATTTTTAAACCATTGTTATTATATGTGCATTTTGTTGTTTTAGCTTACTTGCCTCATAATGCAGTGTTTGCCCTTATCTTTGCGCCATCTTTCCTTTTCTATCAATTATGTTAGCTAGTACAGCTGGTAATACACTGGTAGATATTCGAACAAATGTCAGCAATACATTCGATAATACCATCAGAGACTTGCTAAAGTGGTTGTAAACCCTCACATATACCTAGTGAAGTCAACAGCCTCTGATGATACACAGAGATAAAACAAATCCTTCTACATAGGTTTTACTTGTTTATCTACAGTCTTCTCTTGTCTACACCCCTTCAAAAGGGCAGAAAAGTGTTAAAATCTTTCTTAAACTGTCAGCAGCACAGAGGAGGGGAAGGAGAGGCTGCAGTAACAGTGTGTGAGAGCTGATTGGAGGAAAAGCACACCCCCCTCCATGCAGCAGAAGAACTGTGTTCTGAGTAGACAAGCTGTCCGCTGAGCTGCCAAACACAAATTTATCTCACATGTCGGGAAAACTTTTCAGAAGTGACTCATGCTGATAACAGAAGAAAAAAACCACCAGAGAGAAACAACACAACACTTATGAGCTTTAGAGAGAGATAAGTGAATACTACAGATATATGTGCTTTGCTCGGATTCAATGACTGAGGTTTACAACCACTCATTATTTGCAAGTACTTCAAAATTCCCATTGCTTTTAACATTTGATTTAGGAATGAACGTAATTTCCTGAACACAAACCTCATTCACTTTTAGAAATTTGTTTGTTCGAGAAAGATTTTTCCATTCTGCTCTTCCAAATGTTCTCATCACTGCAGACAAAAACAAACATAAATTTGACCTCATTAACCATTAGATAATCAAACAAACATTCAAAAACCAAAATGTTTTCTACTAGTATTTGGCCAGCTTAAAGTGTCACTAAACCCACATCATCACAAACAAATAATAAATGGTGCATTACATGCTGATCATACTCAGCCACTAATGAGATTTGTTTTCTGTATTCTGCAAAAAACCTGGTTGATCCTACTGTTCTCTATCTCCCCCTTCTGTTTTTTCCCCAATTCAGCTGGGGATTTTGCAGCTGTGGTGGCAACTCTGCACATGCTCAATTTTCAGTGAGTTTCTATGCTGAACATTTTCTTTCTATCACATTTGAGCATCACATGTGACTACAGAGTCAAACATGTGGGCGTATACACAGTAGTAAATGACAGCCCATATTACATGTAGATTAATGTAGGCTTCATCTCCCTGTTATTCTAAGACGTAGGCTGGAGGGGCATAACACAGCCTGTGACTGGCAGAAATCCGCCCACACCATGATATTTCCACAAAATAATAAATATTTAAACTCAAATATATATTTGTATTCCAATTTAAAACAGTTTGTTGCTAAATAAATATTTATTTATTTTTAGTCTGTATTTCAAAGGCTGTTTTTTATTTTTTATTGTGACCAGCAGCAGAGGACAAGAAGCTCCTCCTGCTTATGTTTACCTGCAGACAGGCTGGGAAAGATCTGGGTCATGTGACAGCTGTAAATTGATTAAGAAAAAGATACTTAGATGTTTTTTTTAAATTAAAATAATTACAGTGCCATCATCCACATACAGAAATAGAAGGGCAATGTAAATAAACAGTGTGTGCTTAGTATTACTTTAAGCCTGATCTACTGTAAATGTCAGAAAAATCAGTAATAAAAGCAGGCTGAAATAAAAGTGTGTTTTGCTACTCCTATAGAGAACTGTCCACTTTATGTAGGTTGATATTAACCACTTCCCGCCTGCAGGCCGTTAAACAACGGCTGGGCAGCGCAGCTCTCGTTCTGCTCTCGCGCGCCTGTGTGGTCATGCATCGCGGCGATTGGTGGTGCAGTGTGTCAGTCAGACACACCGCTACACCAATCTCGGTAAAGAACTTCTGACAGAGGCTCTATACCACGTGATCAGCTGTGTCCAATCATGGACGTTGATTGGCTTTTCCTCACTCGCGTCTGACAGACGCGAGTAGAGGAGAGCCGATCGGCTTCTCTCCTGACGGGGGGGGTCTGTGCTGATAGCCCCCCTCGCATGCCTACCCAGGACCATCAGGATGCCACCAGGACCACCAGGGATTGGTACCACCCTGAACACCAGGTATGCCACTCTAGACCACCAGGGAAATTCCAATCAGTGCCCAGGCAGCTGCCAATCAGTGCCCATCCCCAATGCCTGCCAGTGCCATCAGTGATGCCTATCAATGCCATCTATCAGTGCCGCATATCAGTGCCTATTAGTGCCACGTATCAGTGCCCAGCAGTGCCTCCTATCAGTGCCCATCAGTGCCTAGCAGTGCCGCCTATCGGTGCCACCCATAAGTACCCATCAGTGCAGCCTTTCAGTGCCCATCAGTGTCACCTATCAGTGCCCATCAGTGCCCACCAGTGCCACCCATGAGTGCCCATCAGTGCCACCTATCAATGCTCATCAGTGCTGCATATCAGTGCCACCCATCAGTGCCACCAACCAGTGCCCATCAATGCCACCTCAGAGCCCGTCAGTGCCCATCAGTGCCACCTCATTGGTGCCACCTTATCGGTACCGCCTTATCAGTGCCCGTCAGTGCTGCCTTATCGTTGCCCATCAGTGAAGGAGAAAACTTACTTATTTACAAAATTTTATAACAGAAACAAAAGAAAAACATTTTTTTTTTCAAAATTTTAGGTCTTTTTTTAATTGTTAGCAAATAATAAAAACCGCAGAGGTAATCAAATGCCACCAAAAGAAAGCTCTATTTGTGGGAACAAAATGATAAAAATTCTGTTTGGGTACAGTGTAGCATGACCGCGCAATTGTCATTTAAACAGGGACAGCGCTGAAAGATGAAAATTGGCTTGGGCAGGAAGGGGGTATAAGTGCCTGGTATTGAGGTGGTTAAATATATATTTGAGCCAAGATCCTACTAATATAACAATAAATAAATAAATGAAGGAAAAAAGACATGTTCAATGCATATTTATATATATGCTGTTTTTTTACTGACTTTATGTACAAAGTTTAAGTCAAGGTAAACACCGGCATATACAGTTAAGTATAATTAAGTATAATGGTAAGTTGTCTCCCCTGCCACAAATGTGACTGTTCAGTTAGTCTTCAAATCCAGATACCCCTGCCAGTCACTTTTCATTTCCAATAGGACAGAATAAAAAAGGAGCAGCTAGTCACGAGCAAGCTCCACTTGTTAGAGTCACAGAACTCTGCAATGCAGTAATGCCTGATTATCTTATAGCGATTACCACTTCCAGTCTCAATGCTGACGTGCAGGGAATTATAGTACTACTCTAGTACAAAGGCAAGCTGAGGACCAATTTCAGCCCCTTCACAGATCTGCAGTGCAATGCGGGGTGTTAATTCATGTGTATTATGTTTACCATTCATGTGCATTTTATTATGGTAGCCTGTTCATATGAATGGTCTGCCAGTGGACCTAAAAATCAGACCTGTACCAGTCTTGCTGATGTAGCGCACTACAGTACACAATAGTGCTAAAACACAGGTGCATCACATGTTGGCTGGTTTAGTGCATGAAGGTGCCATTCGAAATATTAACAGGTAATATTGTTACCTGTGTTGCTGTGCATTTTTTCAAAAAATCTAAAAAATACATCTACCTGTAAAGTGACACTAAATTCTTGTTAAAAAAAAATATATTAAAGTATATATTCTTAACTGGAAAAAAGTCCCTTCTATTTCTCTCAGCTTCCTCCTAATCTCCAAATTCTATTTTTTGCTGCTGATCTGACTGCTTGTTAGAGCAGTGGCCTCCAAACTGAGATCCGGGGGCCAGATGTAGCCCTTTGCTTGCCTTTATCCAGCCTGTAGGTGGGGTGCAGCGCAGTGTAGCAGTAAGACACACTCAGTCCCCGTGCAATGACAGAACTTGTATTGATATAATGCAGAGACAGTTCACAGATAACCAGGGGGAAGGCAACCCAACTGGGAACACTCACAGGGGTTGATTTACGAAAACTTGAGAGTACAAAATCTGGATGAGCTGTGCATGGTAGCCAATCAGCTTCTAAGCTTGTTTAATTAAGCTTCGACAAAAAAAAAAATTGGAAGCTGAATGGTTTCTATGCAAAGCTGCACCAGATTTTGCATTCTCCAGTAGATCAATCCAGTTCCAACAGTGTGTAGAGAGCAGAGTGCAGTCAAACTGGCAGTGTTTGAGGAGAGGGGAAGAATGCAGCCTGGCCGTCTTGTACCCAAACAGGCAGGTGTCTAGAGCAGTTGTGATCCCTAAGCTTTCCCTCCTCGTCAGGAAACGTTCCCTACCACTAGCTCTGTCCCTAACAGGTGGGGTACCAGTCCCTACTTTGCCAACTCGCAAATGCATGCCAAAAACCTGGGAGCCAGTCTGACCCAAGGTGGCTGCCAGAGTCACCTGCGGCAGCAGCATCCAATTAGATACTTCTCCAGTGACCCAGGAAACTATAGAGGAACTATGTTCCTCTTAACTTCCCCTACAACTGCAGTGCCACTGTGGAAGAGTGCCACCTGCAGTAGAGAAAGTAGACTGCACCTGCCTAAAGGCCCTTGGGGCACTTTTCCTCCTACTGATGCAAGACACTATTCCTCCTACTGACACCAACAATGGGGCATAATTCCAGTTACTAAAACCAACGACGGAGCACCATTTCTCCCATTGACACCAATGATGGAGCACAATTCCTTCCATTGATACCAACGATGGGGCACTATTCCCCCCATTGACACCAACGATGGGTCAGTATTCCTCCCACTGATACCAACAATGGTGCACTAACCCTCTCCCTAATGCCACAGATGTTCACTCCCACTGATTTCTACTCCCAATGGCCACAGTCCGGCCCCCCTAAGGTCTGAAGGTCAATAAACTGGCTCTTTGTTTAGAAGGTTTGAAGACACCTGTGTTAGAGGGTGTCTACATTCTTTCTCCATGGTCCCACCGTATGTAGGAATGTAGTCAGTCTCTCTTGCTCACTCCCGAGATGGACTATGGGATTTGTTGTATGCACTGCTGATTGCAAACAAACTGAAATGGTAATAAGAGAGGTTTGGGAGCTCAAGGAGGATGTTACAAGGAGGCAGAAAAATACAGTAAGAAATGATTTCATGAAAAATAGATTACAGAGCCGTTATGTAGTACATGTTGCTTGGATTATTTTTGGAGAGCAATATTGTTTAGTGTCACTTTAATGAATACATGGTTGAATTAAATAGGGTCATTTACAATATCTCTGTGTTTACTTACACATTTCTCGAGATTTCACAAACTTCACTTAATTTGCCTTGTGTATGAAGCTCAGGATGGACAAGAAAATATGTTAGACTCTTGCTCTGTACTCTGCGTTTTGATGCGTTAACAACCAGCCTTTAATTTTCTGTGTGAAATCACTTGTATAGATTTACTGAGGTCATTAACTTGACATTTATTACTCATAATATTGTTATATTTTCCTACATGAAAACTTTTTTCCCCCAGGAAAGGCATAAAAGAAGCTAGACAGAAGAGATATACACAATCAGCCATTGTTAATTGTAGGCTCCATCTGAAAGCTTTAGAGTTGGAATAGCTTTGTGATTGCAGCATGTAGCCACAGTAAGCCTGAGGTCATCAAGTCAAACGCAGTCTTGGATTTAAAGAGAATATAAGCAGGAGTTTAAAGAACCAGGGAGCTAAATCCATGTTATAGAAACAAAACTTGACGGCACCGGGAGTAGAACCAACCAAAACACAGATTTAAAAGAGAACCTAGAAACTTGTGTAGCGCACCCCACGTAGGAGCCGCTTGTGAATAGGGATCCCCCACCCTGCACAGGCACACTGCATTTTCACAGACACACGTAGAGTCAGTGAACAGTCCAACACTTTGTTTTTGTTTTTTTGTATTTTTTGAGGGGATAAAACTTGGATAGGGATTAGGGTAGTTATGGGATGCCCACTTGACTTTAGAACTCTTCAGGGACAACTCTTTCTAAGTACAGCTATACATTCTCCTCAGCTTCCTCCAGCACACATGCTTGCAGAAAACACAGACTCAGCTGGGACACTTTAGTAAATCTGGCAAAAGCATTCAACCAGATTAGCAAAAGCCCTTTACAGGCAGGAACCACAGGCCCCTTAGTGTGTTGAGAAAAGTCCAGTGTCCAGCTACATCCTTGTGGCTACTGATCCCAGCACCACCTCTTCCGGCACTGTGACCCACAGTTTGTTTAATGTGCCGCTCAAGCTCGATCACTATGGGTAGTAGTGTGGGTAATGCTGCAACCACTACAGGAGTGCAGTGCCAGACCACCTGGCTGCAGCTGCCCCTTTCACTAGCCCACCCGGCTACTTCTCCACAGTCCTCTCTGACTGTTCACTCACCAGCCACCCGGCTGTCTTCTGCCTGTAGATCTCCTGGACGTACTGACTCTCTCCCGATGTCCTCACCCCTGCTCCTGTGCATCCAGGACAGGATTCCTTTGTGTGTTGTAGAGGATCCCTCCAGCAACCAAGCTGCAGGCCCAAAGTCACCCCACCCTAGACTAGGGGGTACCCTCAAGGGCCTCCGACAGCCTCCTCAGCACTCAATCTCCAGCTTCCACCTGACTACCTACTGCTGGCATGACCCCAGAGCATTTAAGAGGTGCCAGCCCACTTTCTGGGGATTGGCTGGGGCCCTTCTCAATACTCCAAGCAGCTCCTTCTAACCTCCCACCGATTCTTCTGGAAGCTTCTCCAAGGTTCCCATAAGGAGGAGGAGGTACCAGAGGTGCTGCTTGATGAGTCATCCAGCCTCCCTGAGTCACTCACCCTGATTCAGATTCAACCCAGCCTGGCTCTCATCCAGGTTAATTTTCCTACACTACATAACTATGTACACCTAGCACTCTACACTAGAGGGTGCTACACTTGTAAACAGTCTTCAACAGCAGTTACCATATTGATGTTTAAAATTGCATGGCCATGTAAAACTCTGATAAATGTATGAGCAGAAATGGGACCATAATCCACCATCACCAGTGCTCTGTTTCAAACAACACTTTATGTATTGACATACTTTCATAGACCCAGTGTGGCTGAACAGTATGGACACCTGCTGACCTGACACCATCCCCATACAGCTTAACTCTTCAGTAAGACACAGAAGTTGAATCCTACACAACTTACCTTAACTAATTGCAGTACAGGGCAACAGGACTTAAACTTCAAAAGACTGTTTTTCCAGTCTTTTGAAGTCTTTTGAAGCTTAAGAAGACAATGACTTTCCTGAGCCCTGTTTCTGCAAAAGCTAACAACATGGAAAAAATGGAGGGATGGGAGGGTCTAGCTAGGACTATACTAACTAGCACAAAACAGGAGGGGAAGATAGGGGGAGACACCAAAATCACAATAATAAATGAGTTGTGGTGGCCCAAAACTGCCACTGGTTGTCAGCATACTATCGAATAAAGTTTACCCCATGCAAGTCAATACAAGACATAAAAAATACATGAAAGTGGGGCAGAACATCCAGCGTGTGTCACAGTTGCTGCTCTGTGTGCTGGAGTGGGCATCAGTGGACCACTCACCTGCAAGAAGACCCACATTAACCCCTGCAGTTATGCTCTGGAGTCATTTCTCATTTCAACCACGCACCTTTTCATTCATCGATAACTGTAGTTTTGTTTCAGTGGTATAGGCTCTAAACAAGTATATTATTTTCTGTATAAATCTAAGAATAGAAAAGTAAAAAAAAAACAATGCTGATTCCCATTTTACCAAGAATAATTTAAAAACAATGGGTCTTAAAGAGGTGGTCCAGCCTGAGTGAGGAAAATTAAAAGTCAACAGCTACAAATACTGTAGTTGCTGACTTTTAATATTAGGGCACTTACCTGTCCAGGGAGCCCACGATGTCAGCACCCTAGCCGATCTTCGGATCGGCTCCCGGGTGCTGCCGCCACCATTCCTGGTAAAGGAACCAGGCAGTGAAGACTTTAGGCTTCATTCCTGGATCCCTAATGCGCATGCGCGAACCGCGCTGCACATTCTAATTGGCCCGGCGGCGGGGAACGAGGAGGGGGGGCGAACTCTTGGGAGATCGGGCCGCAGCCTGTCCCTGGAGGTGGGGAAGAGGACTTGTCAAAAACAGGTCCCCCATTCCCCCCTCCCCCTGAAAGGTGCCAAAAGTCTTCTCTTGATTGTTAACTTTGACACACATACACCTACCTCCTGGAGAGTGTTCTTGATCTGGCCAACTGTTGTGAAGGGTGTTTTCTTCACCACAGTTGTTTTCCGTGGTCTTCTGGGTCTTTTGGTGTTGCTGAGCTCACCGGTGCGTTCTTTCTTTTTAAGGATGTTCCAAACAGTTGATTTGGCCACACCTAATGTTTTTGCTATCTCTCTGATGGGTTTGTTTTGTTTTTTCAGCCTAATGATGGCTTGCTTCACTGATAGTGACAGTATTGAGAGTTGACAGCAACAGATTCCAAATGCAACTAGCACACTTGAGATAAAATATGGACCTTTTATCTGCTCCTTGTAAATGGGATAATGAGGGAATAACACACACCTGGCCATGGAACAGCTGAGCAGCCAATTGTCCCATTACTTTTGGTCCCTTAACCACTTCCCGCCCGGCCCATAGCAGATGAAGGCCAGGCGGTGGTTCAGTTATCTTGACTGTGCGTCATATGATGTCCAGCAGGATAACATGGCGCCGCCCGCCCGCGGGGGCACGCTTCGTGGCGATCGGTGGAGCGGTGTGTCAGTCTGACACACTGCTCCACCGATCTTTACCATGTGATCAGCCGTGTCCAATCACGGCTGATCACGATGTCAATAGGAAGAGCCGTTGATCGGCTTTTCCTCACTCGCGTCTGACAGACACGAGTAGAGGAGAGCTGATCGGCGCAGCCCCCCTCAGATGACCACACAGGACCACCAGGGATCGCCACTAGGACCACCAGGGAAGGGGGCAACATGTGGATGGCCAGGTATGTACCCCATGGCCATCCACATGTGCCCAATGTGCCTAGTCAGTGCCCAATCTGTGGCAATCAGTGCCCACAAATGGGCACTGATTGGCACCATTATATTGCAGTGATGCCCAGCAATGCCACCCTTAGGGGCATCAGTGCCACCAATCAGTGTCATCAGTGCCACCTAACAGCAGTGTCCCTCGGTGCCACCTCTCAGTGCCCATCCATGCCCATCAGTGCCCACCTATCAGTGCCCATCGGTGCCACCTATCAGTGCCACCCATAAGTACCCATCAGTGCCACCCATAAGTACCCGTCAATGCCACCTACGAGTGCCCATCAGTGCCGCCTATGAGTGCCCATCGGTGCCACCTATGAGTGCCCATCAGTGCCGCATACCAGTGTCACCTATCAGTGCCCATCAGTGCCACCTATTAGTGCCCATCAGTGCCGCCTATCAGTGCCCATCATCAGTACCCATCAGTGCCACCTCATCAGTTCCACCTCATTGGTGCCCATCAGTCCTGCTGTATCAGTGCCCGTCAGTGCAGCCATATCAGTGCCCGTCATTGAAGAAGAAAACGTACTTATTTACAAAAAATTTTAACAGAAACAAAGAAAAACTTGTTTTTTTTTCAAAACTTTCGGTCTTTTTTTTATTTGTTGCGCAAAAAATAAAAAGAGGTGATCAAATACCACCAAAATAAAGCTCTATTTGTGGGAACAAAATGATAAAAAAATTGTTTGAGTACAGTGTAGCATGACCGCGCAATTGTCATTCAAATTGCAACAGCGCTGAAAGCTGAAAATTGGCCTGGGCGGGAAGTTGTCTAAGTGCCTGGTATTAAATTGGTTAAAAAGTGGGAGGCACATATACAAACTGTTGTAATTCCTACACCATTCACCTGATTTGGATGTAAATACCCTCAAATTAAAGCTGAAAGTCTGCAGTTAAAGCACATCTTGTTCGTTTCATTTCAAATCCATTGTGGTGGTGTATAGAGCCAAAAAGATTAGAATTGTGTCGATGTCCCAATATTTATGGACCTGACTGTATATGTCAAAGATCAAATCCAGGAAACCTAAAAACCCACCCTTACAATGGGGCTGTGCCTAAACTGCAAGCGTTTACTGCTCATTTTAAGTCTAGGGAAGGAAAAGCAGTTTTATTTACCTAATGAGCCACTTTGCATGCACTTGGGTGGTTGACTTTTCCTCTTGTGTCCAGTGTAGGATTATGGTCTCGATGACATCAGAGCACCTTAGCCTGCCAGAGTTTAGGACAGAGAAAGCAAGGACTGGTCTGGCAGCACAGAAAAGCCTGCAGGAACAGAGGATCAGGTAAGTAGAACTGCTTTTCAAAGACCCCTAAGACATAGACTAAACAGTGCAGTGCAGTGCAGGTGCAAGGAAAGATGTTTCCTGTCGTTCAGCCTTAAAATTATTTTATAACTTGTTGTGCACTGTGATGGGAGCGGTTCCGATGTGTCATAAAAGACTCATTGCTCTGTTTACATTTTTCTTTTTTTTATACTGTATATATAGCAACTTGCCTTGTCTTTGCAGTGGGACTGCGTTGGGCAAGGCTGCCCAGTGCAGTCCAATACATACGGTATGGATGGAACCCTAGGGTTTACATACACTTTAAAGAGCTAGTTATGGATACCAAGAAGGCAAACCAAGGTTAAATATGAAAGGCAAGAAATTAAAATAAGGCTATACAGTAAAACCTCGGATTGCGAGTAATGCTATTTACGAGCATTTAGCAATACGAGCAATTTTTTTTTAAATCCTGACTCAAATTGCATTGCCTCGCAAGATGAGCAGAATTCAAGCCTCTGGGGTGTGCAGAGGCTTGCGGGGGCACTGGTGATGCTTGGACACACTCGGAGACACTCGGAGACACTCGGAAATGTTCCCAACGTTCCCGAGTGTCTCTGAGCGTCTACAATCGTTTTTCTGTCGCCCCCCCCACCTCTGGCCACATGCGGTACTGCATACACTAGCAGTGACACTGGAACGAATTATCTGAGTTTCCATTGATTCCTATAGGGAAACTCGCTTTTATATACGCGTGCTTTGGATTACAAGCATGCTTCTGGAACCAATTATGCTCGTAAGCCAAAGTTTCAGTTGCTTTTAGTTATATTCAGTTATTTTTTGGAACCAGGCTATGAGTGACAATAATGGCAGGAGGAGGAATTAACCATTAGCCTGTTACTTTCAGCACAGGAGATAGTATGTATGGTATTACGTAAGTATGGATTTTTAGGGGTTTACCCCATTGTAGAGGTTAGCTTAAGGTTAGGGGATAGGTTTAGGCTTATGATTTAAGGCTCTGGTGCCTGAGAGCTGCAGGTGGCCTTTTGGCACCCCTGAGGGCCCCTGCAGACACTAACCTGCATTTTCCCTTGTCCAGCCTCATATAATATGTCTCCAGTCTATGACTGTCTCCTGAAGCACATCCCTAGTCTCCAGGAACTCCCGAAGCATGTTCACAGTCCCTGGGCTGCACTTGAGACCGCCAGGTTCAAGAAAGTTGACCCCCACTAATTTAGGGTGTTGAGTGTAAGGTTAGGTTACGTTTCTGAGGGTTAAATTGTGTCTAAAGGCACTTCTTTTTCTAGCAGTGGCTGCTAGCTTTGGCTTTCTAACCTTTCCCGTTCAATCCCAAGTTGGACTCTAAGAAGCAGTGCTGATACATAGAGTTTGCACATGTCCTGCTGTATTCATCTCAGTAAATCTGTGATGTTCAGCCACCACTGGAGCGTACACACATCCACAGGAAGTTCAAAGAAAGAGACTACAGGATATGCTCAGCGCAGGAAAAAAAACATGAACAAAGTAAGTTGAAAACTGTACTTTGATAACAAAAAATAATGATCTTGTTTTACTTAAAATGTTCCTCAGAACTACAGAATATTCCCACTTGCTATTGGTGATAGGAGATATTGGCTATTGATGGTCACTCACCAGATCAGTACTAACATGATGATCACATAGCTGCATTTTATCAACAAAGCCATACCAGTGCCCAATCAATGTGCACCTAGAAAGAAGTACTTTTTATAAAAGTTGTTTTAAAAAAGTAAAAAAAATTGAAAAAATGTAAATAAGCTTGAATAATGCTAAATGACCATATAAAGTCCATCGTGCCTTTAAAAACAACACTAATTACAACTTCCCCATCGACTTAAATTAATTTATGTAAAATTTATCTAAAATGGTGAATTTCTCTGTCTGAATTTAGGCTAAAATTTCATGACCACCCTTAGACTAATTTAATCACTCTTTTTTCGTTATCTGATACTAGTGGGCTAATGCTAAGGAATTTGGAGGGAATGTATTCTGGAAATGTTGCCCAGATGCAACACACAGCGGCCTGTGTGGATCATAACATACACTGTACATACTGTGTAGAACAGCCTTTACCAATATTTTTACCTCAGAGGAACCTTAAAATAATTTTCAGGTCTCATTGAATCCCTACTAAAATCAATTCAGTAAGAATAATGCCCCTGGTGGTCAGTGGAAAAATGCCCCCTTACAGTGGTGGCCAGAGTGCCACAATTACAGATAGATAATTGGTGTAACGCCACTGGCTCTATCAAGTGGTGTTGGCCCTGATACAATGCAGGCACGATAAGATAGGGGGTCAATCAGCCATAGCTCAGGGAACCCTTAGCAACTTCTGGAGAAACCCTGGTTGAGAATGGCAGGGGTAGAGTATAGAGGATCATGAAACCTGTTAAAGCTGGCTTAGAAAATATAAAATACTTTGCCTGTTTAGAACACCATTTCTTAGTGGATTTAACTCCTTACAGGTAAGTGGACTCACTCACAAAGCTTGAACCTCCTCTTCTGGGGTCCCCCGCTGACACTCTAGGCTCCTCCTCTTCTTCATGCGCCAACATAGAAAGCTGCTTCCTATGGGGGCTCAACCGTGAGCTCGATCCAAAGCAGGGCTGTGTGGGGTCTTTTGACACAGACAGCATGGCTCAGCCCCGCCCCAACTCTCTGCTCACTGGATTTGATTGACAGCAGCAGAAGCCAATGGCTCCCGCTGCTGCTTCTGCAAGCAGAGATAGAGGAGAGAACTGCTGCAGATGGGCAGAGCATTTGATCGAGATAGGACCTCAAGTGCCTTGAAAGAGTATTCATACCCCTTTTTCCACATTTTGTCATGTTTTGTCATGTTTTGTCAGCGTGAAAAGCAGGACCCTGAAGTGATGTCAGCGGAACAGAACCAGAACCAGCGTTGAATGCATTGGCTGAAAGTCATGTAAAAGGGGCGGGATGCATTTTGGAGCATCTATTGGCTCCTTCATACCGACTACCCTGACACTGGACTACTATTCCACCATATCTACCATGATGAGCCTTGTTTTTATCTCACTTATAGTAAGTGTATTTTAACTCCTTTGGGCTATTAAAGTTTTGCATTGCTGCACTTAGAGGGCCTTTCTGCTTGTTTTGTCTTTACCGGTGATTGATTCCCTCTTTGTGTTGCCCAAGTGTTCTGAGACATCATTTTGCCTGAGTTGTATCCATCCCACACTGCAGACATTATATCTGGCCAGTCCTGTCATCCAGAGCACCCAATATCTCTTTACCTTGTGCATTTGTATTCAGCCTCCTTTACTCTGATACCCCTAACTAAAATCTAGTGGAACCAATTGCCTTCAGATGTCACCTATTTAGTAAATAGAGTCCACCTGTGTGTAATTTCATCTCAGTATAAATACAACTGTTCTGCGAAGCCCTTCAGAGGTTTTTTAGAGAACCTCAGTAAACACACAGCATCATGAAGGCCAAGGAACACACCAGACAGGTCAGGGTTAAAGTTGTGGAGAAGTTTAAAACGGAATTTGGTTTAAAAAAAATATCCCAAGCTTTGAACATCTCACAGAACACTGTCCAATCTATCATCCAAAAATGGAAAGAGTATGGCACAACTGCAATCCTTCCATGACATGGTCATCCACCTAAACTTACAGGCCAGGCAAGGAGAGTATTCATCAGAAAAGCAGCCAAGAGGTGAGCCATGTTAACTCTGGAAGAGCTGCAGAGATCCACAGCTCAGGTGGGAGAATCTGTCCACAGGACAACTATTAGTCGTGCACTCCAAAAATCTGGCCTTTATGGCCTGGACTTTGACTGGGCCATTCTAACACATGAATATGCTTTGATCTAAACTGATCAGAGACCAAGAAGAAAGCCATTGTTGAAAGAAAGCCATAAGAAGTCCCGTTTGCAGTTTGCGAGAAGCCATGTGGGGGACACAGCAAACACGTGGAAGAAGGTGCTCTGGTCAGATGAGACCAAAATTGAACTTTTCGGCCTAAAAGCAAAACGCTATGTGTGGTCGAAAACTAACACCGCGCATCATCCTGAACACACCATCCTCACTGTGAAACATGGTGGTGGCAGCATCATGTTGTGGGGATGCTTCTCTTCAGCAGGGACAGGGAAGCTGGTCAGAGTTGATGGGAAAATAGATGGAGCCCAATACAGGGCAACCTTAGAAGAAAACCTGTAATGCCGCGTACACACGACTGGTTTTGCCGTTGTAATAAACTCCGAAGGTTTCTCTGACGGAACTCAGACGAAATTCCATTCAATCGGTCTTGCCTACACACGGTCAAACCAAAGTCCAACCGTCAAGAACGCGGTGACGTACAACACGTACGACAGGACTAGAAAAAGGAAGTTCAATAGCCAGTAGCCAATAGCTTCCGTCTCGTAATTGCTTCAGAGCATGCGTCATTTTTGGTCCGTCGGAACAGCATACAGACAAGTGGTTTTCCCAAAAGTAATTGGTTCTTTTGGAAATATTTAGAACATGTTCCATTTCTAGGTCCGTCAGAATTAAAAAAAAAAAAAGTCAGATGAGGCATACACACGATCGGAATAGACGATGAAAAGCTTCCGTCTGACTTTTTCTGTCAGACATTCTGCCCGTGTGTACGCAGCTTTAGTGTCTGCAAGAGACTGGGGCGGAGGTTCACCTTCCAGCAAGACGACCCTAAAATACAGCCAGAGCTATAATGGAGTGGTTTAGATCAAAGCATATTCATGTTTTAGAATGGCCCAGTCAAAGTCCAGACCTAAAGCCAATTGAGAATTTGTGGCAAGACTTGAAAATTGCTGTTCACAGATGCTCTCCATCCAATCTGACAGAGCTTAAGCTGTTTTGCAAAGAAGAATGAGGAAAATGTCACTATATAGATGTGCAAAGCTGGTAGAGACATACCCAAAAAGACTTGCAGCTGTAATTGCAGTGAAAGGTGGTTCTACAAAGTATTGACTCAGGGGGGCTGAATACAAATGCATGCCACACTTTTTACAGATTTGTGAACAATTTTGAAAACTATTTACAATTTTCCTTCCACTTCACAATTATGTGCCACTTTGTGTTGGTCTATCAAATAAAATCCCAATAAAATACATTGACAAAATGTGGAAAATGGCAAGGGGTATGAATACTTTTTCAAGGCTCTGTAAGTCTGTAGGGGGGTGAGGGGGTGATACAAATACTGGGACATTTTTTATTTGTGGTGGTGCCTTTATGAATAAAAAGCAAGGTAGCCCTGCACATCTTCAAAAAAGCAGTGACTTTTAGCTTTGGGTGGCTGGTGGTGGTTGCGAGTGTGGAAATAGATGTAATTTGAATGCTGTCCCACACCCGCAACAGTGTGAACCTAACCTTAGAACCCAGTGGAGGCTGGTGAAGTTTTAGGATGGGGGGCGCCAGACCCCGCCCTTCCTTTTTGACCCCTCCCACTTGGTGAAAATGCAAAATAGTGGGCGTGGCTCTAAGGTGGTGTGGTTAGCGTCTGAGATGAAGGAATGGATGGAGGGAGAGGGATGGAGGAACAGCAGGCCCAGATCCTACACAACAATAGAAATATGTGTATTCTAGAAAGTTTAACAATCAGCAGATAAAGATATTCCAAATACCTGGTGTTAGCATTTCAATCATCCCGGCACCATGGTTGTTATGCTGTCAGGATGATTGAAGCACATTATTTCTATTATTACATTGTAATATAAAATGAAATCATTCAACTCACCATAATGCAGAATCAGTGGGAGCCCTGAGTGTGTCACTAGCCACGTCGTCTGCCACCAGATGCCATCAGGTGTCCCCAGCGGAATCCGTTCTTATTGCAGGTGCCCCCAGCGGAGTCCCTCCTTACATGCAGCCTGTGTCCCATAAAATGCAGCCTGCGTCACATAAAATGCAGCCTGTGTCACACAAAATGCAACCTGTGTCACATCAAATGCAGTCTGTGTCCCACCAAATGCAGTCTGTGTCCCACCAAATGCAGCCTGTGTCCCACCAAATGCAGCCTGTGTCTCACCAAATGCAGCCTGTGTCTCACCAAATGCAGCCTGTGTCTCACCAAATACAGCCTGTGTCCCATCAAATACAGCCTGTGTCCCACCAAATACAGCCTGTGTCCCACCAAATACAGCCTGTGTCCCATCAAATACAGCCTGTGTCCCACCAAATAAAGCCTGTGTCTCACCAAATACAGCCTGTGTCCCATCAAATACAGCCTGTGTCTCAACAAATGCAGCCTGTGTCCCACCAAATACAGCCTGCCTGTGTCACATCAAATGCAGCCTGCCTGTGTCACATCAAATGCAGCCTTGCCTGTGTCACATCAACCCCCCCTTCTCCCCCCCCCCCCCCCGGTTCTCCGTGGGGGCACACACAGCGGTACTTACCTTGCTGTGTGTTGTCCTCTCCTGCTGTGTCTCCTTCTAGGGCGGCGATAGAGGAGTCCGCTCCTCATACTTCCGGTTTTCTCTGTCCCGGCGCAATGGCAGAGAGAAAACAGGTGACATCAAGTGACATCAAACTCGGATGTCAATCAAACCGCCGGGCCGTACTAATATATACTACGAGCGCTGGGCGGAAGCTACTCGGCGCTTCAGATAAAAGCCCGCAAATGAAGCGCAGCCTCTGTAATCTCGTGATTGCATAGACGTAGCACTTCCCATAATTGCACTGAGTCCGGCGTCAGAACACAGTGCACTTAAGGGCCTTTTTTTGTATTTTTTTTTTAAAGTGTAAGTTTAAAAAAAAAAATTTTTGTGACTGCCTGGAGGGGGTGGGGGGGGGGCTTGGGGGATGGGATCTTGGTGTGGGTTGCACCCCTATGGACGGGCCGCCACTGTTAGAACCACTTTAAGGCAGTCTTTCTGAACCTTTTTACCTGAAAGGAACCCCTCTTCTGCTCATTCCTGAGATGGACTAGAGACTATTGGATGTGTAGTGTGCATAGAGCTGTGCACATGACTGTAACTAACATACACTGCTTGTTTCAAAAAGAAGCAGAAGTCAAGGGGAAAAGGAGAAGGTTGGGTATTCTCAGAGTACGTTACAAGGAAGCAGAAAAATGACTTCATGTAAAATAGATTATTACAGAGCCATGGATTTTTTCTTGGGAATATGGATATTGTTTAGTGTCGCTTTACAGTGAATGTAGCCAGATTAGTGTGCCTGCAACAAAACATGAGTACTGTCTGTGATACTTTTTTTTTGCACTAAAGCCGGGTACACACGCGCCGAAAGTCAGCAGGTTCAGGAGGAAATGTCCGCCTTTCAGTACATTTGTACTCTTCTCTGTTCAACAGAAGCCGATCTAATTACCAACTCATGTCCTGCTGGACAACCAGAATTCGATCAGTGCTTGCAGCCAATAGCTGCAAGCACCGATGAGTGTATTCCGGCGTCAGAATACAAACACACAGAGAAAGAGATCCCAGCATCCACATTGCTTGTGTTGATGGGGATCTGTCAGTGGTATGTGTATTCCCAGCTTTACTGTTCAATTTTCAGGGACAAGCTTTTGGGTGTTACGTTTTTTTTCTGATCCAAGCAATACCGACACGCAAAGCTTTAAAAGAATGTTAAAGTGGGGTTCCACCCAAAAAAACAAAAATACCTGAAAAATTCTAAAAACAAAAAACAAAAAAAATTTGGATATTTTTTATTTTTTTTACTTACCTCTAAATGCCTGTGCTAGGTGGTCCCTCGTAGTCTGCCTCTTCCTTTGCCTGGGCTGGTGACATCACTTCCCCCTCGGCACAGGAAGGGCTCGGCTCTGCTCCCTCCCTCCTGTCAATCATCTGGGACCCATCACAGGTCCCAGGTGATTGAGCGGCCAATCACGGCGCGTGGCGCCCCTTGCGCATGCGCAGTGGGTGCCAGGCTGTGAAGCCACAGCCCGGCGCCCACAGTTGAAATGCCGAGGGGGGGGGGGGGGCGAGCAGGGCTTCAATCCCCCGCATCGCTGGACCCAGGGACAGGTAAGTGTCCAATTAAAAGTCAGCAGCTGCAGTATTTGTAGCTGCTGACTTTTCATTTTTTTTTTTTTTAATGGGTGGAACTCCTCTTTAAAGAGAAAGTAAACCCTGATGGGTTTTACTTCCTCTTGTGCTCCCTGCAAATTAAAAGCATAATGAGCTAGTATGCATCGCATACTAGCCCATTATGTGACACTTACCTGCAAACGAATCCATCGCTGTCCCCTGTGCAGGCTGCGTTCATCTTCGCCCCTCTTCCTTCCGGGGGCCGCGGACTCCGGCTCTGTGACTGGCCGGAACCGCTTGATGTCACTCCCACGCACACGTGCGGAAGCAGTCAGCAACTGCACACGCTGGGGAAGAAACAGCATGGAGGTCCGTTTCTTCACAGCGCATGCGCTGAATACATCGTCGGCGCACTACAAGTGAAATGTCTCCTAAACGGCGTATGTTTAGGAGATATTTCCACTACCTATAGGTAAGCCTTATTCTATGCTTTCTTATAGTTAAAAGTCAGGAGGTAAGGTTTACAACCACTTTAAGAACAACATTTTGAAAAAAAAAAATACATATTCCCAGTTTATATGTGTGTGTTTTTTTTAGATATTGTTATTATTTTGCTAAAGCTTTGTGTATCAGTACTGCTCTGACCGAGAAAAAAGGACCCTGAAATGTTGTCTTGAAAATAAAACTGTTAGTGCCAATTAAAAATGACACAGACAGCACTCAACTATTATTATTGCATACCTCCCTTTTGAGATGGGAATGAGGGACACCTATCAGCAAAAGTACACACCCCCTGCCATGCCCACTTAAAGGACAAATGTACAAAAAAAAAAAAAAAAACAAGATTGATTAAACCTACAAGTGCTTTTTTATCACTACTATTCCTTTAAATTGGCTTTTGGAATTTACAAATGCAGCAATTTAGAATTCAGATGAAAGGTTTAGCACTGGGAAACATTTTTTGATAGATAAAAAGTGCATTTTATATATATCTATATAGATCAGACGAAAATGAGGGACAAATGGGGAGGAATGAGGGACAGAGGGACATTGCTCCAAATCAGGGACAGTCCCTCGAAATCAGGGACAGTTGGGCGCTATGTTATTGAATTGCCATGATTGTATTGGACAAACCACTGCACTAACATCAGGGTCAGGATCTGGTGATCACTTACTTTGAAATGTGGTGACAAAAAGTCTGTGAAGTCTCAGTTGGGGTCAAAAAGTTCATTAACTTCAGACATATTTAAACATGACCTATAGACTTTAGTATGATGGGAGGGTGTGTACAGTGTAGCCTTTCAAGTATGTATGCACATAGCCTTTATATGTCTGATAAACAGGGAATGAACTAGTCTATACAACTTCATAATAAAGGGACAGTGATGGCCAGATTATGACAAGTAAAAGAAAGAATGGCACTATAAGCCCTCATGTACAGGGGGGGGGGGGTTAATTACTAAAGGCAAATCCACTTTGCACTAAAAGTGCACTAAAAACAAAAAACAGCGTCCCCCCCCAATCCATACCAGGCCCTTTGGGTCTGGTATGGATTTTGAGGGGAACCCCACGACACATTATATAAAAAAGAACAGCGTGGGGCCCCTCAAAATTCATGCCAAAATGCAGCCTGGCAGGTCAGGAAAGGAGGGGAAAGGAGGAAAGGAGGGGACGAGCAAGCCTTCAACATGGCTTTGGGGCAGCACCTTGTCCCCAAGTTGATGTGGACAAGGTTCTCTCCCCACAACCCTGGGCTGTGGACTGTGGGCAGGGGGGGTCTGTGGGCAGGGGGCTTATTGGAATCTGGAAGCCCTCTTTAAGTAAGGGGGCCCCCAGACCCTTCCCCCCATGTGAATGAGTATGGGGTACAGTGTATCCCTACCCATTCACCGAAAAAAAAATGAATAATGTCTTCTGTGGTAGCTCCTCCAACGTCAATCACGATGGCTATTGCCACTGCTGCAGACGCCTTGATGTTCTTATATAACTATGGGGCGTGGGTATGCGGTGACGTCATCACCCGGGGACGTCATGACCATCGTGACGTCATCACCCCGGCATGATGGGTCCATGACGTCACAAGGGGGGTGGGGTCTCCGGGTGATGTCACAGCATAGCCATGCCCCATATGTATATAAGAACTCTCAGACACCAGAGCTGACAGAACGGTGGGAGTCTTTGTCGGGGCAAGAGTGTTTTTTGTTTTAATCAGGTTGGCGGCAACGGCCATCGTGATTGATGTTGGAGCTACCGCAGGGGACATTATTCATTTTTAATAAAGGACTTGTCAAAAACACAGTTTTTTGGGGGGTGTATGGGTAGGGAGGGGTATTATGTAGCCCATACTCATTCACATTAGGAGTGTTGAATATAATCGCAGCATCAGTGCATCGCGATTCGGACGTTCGCGATGCTGCACCGATGCTGCGAGTCGGCTGAATAGACTTTTGATGACGTCATCCGTCGCTCTGTGTGGTGCTCTGCCTTTCCAGGAGAAACAGAGACAGAGCCTGCATGGTGGATAAAGCCCCCTCTCCTTCACTGAAGCAGAAAGTCAGCTGATGAGCTGACAGCCAGTACAGTGCAGGGGGAGGAACTCAAGGAGACCCGACATGAGGAGAGGCTTCACAGGAGGCACCAGAACAAGGAAAAACACACTGAGAAGCATGGAGGAGGAGGAATCGACTGACACTAATAGCAGGTGAGTGCCGGTGTCACTGATTCCATCTCTCCACTACCATCACCCCTCTGCCTTAACCCACCATACCAGGCTGATCCCACCATGCCAGTCTGATCCCACCGATCCCACCATGCCTTTGATACCACCATGCCTCTGATACCACCATGACTCTGATACAACCATCCCACCATGCCAGTCTGATCCCACCATGCCAGTCTGATCCCACCATGCCTCTGATCCCACCATGCCAGTCTGATCACACCATGCCAGTGTGATCACACCATGCCAGTCTGATCCCACCAAGCCTCAAATACCACCATCCCACCATGCTTCTGATCCCACCATACCTCTGATCCCACCACCCCACCATGCCAGTCTGATCCCACCATGCCAGTCTGATCCCACCATGCCTCTGATCCCACCATGCCAGTCTGATCCCACCATGCCTCTGATCCCACCATGCCAGTCTGATCCCACCATGCCAGTCTGATCCCACCATCCCACCATGCCTCTGATCCCACCATCCAACCATGCCTCTGATCCCACCATGCCACTGGTCCCACCATGCCTCTGATCTCACCATGCTTCTGATCCCACCATCCCACCATGCCTCTGATCCCACCATCCCAACATGCCTCTGATCCCACCATGCCTCTGATCCCACCATGCCTCTGATACCACCATGCCTCTGATCCCACCATGCCAGTCTGCTCCCACCATCCCACCATGCCTCTGATCCCACCATCCAACCATGCCTCTGATCCCACCATGCCTCTGATTTCACCATGCTTCTGATCCCACCATCCCACCATGCCTCTGCTCCCACCATACCACCATGCCTCTGATCCCAACATGCCTCTGATCCCACCATCCCACCATGCCTCTGATCCCACCATCCCACAATGCCTCTGATCCAACCATGCCAGTCTGATCCCACCATGCCTCCGATCTCACCATGCCTTTGATCCCACCATCCCACCATGCCTCTGACCCCACCATGCCTCTGACCCCACCATCCCTCTGATCCCACCATGCCTCTGATCCCACCATGCCTCTTATCCCACCATGCCTCTGATCCCACTATGCTTCTGATCCCACCATGCCACAATGCCTCTTATCCCACCATCCCACCATGCCTCTGATCCCACCATGCCTCTGATCCCACCATGACACCATGCCTCTGATCTCACCATCCCACCATGCCTCTGATCTCACCATCCCACCAGGCCTCTGATCCCACCAACCCTCTGCCTCTGTACCCACCATGCCTCTGATCCCACCATGCCTCTGCCTCTGATCCCACAATGCCTCTGCCTCTGATTCCACCATGCCTGTGCCTCTGATTCTACCATGCCTCTTCCTCTGATTCCACCATACCTCTGCCTCTGATCCCACCATGCCTCTGATCCCACTATCCCTCTGCCTCTGCAGAAAAATGTTGTTTTTCTGACTGCTTGAATTTTTGGATAAAAAGTTCTTAACCATGCGCACATGCGCTGTAATCGTGATGCATTGTGGAATCTAATTGAATCGTGGACAAGATGATCGAATCGAATTGCGAGACCAGTGAAGATGCACACCCCTAATTTACATGGGGGACTGGGATCTGGGGGCCCCATTTCTTAAAGGCGGCTTCCAGATTCTGATAAGCCCCCTGCCCACAGACCCCCACATGGATTTTGGGGATATCCCATGGAATTTTTTTAACTTGGGGGGGACCCCACGCTGTTTTTATTTTTTCAAAGTGGGATCAAAATCAGATCCCATTCATTAAATTCGCATGGAAGGCGGATCAATGTTGGACTGAAGTTGCATGGCAATATCGGATCGACAGTCACATTACTTTCGCACCAGTGTGAACCTGGCCTTAAGTCGCTGTGACTTTAAGTCGCACATATATGAACGGTTGTCATTGAAAAACACGGGGTGTGACTTGTCATGCAACTTTATTGTCCAAAGTTGCATGACAAGCCGCACAAGTGTAAATGGACCCTTAAAGCTGATCTGCAGGATAAACAAATATTGTCTAAATACAAGCAGCATGTTTATTCTTCATTGAAGCTTGGAGCGCTTTGAGTATTTCTTCCAGATCTGTACTGTTATTTAATGTGAAACTTGGTCTCTGTGCAGGAGCTTCCTGTAATAAAGTCACTGTTGCTGTCTATCCTTGTGGAGGCTGACTGGTCTTATCTCTGCCTAGTCCTCTAGATTTCTAAATGCAGCCTGTAGTGGGTGGAGCTGCTGGGCCCCTCCCAAGGCCCTGCTTTCTCTGCACAGACTATGTACAGAACAGGGATGATGTCACTGATACTTTTCCAAAATAAACATATGGGTTTGTATTGGCATTTGGTGCTCACAAAGTGGATTTGTATCCTTTTTTGGCTATTGATATCTTTAAATGAAAGTGTTTGTGTCCAGAGTTCAGCTTTAAGTTGTTCCTTACAAGGTCACTTTAAGCATGTCATATCAGCAAAGTATGATGTCACACTGATAATCAACATACAGATTACAGTGTAACAAATGTAAAATAAAACAAAAAATAAATAACACAAACTTAATACGCAAACACACAGCTTGCAAAATGTCCCCTGACACATGTGATGTGCTGTATTATTTAAGTCACTACAGCTTAATGATTACAATTGAAACTGAAAAAAATACAGAGCTGTGCTCCTCTGAACTAGAAAGAAGTAAGTAACATGTCCTGTTATTTGGTGAGAGTCTGTACTCTAATCAAGGTGCTCCACTGCCACCTGCTGGTCCTGCAGCTCATTTTTTAAAGCATTAGGACTCATTTATACTATAGTGCACAGGTGTCAAACACAAGGCCCGCGGGCCGAATCCGGCCCTCCAGGCCATTTCATGTGGCCCTCGCAGCTCTCCTGCAGCTGCAGGAGAGCTCCAGCCCTTCTCTGGTCCTCCTCCAGACCCATACTTTCTGCTTTCAAGCAATGCATCCATCTTCTTCCCAGCAGCAGCATAAGGAGAGGGGGTGCACTGTGATATTAGGGATAGTAGGGGACTCAACTTCTGATGGTGGGGTGGCAGATACAACCGGCCCTTTGAGGACAATCATAATGCTGATGCGGCCCACGATGAAATTTTGTTTGACACCCCTGCTATAGTGCATACATTAGTATGTGCATTGGGTGCTAGCATGTGCTTAGAACTTGCAATGTGCTGTGCCTTGCCATTCCGCAATATGTTTTAACTGTTCTGCAGTGAATTTTTCATGCCGTTTTTACCATTTTATTAAACTGAATCCTTTTACCCTGCGTTGCAGCAAATTGCACAAAAATTAAGCATGTCCTGTTCTTGTTCAGCGTACACCAATGCAGAACATTTCTGTGAACTAAGAGCAACTTCACACTGCCCTGCTGTGCTTTTGCTAAAGAGCAGTTAACTTGTTGCTTTCATGTGGCTTAGCTTTACTTTCCCATAGACTTCTATAAGGTTTTGGTGCGGTTTTAGAAAGCGCATCAAAACCCCTGCATGCTGCATTTTTGGGGTGCTTAATGTGATGGAGATATTGAATTCCATATTTTTATCAATGAGATTAAAGCGTACCATCGTGAGGACTTTCTAATTAGATTACCATGCCCCATTTTGTATGATGTGTACGTGTATGTATGTATGTATCTATCTATCTATGTGTATGTGTGTGTATATATATATATATATATATATATATATATATATATATATATATATATATATATATATATATATTTATATATATGTAATATATATTTATGGGTGTATATAGGTGTATTTTTTATAGGAACATGTACTAGAAGGTGGGCCTATTTACTGTTTTGGCATCTCAAACACACCTTTTGTGTTGGCCTGCTATCCGCATAGTAACTAAGTTACCCTATTGTTCGTAGAGAGAGCCAGGGCAGACATTGCGTCTCTCGAGTCCTTGTAATGCTAATTTATGTTATATCACAGAGGGCTGACGGTTGGAAATCAAGAGATAGTTAAAAAGGTACTCTTCAGGGGTAGCCAATCAGGATTCAATGCCACTTCTGAACCAATGAGGTGACCCTGAGTTCTGATTGGTGGGAGTGGGTTCTAACCAGGGGCGGACTGACCATTAGGGAACTCGGTCACTGCCCGAGGGCCCGGGGCCAGCAGGAGGCCCCATGAGAGGCTCCTGGTACTGTGTTGATCCTGGAGCCCAGTGCCGTAACAAGTTCCAGCACTGAGCTCCGGTAACTGGTCCGACAGGGGCACGCTAGCGTGGGTACTCAGGACACCTTCCCCACATCTGTTGCAGGGTGCCCCGGGTTCCCCACGCAGCGATCGTTCCTCTGTAGACTGTAGCCGACACTGACATCTCTCCTCACTGAGCCTGCACACTTCACACAGAAAGAGCTCACAGAGGATCCTCCTCCTTGGCTCCGATGCATACAGACAGGAGGTGGGAGGAGCCGGGGAGGAAAGACATCCTCTGCAAGAGCTGTGCTGGTCATCTGCGGTGTGTATATAGTTTAGTTTGTTGATAGGGGAGGGGGACACACCGTGACTGACACAATAACCAGGAAGGGGGGGGTCAGGATGCACACATTGAGAAGTTACATAGTTACATAGTAGGTGAGGTTGAAAAAAGACACAAGTCCATCAAGTCCAACCTATGTGTGTGATTATGTGTCAGTATTACATTACATATCCCTGTATATTGCGGTCATTCAGGTGATTATCTAATAGTTTCTTGAAGCTATCAATGCTCCCCGCTGAGACCACCGCCTGTGGAAGGGAATTCCACATCCTTGCCGCTCTTACAGTAAAGAACCCTCTACGTAGTTTAAGGTTAAACCTCTTTTCCTCTAATTGCAATGAGTGGCCACGAGTCTTATTAAACTCTCTTCTGCGAAAAAGTTTTATCCCTATTGTGGGGTCACCAGTACAGTATTTGTAAATTGAAATCATATCCCCTCTCAAGCGTCTCTTCTCCAGAGAGAATAAGTTCAGTGCTCGCAACCTTTCCTCATAACTAAGATCCTCCAGACCCTTTATTAGCTTTGTTGCCCTTCTTTGTACTCGTTCCATTTCCAGTACGTCCCTCCTGAGGACTGGTGCCCAGAACTGGACAGCATACTCCAGGTGCGGGCGGACCAGAGTCTTGTAGAGCGGGAGAATTATCGTTTTATCTCTGCAGTTGATCCCCCTTTTAATGCATGCCAATATTCTGTTTGCTTTATTAGCAGCAGCTTGGCATTGCATGCCGTTGCTGAGCCTATCATCCACTAGGACCCCCAAGTCCTTTTCCATCCTAGATTCCCCCAGAGGTTCTCCCCCCAGTGTATAGATTGCATTCATATTTTTGACACCCAAATGCATTATTTTACATTTTTCTACATTGAACCTCATTTGCCATGTAGTCGCCCACCCCATTAATTTGTTCAGGTCTTTTTGCAAGATTTCCACATCCTGCGGAGAAGTTATTGCCCTGCTTAGCTTAGTATCGTCTGCAAATACAGAGATGGAACTGTTTATCCCATCCTCCAGGTCATTTATGAACAAATTAAATAGGATTGGTCCCAGCACAGAACCCTGGGGGACCCCACTACCCACCCCTGACCATTCTGAGTACTCCCCATTTATCACCACCCTCTGAACACGCCCTTGTAGCCAGTTTTCAATCCATGTACTCACCCTATGGTCCATGCCAACGCACCTTATTTTGTACAGTAAACAATTATGGGGAACTGTGTCAAATGCTTTTGCAAAATCCAGATACACCACGTCTACGGGCCTTCCTTTATCTAGATGGCAACTCACCTCCTCATAGAAGGTTAATAGATTGGTTTGGCAAGAACGATTCTTCATGAATCCATGCTGATTACTGCTAATGATATCATTCTTATTACTAAAATCTTGTATATAGTCCCTTATCATCCCCTCCAAGAGTTTACATACTATTGATGTTAGGCTAACTGGTCTGTAATTCCCAGGGATGTTTTTTGGGCCCTTTTTAAATATTGGTGCTACATTGGCTTTTCTCCAATCAGCTGGCACCATTCCAGTCAATAGACTGTCTGTAAAAATTAGGAACAACGGTCTGGCAATCACCTGACTGAGTTCCCTAAGTACCCTCGGATGCAAGCCATCTGGTCCCGGTGATTTATTAATGTTAAGTTTCTCAAGTCTAATTTTAATTCCGTCCTCTGTTAACCATGTAGGTGCTTCCTGTGTTGTGTCATGAGGATAAACACTGCAGTTTTGGTTACTGAAGGCCCCCGATTCACTCGTGAATACTGAGGAGAAGAATAAATTCAATACCTCTGCCATCTCCCCATCCTTTGTGAAGTGATAGTGGGGGTTTCTTTTGGAGAGCAGTGGACTTGTGCTGCAAGCTGGGGTGGTGTGGGGATATTTCAAATCCTCTCTGCTCTCATCCAGGACCCCCTCTCTGCTGTCATCCAGGACCCCCTCTCTGCTCTCATCCCAGGACCCCCTCTCTGCTCTCATCCCAGGACCCCCTCTCTGCTCTCATCCCAGGACTCCTCTCTGCTCTCATCCAGGACCCCCTCTCTGCTTTCATCCAGGACCCCCTCTCTGCTCTCATCCAGGACCCCCTCTCTGCTGTCATCCAGGACTCCCTCTCTGCTCTCATCCCAGGACCCCCTCTCTGCTCTCATCCTAGGACCCCCTCTCTGCTCTCATCCCAGGGTCCCCTCTCTGCTCTCATCCCAGGACCCCCTCTCTGCTCTCATCCCAGGACCCCCTCTCTGCTCTCATCCCAGGACCCCCTCTCTGCTCTCATCCCAGGACCCCCTCTCTGCTCTCATCCCAGGACCCCCTCTCTGCTCTCATCCAGGACCCCCTCTCTGCTTTCATCCCAGGACCCCCTCTTTGCCCCATCCCAGGGGCCCATCTCTGTGCTCATCTCAGGGGTCCCTCTCTGCCCTTATCTCATGAGTCCCTCTCTGTCCTCATCCCAGGTGTCCCCTAAACACCAACTCTGATAGGGGGCGCAGGACAGTTAGGGCTTGTCTACATTCACAGTTTGGGGGTGGTAAAAGCTCATAGTTGAGTCCTGTTTTTACTTAACCCCAACCACACCCCCTTTAACTGTATTGGTCAGGGGTTTACACATGCTGCAGCAGGAATTATACACCCTGTTACGCTTGGCAGGTGTAGTGCCTGCCAAGCGTAACCCATTCAAGTGAATGGGGCTGCTCTGCAGAAGGCTGTGCAACCTTGTGCAGTACAGCGGAAAAAAGGGTTAAGCTTTGTATTGCCTCCTCATCACCTACTTTAACCCCCTGGACCCACACTAGCATGCTGCAACTTCGTGCATTGCACAAAGTTGCAGGGTGTTTGCAGAGTGGCCCTCTTTACTTGAATGGGTCACAATCACCCACCAAAAGCTACAGGAGGTATAATTCCTGCTGCAGCATGTGTACATCCTTAGCTGCAGCCACTGTAGCTAAAGGGGGAAGGGACGAACATATGTAATGTGGGTGCAGTGCAATAAGTAGGTGGTGTTTTGCGTGTGGACAGGGACACAGGGGGCCCCATGATCTCCTATTGCCCGGGGGCCCCACAAGTTGTCAGTCCGTCCCTGGTTCTAACAACATACAACCAAATACCTGGAGAGGCTAGGTCTCTTCTCCGGCGGACGGTCTAGATGAAGGATGGTTACGTAGGACTTCTCCATACAATGTATCTCTATGTCTCTTTTCTTTCCTGTAACTTTTTCTACTGTAGGATTTGGCCTTAATACCTTATTAATCTCTTGATAGCATGGGTATGACCATTATAGCAATATTTATTATCATTGGTAACATTGTTGCTTTTAAGGTTATATCATTTATGATATAGTTGCTAATCTCATATTACCACAAGTTTCTTTTCTGTACAATAGTAAGTTTAAATAAATTAGATTGTTACCCTTTTCGAACAGATATCATTCGTTCTTAATTTCATGGGTTGATTCATATATAGACAAAAGGTTTTAATCACTTATGTATCATTAAATGTATAAGTGAGGTATGTATAAAGGGATCCACGTCATTTCTGAAACCCCACCAAAACCACAGGACATCATAGTCATAGACACATCAAGTCTATGGGAAAGCGCAGCTAACCTTTCTTTGGAAAGAGCAGCAAGACCACCCCGGGGCAGTGTGAAGATGCTTGAAAGCCATAGGATATAAGGCTATTGCCTCGTCCTTACATTGGGAGTGCATTGGGCAACAAGCCCTTACGGAACTTTCATTAGAAATACAAATACTCCTTTTGTACTTGGCAATATGTGTTACATGAATCCTGTTTTTAGTAGTAGGACCAGGCTCTGTGTTTATATCTAACTGTGTTGAATTGTTTACTGCAAAAAATGCCCATTCTTTCATTCTATATGGCCAGTAAGATCACTCTCTGGGCAGTAAGATCACTGGACAGTCAAATGGCATAGCTCCCAACTGTCCCTGATTTCAAGGGAATGTCCCTAATTTGTAACAAAGTCTCTCTGTCCCTCTGTCCTCCTCATGTGTCCCTCATTTTGGTTTGATCTATATAGTTGTATTTAAAATGAACGATTTATCCTTCAAAAAGTTTTTCCCAGTGCTTAACCTTTTATCCAATTTCTAAATGACTGCCTTTGTAAATGTCAATAGCCAATATAAAGGTATAGTAGTGGTAAAAAATGTACTTGTGGGTTTAACTAATCTTTTTTTTGTATAATTCTCCTTTAAGGGTGTGTGGCAGGGGGTGTGTCCTATGCCAACATAGGTTTGCTAATAGGTGCCCCCTATTTTCTATCTCAAAAAGTTGGGAGGTATAAAATGGCAGGAGTGGAGCCTAAAGCGGAACTTCACCAACCTTCTACTTCTTTTTTTTTTGGGGGGGGGGTAGGTACCTAGTTTTGGCAGGTACCTGCTCCACTTTGGTCCAAGTTCCCAAGTTTGGCTTTTACTCCATGCCCTCAAACCTCTGGGACACGGCACAGGTCCCAGGAGGCTGTTGGACCATTCACAGGGTGCAGTGCGGCTCGCGAATGTGCAATTGAAAGACAGCTGTGAAGCCGCAAGGAATCACAGACGCCTTCCCACAGTTAACATGCTAGCGCCATGAATAAAGCATTTATCAATAATAAACAATGAAATATGTCAATACACATTTGGAACCGTGTCGTCCATTAGGAATCCAATTACATGGAAAACATTAGTTCTGAACAAGACCCTTAGAACATGCAATGCAAGAACACGTATTACTAGTGTGTAAAAGGAATAGTAGTGGTAAAAAATGCACTTGTGGGTTTAACTTATCTTTTTTTTGTATAATTCTCCTTTAAGTGGGCGTGGCAGGGGGTGTGTCCTATGCCAACATAGGTTTGCTAATAGGTGTCCCTCATTCCCATCTCAAAAAGTTGGGACGTATGAAATGGCAGGAGTGGAGCCTAAAGTGGAACTTCACCAACCTCCTCCCCCCTCTTCTACCATATTTGAAATAGTATTTTTTTTTGGGGGGGGGGGGGTAGGTACCTAGTTTTGGCAGGTACCTGCTCCACTTTGGCCTAAGTTCCCAAGTTTGGCTTTTACTCCCTGCCCTCAAACCTCTGGGACACGGCATAGGTCCCAGGAGGCTGTGGGACCATTCACAGGGTGCAGTGCGGCTCAGGAATGTGCAATTGAAAGCCAGCTGTAAAGTCGCAAGGAATCACAGACGCCTTCCCACAGTTAACATGCCGGCACCATGAATAAAGAATTTATCAGTAATAAACAATGAAATATGTCAATACACATTTGGAACCATGTCGTCTTGTTTATTTCTGTTACAGTTAGGAATCCAATTACATGGAAAACATTAGTTCTGAACAAGGCCCTTAGAACATGCAATGCAAGTACATGTATTACTAGAGTGTAAACAGGGGTCCAACCCTTGCAAGCTTTAGCCATAAAAACGTGGTTTCTTTTTTTTCTATAAAACCTAAATTAGAACATAGATGGGGGAGGAATGAGTGAGAAAACAGTAAAGGGAAGAGGAAAAGCAAGGGACTGGTGCAGGGGCTGGTGCTCGCCCAAGAAGCAAAAGGATACCGAGCAATCAATCACTACTGGGCCTGAACCCGTATAAATCAAGGGGACAGGTACGAAGCATTGTGAATACTTGTGAATACTGAAAGTCGTACCAATAATACCACGTTTTGCGGAATTTTTCCTCCTTACGCTTCATGGCTGCTGTTAAGCGTTCCATATCATTGATCTCGTTACCACAGCTATCCATTGACCAACCGATGGGGATCAGTGTGTTTCCATTTTTGTGAGATGCACACTTTGGCCGCATTGGGCATGTGGGTCTAGAGGGATCTCTTGTACCTTTTTAAGGCCTTCTTAAGGACAGGAAGCAAAGGCAGGCTTTACATTGTAGCAAAGTGTCATTTCTTCAGTGTTGTCACATAAAAAGATGTAATAAAATATTTATAAAAATGTGAGGGGTGTACTCATTTTTTCGATGATCGTGTGATTACTGTGATTGGCTGGTACAGGGATCACGTGATTGGGAGACTGTTTCATAAACAGTAACCGAGATTTGTTGGTGATAGTGCAATCACTGTGATGGGGGCATTGAGTGAGCATGCTCCCAGCACAGCACAGCTGTGCTCATTGTGTGCATATACAGTATGTGGTAGCCAGCATTAAAGCCTACTGCTGTGCTGACACATATATGCATAGAGCCAGCAGACCATAACATGCAACCCTCACCTTAAAGCATTCATAGATGATTCCGTTTTTTTCATTCATATAGTGGGTTGAATGAAAAAACAGATGTTGGCTCAAACTTGTTTTGCATACACACGGTCGCACAAAGTTGTCGGAATTTCCGAAGGCCAAGAACGCGGTGACATACACCACGTACGACGGGACTATAAAAGGGCAGTACCAAGCGCGGCACCCTTTGGGCTCCTTTTGCTAATCTCGTGTTAGTAAAAGTTTGGTGAGAGACGATTCGCGCTTTTTCAGACTCGTGGTTTTCAGATCTATTTCTGCTGTTCAGTTTGTGCTTGTGGGTTTGTATCTGGTCTTCAGTGCGTGCAGCGAGTTACCATTGACTTGTCATTGTGTTCTTGTTCGTTCGTTACTGATTCTCAGGTCGCTCTTCACAGACCTTGCTGTTCTTCAGTGCGTTCTGTTACTTCGTTCTGAGCAGCCGACCGTTTTCTAGCCATGTTGCATGTACGTACTCATCGTAGAGTTCATGCTGTGCGGGGGCTTGGTGTTGGGGTTCTTACTTTGACACAAGCCCAGTCCATGAACAGGGCGAGGAGGAGTTCATGGACCAAGAATTGGTTGCTCCAGCGTGACCAGTTCCTTCACATGCCTTTGCTCCGTGAGATCCGTGAGAATAATCCTGATGATTTCAGGAACTTTCTCCGGATGACGGACCCCGTTTTTCACCATTTGTTGGCTTTGCTGACCCCTTATATTAGCAGGCAGGATACCTGCATGAGGCAAGCCATCACTCCGGAGCAGAGGCTAGTCGCCACCCTGCGGTACTTGGCAACGGGGAGAAGCCTGCAGGACCTCAAGTTCTCGACAGGCATCTCCCCCCAGGCTCTGGGGATCATTATCCCAGAGAACTGTTCTGCCATCATCCAGGTCCTGCAGAAGGACTATATTAAGGCAAGATTTTTATCCTTTAACATCACATTTTATTGTATTTAATGTTTGATAATGTATTGTAATTCTTTCCTCATTCCCTAATTACCATGATTGTAATATGCTGTGAATGTCCCCTTTGTCCACATGCATGCTGGATTTTTTATGTCATTTTTTTTTGTCCTTCATACATATTTGCCTTCACTAACCTCCCCAGCATGCTCTCCTAGGCCTATATTCACCTCGTGTAGTCACTTAACAATGTATTTTGTCAGCTCCATAGTAGTGCTTTTCCCTAAACAACCCCTAAAATGTGTAAAAATGTGATTTGTGCTTTAAATTCCGGCAGAGTGCCAGAGGCTTTTTTTTGGGGGGTCCCAAAATCATTTGGAACCTTCCCTCCCCCCAACTGCTAACTCAGCTGATACCAATCCTCTATCTATCCTCAATCCTCTATCTGCTGACTTTGCCAAACCCATACACACTATACCCACCTCTTTTGTAGTCAGATTTATGGATGAATTCCCCAAAGCATGTAGTGCAAGGGCCTGCCTGAATACTTTCAAATGGTACTGTTCAAAGTTTTTATATCCTATTATTGTCTTGATAGGTAATAGCAGAATGTAAAAATGTGCTAAAATGTGTACAGTGTGTATTTATCTCTTTGTATTATGACACTTCTTACCTGTCCAGTGGGCTGCCAATAGTGTAAGTAAGGAGGGGCTTGCCAAAGTAATACACATTATTTATGCATTCAGCTTTTAATGAAGTAGAGAGGGTTACCTGTCCAAAACACCCCCCCCCATAAAATTTCAAAAATGGCCCATGAGGGGGGGGATCTGATAGGTGGACCTTATACCTTTGTCTTTAAATACTCCCTAAAATAAATGTTATACTGATGTTGGCCATGAATGTTTGTGTCTAATCTGCTTTCCATGTTTATTTGCAAAATGATTATTTTTTTTTCTTGTTTTACTCCACAGTTTCCTTCCAACCCACAGGAATGGCAGACTGTGGCCTCCCACTTTGCCCAGTGGTGGGACTTTCCTAACTGCGGAGGGGCAATTGATGGGAAACACATCCACCTCATCCCACCACCCAACTCTGGGTCATACTATTACAACTACAAGGGGTTCAATAGTATTTTGATGTTGGCGGTGGTATCGGTTACTTATGAGTTCCTGTATGTGGACGTGGGGAAGAATGGCCGGATGTCAGATGGTGGAGTCATCGCCCACACGGAGTTCTACAGGCGTCTCCAGAATGGCAGCTTGGACTTGCCACCTCCAGAAGACAATGCGGAAGGACTCCCATTGGTCTTCGTTGCAGATGAAGCTTTTGCGCTGGGGGACCATCTTATGCGGCCATTCCCTATGAGGACCCACACCCGGTTTTTAATTACCGGCTGGCCAGAGCCAGAAGAGTGGTGGAGAACACGTTTGGAATAATGGCCAGCTGGTTCCGCCTATTTCTTACACTGATACACATGGCAGAGTATAAACTCAATCACATCATCCTGGCTTGCTGTGTTCTCCACAACTTTTTATGGAGAAATTCTGTGAATTATGCTGGCTCAGTTGGGCCTGAAGCCGGAATTAATCTAAATGAACCAACCCCGACGGCGCTTGAAGCCGGCCGTCCTGGCTTGCCCCCCCACAGTGCCCGCGAGGTCCGTATAAGATACATGGAATACTTTGCGGGTAGGGGGGCCATCAATATGCCAGACAATGTCTGAGACATTTTTAAAATAAAAAAATATTTTAAACTGAACAAATATTTGGTTTGATTTACTGCTTGTCTTTCTTTTAGCTGACCCTGACTGAAATTTTGGGAGTCCGGAAAATGGCGTGATTGTGTCAAATTAGAAAGCACTGTTGGGTGTTATTTACTAAAGGAAAATACACTTTGCACTACAAGTGCACTTGAGACTGCACTGAAACTGCACTTGTAGTGCAAAGTGGATTTGCCTTTAGTAAATAATATCCATTGTCACTGAAAACACCAATTTTACAACACAAAAATGCTTTTGAGCATTGAAAGAAGAAGCCACACATTGTTGAATCTCAATCATTTTAATCAAAGCACAATGTGCATTTATAAAAGGTTTTTAAAACAAACCAACATGTTTGTTGTATAACAATTTTTTAGGTGACATTAAAAGTAGAAATGTCCTTTTAAGATAAAACAGGCATGTTTAAAACCAACAAGAAATACACAAATCTGGAACTTACAAAGTTCAACTTTTGTAGAAATTGAAGGCAATATCAGACATGAGTATTTATAAACTGTGTTTGATATTGCATTCAGATGGGGTGAAGTCACCGCTGGAAAAGCCAAATTTTGAAGATGCACACAAATTGCCGAATGTCAACATGTGCTAGCTGCCATCATGGGGGATCAAGGGACGTGTTTTGTGGGTGCAACCCCTTCCTCTCAGCTACTTTATTATTGAGGAAGGGGTTGCACCCCCAAAATGCATACATTGATCTCCCGTGATAGCAGATAGCACATGTTGACACACTGTGTGCATCGTCAAATTTTGGGTTTTCGAGAATATGTCAAAAAATGGTTAAAAAATTTTCTAGAAAAAACAGCAAAAAAAATTAGGGATTTCAAGGGGTTTTAAACTCTCCCTAAAACATCAATGGTGTTCTTCATTTTGTTTTGAACATCATTGAAGTTTTGCTTGATGTTTTCCAAGTCCCTATTACACCCCATGATCTCCCCGATCAGGATCTGGGCACTTTCACTGGTGAAATGACCTTCATCCATAACATCACGATCACCTAAAAATATAGAAAAAAAACACCATGTATTTTAAATATGCCGACATCCATCTCTTACCTGAGCCTGTGGTCGCAGACACTTATCTGTTGTGGTGACAATTTCCACCACGTCTCCCTCCTCCTGTTGTGTTTGTGGGATTTCCACTTCTTCATGAGGTGGGGGGGTCTGTTGTCTCCTCTGATGAGTGGTGTCCTCCGAGTTTTTTCTCCCCTATGTTAAAAAAAATAGGTATACTTAGCACACAGATATTTGATGGCAGAAATAGGAATATGAAACATTGCTTGGAAGTAGGGTACAATTGTCTATTTTGGCAGAGTTCAAAGATGAAGAAATATTTTGTCACTTTCTCAAGCTTGAATACTTACCTGTTTTGTACAAACTTCACAGATGGAGTCACCCCTATAGTATCCACTGGAGCACCTGTGTGGGCCCCCTAATAAAAAGGGTGTTCTGGTGTCCCACACTAGCGCTCCAGCGTCCAGATGTGTAAACAGCTGCTGAGTGTCCTCTCCTTACACAGAATCTAGTTTGCATTTCATTCTAGTTACAAACCCATCTAGACACCAAAATTATTTTAAGAGAAGTAGGCCAGAAAAAATGTATTGAAATGCATCTGGACAAAACATGGTGTTTTATTGGCCGAACGAACAATTTTTCCTATGAACGAATAATGTGTCCATAGGCATGAAAGTTGACATTTTAAACTATACAACAGTAAAGAAAGCACATGGAGCAGCACGAACCTTATAAAAATAACGAATAGGAACACAGGACAACTACTTACTTTTTTGCAGCACTCTCCTGATCCTTCTATACTGATCGTGCTCCCTTAATTTGAGGTCCGACCACAGCTTCCTCAGTTGATCCTTGGATCGTCGTACCCCAAAATTACAGTGCAGACTCTTCACAACTTTAAAATAAACAAAAAACTGCCTGGATCAACCTAGACCAGTGATGGCGAACCTTGGCACCCCAGATGTTTTGGAACTACATTTCCCATGATGCTCACGCACTCTTCAGTGTAGCTGAGCATAATGGGAAATGTAGTTCCAAAACATCTGGGGTGCCAAGGTTCGCCATCACTGACCTAGACTGAGTAAATTTAAAAAAAGTATAGCGAGTTTGTATGTAACATTCACCCATATGATATCCTCATAGGGTGCAGTTCTGCTAGCCCTAAAGGCATACAAGAAAGTTCTCTTAAGAGGGCAAAAACGGAACACTTGAGTTACTACAAAACTAGTTTTATTTAAAAAACAAAATTGGACAACGTTGTCAAATTGTTAAAAACATAGGAAGCCGCGGCTGCATATCCCACACATACGCATCAGACATCACCATAATGCAGCCGAGGCTTCCTATGTTTTTAACAATTTGACAACGTTGTCCAATTTTTTAATAGTCTTTGTCAGCCGTTTACCCGTGATTCTACTTTTTGTTTTTGTTTAATTATTTGCAGTGGTATTTTTGTACAAATAAAGCTAGTTTTATAGTAACTCAAGTGTTCAGTTTTTGCCCTCTTAAGAGAACTTTATTCTTTTTGTTTTTCCTCTTCACAACTTTAGTCATGATCTTGGCCTTTCTGACATTGGGATTGGGGTAAGGTCCATACTTCCCGTCATAGTCGGCCCTCTTCAGTATGTCAACCATCTCCACCATCTCCACAAAGGACATATTTGATGCCTTAAGTCGTCTCCTCCGGGATCGTGATGTTTCTGGCTCCAGGCTTTCCTCCTCCTCCTCGTTGCCGTAATTAGCACGCACCTGCTCTGTCTCCACCATGTGCTCTTCCCCCACTATAGAATGGAATGGAATAGAATAGAAAGAACGTCAGGGGTGGGCGGAGTTTCACGCATGCGCAGTGTATATAAAGCGTAACACGCATGCGTAGTACGTACAATCTGTGAGCGGAGGAAGGAGTATCGGAAGCGCCGATCGCGATAACGAAGGTAACATTTAAACTTGGGCCTATACTGCTTATAGATTGAGGCCTATATTGGGACAAGATTAGGAGAGTTTAGCCTGACATTATGGTTTGTCTTGTGTTGTGTCTCGCAGAGAAAATGGACGGCTTCAATGACCACAACTTCCTCCCCCTGTTCATAGACAGGTACAGGGAGCTGCCCTGTCTGTGGCAGGTGAAACATCCACATTATAATCATAAACAAAAGAGGCAGGCAGCGCTGGAGAAACTGCTGGAGTTGGTGAAGCCGGTGATCCCCACAGTAACCATCCCCTATTTTAAAACCAAAATTGGTGGCCTGAGGAGCACTTATCTTAGGGTGCGCAAGAAGGTCCAGGATTCCCAGAGATCCTGAGCTGCAGCAGATGACGTTTATGTCCCCAGGCTGTGGTACTATGAGAGACTGTGATTTCTGACAGACCAGACAGAAGTCAGGGAATCCCTCTCAACCCTTCCTTCCACTCTTCCTTCCACCCCAGCTGAGGTCTTCCGATGTCCAACCTGTGACTTCCAGCCAGGAAGAAGTGGAGGAGCCCAGCTGGAGCCAGGTACAGCATTGTTCTACAGATTTCTTGGCAAAACATAAATGATGTTTACTAGATGTTATTATTGATCACTAATTGCTGATTTAATAAAGTGTTTTACATATCAATAGACAGTAGTGGGCAAAAATAATTGGGACAAGAATGAAAAATGCTGGGCTCAGAATGATAATCTGCTATATTTATTAACATTCAATTTGCAACAGTCATGAGATGAAAATTGTGTGTGATTGATGAAGAAAAAACTAAAATGATATCCCTTTTTCATACACAGGAAGACCTCAGCCAGGAGGAGGCTGTGGAATGTGGCACACAGGAGGAGGCAGTGGAATGTGGCAGCCAGGAGGAGGCAGGGGTTAGTGGCAGCCAGGAGGAGGCGGGGGTAAGTGGCAGCCAGGAGAAGGCTGGGCCAGTAGGAGCCTCACAGAATCGCAGGTCCCTCCCCTCCGCCTTCCAAACAAAAGACCCAGGAACGGGAGTAACGTGGAAGATTCAGCGCTCACGCTGGTTCAGGAGGCTTCTGCATCCCTCAGAACCACCCCCACTCGTGAAGAGGCGTTTGCCTCCATTGCTGCCACCAAACTTCAGGACATGCAGGAGGGCCAACACCTCATGTGTGAGGAAATCATTTATCAAACATTAAATAAGGGGTTGAGGGGCGAAATCACATCCAATACCCACCTGAGTGAGTTGCATCCTCCTCCTCCTCCTCCTGCCACAACTCCACCACCACAGACACAGCGTGGAAGGAAGCATGGAAGGAAGACAAGAGAGTGATGGCCTGGGTTTAGTTTGGTCTGACAAAAGATGCAGGCTCTTGTATGACCACAGCCTGGGGACACACATGTCATCTGCTGTTGTTCATGATCTCTTGGACTTCTGGACCAGATTGTACTCCCTTATATATGGACTCCTCAGGCCACCAATTTTGCAGTAAAATAATTGATGTGTGCCCTGGGGGCCAAAAGCTTCGCCAATTTCTGCTGTTTCTCCAGTGTTGCCTCCCTCTTTGTTTGGTTATGAGCCCTTAATACATTTTTGGTTTGTTTTATTATACTCGCCTATGTGTGTTTTCCTTCAAAAAGGACAGTTTGTTTGTAAGAAGGCAGGTACATTTCAAAAATACAATGTCAAATTAACAAGGGACTCCAACACCAAGCAACCTCCCTGAGAGACCTAATACAAGATAATAATCGTGTTGTGGTAACTTGACACACAAAACACACCCAAAACTATTCTGGAGTAAAAAAAATAAATAAAATGAAGAATAAAACACAAGATCAGGCTTTAAAAAAATCCAAAAAAAACATATTCAATATAAAAACATCCAAAAAATAATATTTTTTCAGTAGATGTGACAAATAAAAATATTATATTGATGAAATCACAATAAATAATCAAGAAAGAAGTTTGTGAGAAGTCTGTGTGAATATGAGCAGCAAAACTACTTAATTCTTCTAGCATTATAAAGAAGAAGAGAGTGCGCTGCATTAAACATTTTAAAACATTGCAGCGTGACGAAAGTGCTATATCCATTCCGAACGCTAATTTTACCAGACCGAGCAGTTCCGTCTCGGAATATTTCTGAGCATGCGTGGCACTTTGTGCGTCGGAATTGTCCACACACGGTCGGAATTGACGCGATCGGATTTTGTTGTCGGAAAATTTCATACCCTTCTCTCAAAATTTGTGTGTCGGAAAATCCGATGGAAAAAGTCCGATGGAACCCACACACGGTCGGAATTTCCGATAACAAGCTCCGATCGCACATTTTCCGTCGGAAAATCCGACCGTATGTACAGGGCATAATAGTCTTGTGATTTTCTCTCTTATTTACACAGGCTATAATAGTAAGCTGTGGGCGCTCTTCTCTTAACTTAGCCTAGTCTGGTAAGTGTATTTCATGGACAGAGAGATGAACTGGAAGAGGGGAACTGTACTGGGGGGATATCTGTACTGGTGGAGGGGATCGTTATTGGGAGAAATTTTGGCTTGGGGAGGACAATCCTTTTTTGTATTACTCTATCTACTAACCAGTGCATTACGTATTTGTGACCCCTGTACTATTTGCAAAGACCGTTGTTAGACTTTTGCTTGTGGCACAGTAATTAAAGAATACAATGGGTACAATGATATATATTATCGTGTACCTGTTAAGTAGGCTCAAGTTTTAAGCCCCTCCCATTTTTAGCATAGCAAATAAATTTCCTCTAGCTGCCAAAAACTGAACTTCTGTCCATGTGTAAAAAATACTTACGGCCCAATTGCACCATAACAGTCCTTGGTGCATTGGCTGCATTCGTTTTTTGTTCAAGCTTTTTATTTGTTGCTCTTATTTCACCTGGTAATCCCGTGAATAACACTTGTTATAAATAATAAATGATGCACTATAACTGCCCTCACCACTAGTGCAATCAAATAGCAGCGCTGAAAATACTATGTGATCTCAAAGGAACAAAATACATATGACCCTTAAATTATATATAATATCAAGCTGTTGTGCACAGCGCTCAATAAACATGTGTTACTAATCAATAGACATAATGTGAACCAACCGTGTAAACTACTTTAAATCAAAATTGCAAATAAATTACAAAAATGACCAGTGAACATATAAAGTCCAAAGTAAAGTGAATAGTGAATAATGGTGAAAATATCAAACAGATAAAAATCTTCAGTGATAATATCTTCCACCACACCGCTGTGACTGTGACTTCCACTCCCCTTCAGCGAGTAAACTCACCAGCTCCTTTTGCCTTACACTCTCGTGTTCGGCTCACAGGCTTTTCCCACACAGTAGGGGGCAAACTGGCAACCTTCAATCAATCTCCGTTTAGTACCCAGAGTGTGATTGCAAATGCTCTCTCCACATGAAAAAAAGGAAAAGCGAACCAATAGTGCAGTAACGCAAACACTTTATTAAAAATTAACACTCTCCTCCACCATTGAACTCACATTTCACAGAAAATATTCAAGCGAAGAGACACAGCAATCATGGTAATCACCAAAACAACACTCCAAACGATGATTAAGATGTATGGTGGTCACGGCGGACCCAGGTAATCTGATAGGTGGTGACACTCTCACCAGTTCCTGAAGTCTCCCGCGGCCGCTTCCCCGCTCACTCGTATGGCGCTCCCTGTCACAGCGTCCTACGTCAAGCTTGTTCGATCGCCGTATAGCCACGCCCCGACATGTTTCGTCACGAAGGACTTAATCATGGGATTGGCTAGACGGACCGGCAATCACTCTTATATACCCTCCCACCATATGACGCGCCTAAATGGTAACACTGCGCTTGCGCGCTTGCTGTGTCCCCGTTCGCACCATACATGTACATTGCTTGATACAACCAAGGCAGAGGGCATTTAAAATCCATTGTTGCTAAACATTTTGCAGTACATCACTGTCAGACAATACTAGCTAGTTGATGATCACGCTTATCAACCCTAGAAAACGCATATCACCATCCCTCCCAAAAAATCAATCTATATCTATATAGAGTGTCAACAACGGATTTATGATTAAGATATAACATTCAATATGCTAAAAATCATAAAAAAAGAGATAAAAAGGTTAAAAACATTATTTTAAAACCAAATTGAATGGTTGGAAATATAGATATATAAACTAAATTCATTAAAACACCCCACAAGATTACTGCATCACATGGTCCTAACTCATCTATAACATAAAACCCACTTCCTCCCTCATAGGACAACCCATACCCACCAGAGGGCCCAGGTTCTCACGCATCTAAGGTCTCCACTGCCCGTCACCCTCCCTCATAGGTGGTCTCCTGGTTGCGTTGGTGTTACAGAATTGGCACCTATCATTATTGGGTCAGGGTGACATGGAATACTGGGTCACAACTGTTAACTCAATAATCATTAATGAAGCAGTTGAGGTCCAGCTTTATATTTAAACCACCGGGGAAGAGACTTCTCAAAAGGTATATCCATCGAGTTTCACGTTGGGACAGATCCCTAACTCTATTGGACCCCCTCCACGATGGATATACAATGTCTATCCCACAAAACTGTAATAGGCTTGGGTCTTGATTATGCTTCTCCCTAAAGTGAAGAGACACGCTATGGTACTTAAAACCTTTTTTAATGTTCGTTAAGTGCTCAGAAATACGAACCCTTAAAAGCCTTTTTGTGCGTCCTACATAGAACAGGCCGCAAGGGCACCACATCAAGTACACTACGTATGAGGAATTGCACGTAATGAATTCTTTTATTTCAAAAACTTCATTTGCTTGATTAGTGATGCTCTTCATATTCCTGTTCCTAGTCCTCACTGTTCTACAGCACACGCATTTATTGCATGGGAAGAAACCACTAAGATTTATTCTAATCGATGGTCGGCATGGTGGATCCAGGATTTTTTTCACTACTCTGTCTCCAAAATTAGGGGCCTTTCTGTAAATGAACTTGGGGGTTTCCGGTAACACTTCTCCTAGGTGACGGTCCCTCCGAAGGATGTACCAATATTTTTTAAAAATCCTCTCAATATCCCTATACTGGCTATGATAGTTGGATATAAATCCCCACTGTTGTTTCTCATTGGATCCACTTTTTTCTTTATTTTTTAAGGTATCCTCCCTTGGTATACTGGCTACCAGCTCTATGGCCTCATCCACAGACTGTTCCGGATAGCCCCTCTGAAGGAACCTCTCCTTTAGCACATTAGCCTGCTCATAATATTTCCCTTGTTCTGTACAGTTCCGACGGACCCTCATCAGTTGTCCCTTCGGGATGTTCTTAATCCATACAGGGTGATGACCACTCCTGATGGATAAAAAACTGTTTCGGTCCGTCGGTTTAAAGTACACACAAGTAACCAAAGAGTGGCCCTTTCTTTCAATCAACACATCCAAAAAATGGATGCGTGTATCGCTAATCTGAGCCTCTAATCTAATATTGTTGTTATTTGTGTTGAGGCTCTTTAGAAATTCCTCAACTGATTCCCTAGACCCCTCCCAGATCAGCAGGAGGTCGTCTATGAATCTTCGGTAAAACTTGAGTTGGGGGAGGGGCCTACTGAAGATAAACCTGTCCTCCCACTCTGCCATGAACAAGTTGGCGAGGCCTGGAGCAAATTTGGCTCCCATAGCCACGCCAACTCGTTGGGAAAAGAAGTGCCCATTCCACCAAAAATAATTGTGCGACATGCAGAAGTTTAGGGCCTGGCCCAAAAATCTCTTCTGCATGTCAGGGATGTCATCCCTCTTACTCAAGGCCCAATTTAGTGACAGAGATGCGTCCTCATGTTGAATGATCGTATACAACGAGGACACATCTGCTGTCACCAAAAAGGTCTCAGCCCCAGGATTCAAACATACATCCCCCAATTTGTTAAGCAGGTCGGTGGTGTCTCTCAAATACGCCCTAGTGATTTTCACACTAGGCTGGAGAAACTTATCAAGGTACTCTCCCAACCTGGCTGTGACAGACCCTATCCCGTTGACAATCGGGCGTGCTGGAGGTAATTTGGCGTCCTTGTGGATTTTCGGGAGTGTATATATCACCGGAATCCTACAAGCGCTAGGGACCAGGTACCTTTTTTCTTTGAGACTCAGGGCATTAATAGCATACCCCCACTCAATGAGTGAATCTAATTGCTCCCTATAATTTTCAGTGGGATCGCGAGTTAGTCTCTCATAAGTAGAACGATCATTTAACATACTTGAAAGTTGTTCATGATAAAAGGATCTATCCAGAATAACCACCCCACCTCCCTTATCTGCCGGGCGTACAATGATATTATTACGTTTCTCCAATGATCTAATACCATCCTTGATGTATTTTGGATTTACCTCTTCTTTAACATTAATAGCATCTAAATCTTTTAAAACGAGGTTCTTGAATACCTCCACAAAGTGATTGTGGGAGTTTTGGGGATTGAAAGTGGATTTGTTCCTCAAACCACTATCAACCTTACATGAGGGTGTCATGGCCCTGTTAGAGGCAACAACTGGGTGACTCAAAAAGTATTTCTTAATGTTCAGAGTCCTGATATATTTGTGAGTGTCAATGAATACTTCAAATTTATTTAACACTTTCCTGGGAGCACATTTAAGACCCAAGTTTAAAATATTCATCTCCTTAGCGTTCAGAGTTACTTCGCTCAAATTATAAATGCCAGTATTTACATGTCCCTCAATCTCTTTTTTGGGTTGTTGCCGTCGTCCTGCCCGACAACCCCTTCGCTTCTTAGGGATGGCCCCATTCCCCTGTTTCCATATTGTTGTGGCTCTTTCATCCCTTCCCTGTTGTTTTTTCCTTTCGGAGTCCCCCCTCCCCTCCCCCTCCTCCCTCGTTGACCTAAAAAAGGTGGGGGTCCATGCTGTTGATATTGCTGTTGATATTGGGGCGCATAATAGTCCCTATCCAAGGGGAGATACCTATTATGAACTGGAATCGGGCTTCTCCCTTCATCATACTTAAATGGCGAGCAGTGCTGGTATCTATCATAATTCTGCTGTCTATACTGATCTCCTCCATAATCAGTATTCTCCATATGGGGACCATTCCACTGCTCCCATCTATAGTTAGGGTACTGTCCTTCTCCCCTTGGTTGAGGGGGTTTTGGGGTGTAATAGTTATCCCTTTGTTGTTCCCCTCTAAACTGTAAAGGGGGGTGATGATTGCTCTGTCCACATGCACCCTGTTCAGTCCTATCCTCACCCCTCTTACTATCAGTTTTTTTAGGGGGCTCATTTTTAGAGCCTGACTTACTATTTCCTTTAACCTGTACAGGGGCCTCATTGGTACTCGAGGTGGGTGTCTGCCATGCGTAGATCTTATTGTTTTTAAAGTCCGCCGCATCCCTATTGTACTTTCTAACCTTTTTCTTTTGTGTATCACGATCGACCTTTTCAAGTTTTTTCTTCATATTGTTGTTAAATTCTTTCATCTGGTTTGACTCACTCATTGGTTCCAGTTTCTTTCTAATCAGGCTAATTTGTTCATTGAGTTTCCCCAATTTTACCTGTTTTCTAGTAAGGACCAAATCTTGTAACTCCCTCCCCACTCTATTAAAAAATTCCAACCATTCAGTCATAAAACACTGGTCCTCAAGACCATCCTGGGGTGGGACATCCCACCTCAGGCTTCTAAAAATTAATTTTTCTTTTTGATAGTGTGTAAAAGTAAACACATCCCACCAAGTCTTAATCTGTTTTTCCAATAGATTTTCTAAACTTCTGAGCATGCCGGATACATCCTCATCAACTTCAGCCATCTCCTGATTGGCTGAAAAAATATTTGCTGGATTCAGTTGTCTATCACTAAGAAAATTGAAGACCTCCATAGCTGCAAGCGTTTAAATGAATTTAGAACTATATAACTTATATGGTACCCAGGCAATCCGCCCCTTCCTGTGTGCCAAACACTGCGCTTATGGTACTCGCCCCTCACACTAAGCAGCCACTTAAAAAACAAAAACGTGTTATAAATAATAAATGATGCACTATAACTGCCCTCACCACTAGTGCAATCAAATAGCAGCGCTGAAAATACTATGTGATCTCAAAGGAACAAAATACATATGACCCTTAAATTATATATAATATCAAGCTGTTGTGCACAGCGCTCAATAAACATGTGTTACTAATCAATAGACATAATGTGAACCAACCGTGTAAACTACTTTAAATCAAAATTGCAAATAAATTACAAAAATGACCAGTGAACATATAAAGTCCAAAGTAAAGTGAATAGTGAATAATGGTGAAAATATCAAACAGATAAAAATCTTCAGTGATAATATCTTCCACCACACCGCTGTGACTGTGACTTCCACTCCCCTTCAGCGAGTAAACTCACCAGCTCCTTTTGCCTTACACTCTCGTGTTCGGCTCACAGGCTTTTCCCACACAGTAGGGGGCAAACTGGCAACCTCCAATCAATCTCCGTTTAGTACCCAGAGTGTGATTGCAAATGCTCTCTCCACATGAAAAAAAGGAAAAGCGAACCAATAGTGCAGTAACGCAAACACTTTATTAAAAATTAACACTCTCCTCCACCATTGAACTCACATTTCACAGAAAATATTCAAGCGAAGAGACACAGCAATCATGGTAATCACCAAAACAACACTCCAAACGATGATTAAGATGTATGGTGGTCACGGCGGACCCAGGTAATCTGATAGGTGGTGACACTCTCACCAGTTCCTGAAGTCTCCCGCAGCCGCTTCCCCGCTCACTCGTATGGCGCTCCCTGTCACAGCGTCCTACGTCAAGCTTGTTCGATCGCCGTATAGCCACGCCCCGACATGTTTCGTCACGAAGGACTTAATCATGGGATTGGCTAGACGGACCGGCAATCACTCTTATATACCCTCCCACCATATGACGCGCCTAAATGGTAACACTGCGCTTGCGCGCTTGCTGTGTCCCCGTTCGCACCATACATGTACATTGCTTGATACAACCAAGGCAGAGGGCATTTAAAATCCATTGTTGCTAAACATTTTGCAGTACATCACTGTCAGACAATACTAGCTAGTTGATGATCACGCTTATCAACCCTAGAAAACGCATATCACCATCCCTCCCAAAAAATCAACTATTGCCTGTATAGAGTGTCAACAACGGATTTATGATTAAGATATAACATTCAATATGCTAAAAATCATAAAAAAAGAGATAAAAAGGTTAAAAACATTATTTTAAAACCAAATTGAATGGTTGGAAATATAGATATATAAACTAAATTCATTAAAACACCCCACAAGATTACTGCATCACATGGTCCTAACTCATCTATAACATAAAACCCACTTCCTCCCTCATAGGACAACCCATACCCACCAGAGGGCCCAGGTTCTCACGCATCTAAGGTCTCCACTGCCCGTCACCCTCCCTCATAGGTGGTCTCCTGGTTGCGTTGGTGTTACAGAATTGGCACCTATCATTATTGGGTCAGGGTGACATGGAATACTGGGTCACAACTGTTAACTCAATAATCATTAATGAAGCAGTTGAGGTCCAGCTCTATATTTAAACCACCGGGGAAGAGACTTCTCAAAAGGTATATCCATCGAGTTTCACGTTGGGACAGATCCCTAACTCTATTGGACCCCCTCCACGATGGATATACAATGTCTATCCCACAAAACTGTAATAGGCTTGGGTCTTGATTATGCTTCTCCCTAAAGTGAAGAGACACGCTATGGTACTTAAAACCTTTTTTAATGTTCGTTAAGTGCTCAGAAATACGAACCCTTAAAAGCCTTTTTGTGCGTCCTACATAGAACAGGCCGCAAGGGCACCACATCAAGTACACTACGTATGAGGAATTGCACGTAATGAATTCTTTTATTTCAAAAACTTCATTTGCTTGATTAGTGATGCTCTTCATATTCCTGTTCCTAGTCCTCACTGTTCTACAGCACACGCATTTATTGCATGGGAAGAAACCACTAAGATTTATTCTAATCGATGGTCGGCATGGTGGATCCAGGATTTTTTTCACTACTCTGTCTCCAAAATTAGGGGCCTTTCTGTAAATGAACTTGGGGGTTTCCGGTAACACTTCTCCTAGGTGACGGTCCCTCCGAAGGATGTACCAATATTTTTTAAAAATCCTCTCAATATCCCTATATTGGCTATGATAGTTGGATATAAATCCCCACTGTTGTTTCTCATTGGATTCACTTTTTTCTTTATTTTTTAAGGTATCCTCCCTTGGTATACTGGCTACCAGCTCTATGGCCTCATCCACAGACTGTTCCGGATAGCCCCTCTGAAGGAACCTCTCCTTTAGCACATTAGCCAGCTCATAATATTTCCCTTGTTCTGTACAGTTCCAACGGACCCTCATCAGTTGTCCCTTCCGGATGTTCTTAATCCATACAGGGTGATGACCACTCCTGATGGATAAAAAACTGTCTCGGTCCGTCGGTTTAAAGTACACACAAGTAACCAAAGAGTGGCCCTTTCTTTCAATCAACACATCCAAAAAATGGATGCGTGTATCGCTAATCTGAGCCTCTAATCTAATATTGTTGTTATTTGTGTTGAGGCTCTTTAGAAATTCCTCAACTGATTCCCTAGACCCCTCCCAGATCAGCAGGAGGTCGTCTATGAATCTTCGGTAAAACTTGAGTTGGGGGAGGGGCCTACTGAAGATAAACCTGTCCTCCCACTCTGCCATGAACAAGTTGGCGAGGCCTGGAGCAAATTTGGCTCCCATAGCCACGCCAACTCGTTGGGAAAAGAAGTGCCCATTCCACCAAAAATAATTGTGCGACATGCAGAAGTTTAGGGCATGGCCCAAAAATCTCTTCTGCATGTCAGGGATGTCATCCCTCTTACTCAAGGCCCAATTTAGTGACAGAGATGCGTCCTCATGTTGAATGATCGTATACAACGAGGACACATCTGCTGTCACCAAAAAGGTCTCAGCCCCAGGATTCAAACATACATCCCCCAATTTGTTAAGCAGGTCGGTGGTGTCTCTCAAATACGCCCTAGTGATTTTCACACTAGGCTGGAGAAACTTATCAAGGTACTCTCCCAACCTGGCTGTGACAGACCCTATCCCGTTGACAATCGGGCGTGCTGGAGGTAATTTGGCGTCCTTGTGGATTTTCGGGAGTGTATATATCACCGGAATCCTACAAGCGCTAGGGACCAGGTACCTTTTTTCTTTGAGACTCAGGGCATTAATAGCATACCCCCACTCAATGAGTGAATCTAATTGCTCCCTATAATTTTCAGTGGGATCGCGAGTTAGTCTCTCATAAGTAGAACGATCATTTAACATACTTGAAAGTTGTTCATGATAAAAGGATCTATCCAGAATAACCACCCCACCTCCCTTATCTGCCGGGCGTACAATGATATTATTACGTTTCTCCAATGATCTAATACCATCCTTGATGTATTTTGGATTTACCTCTTCTTTAACATTAATAGCATCTAAATCTTTTAAAACGAGGTTCTTGAATACCTCCACAAAGTGATTGTGGGAGTTTTGGGGATTGAAAGTGGATTTGTTCCTCAAACCACTATCAACCTTACATGAGGGTGTCATGGCCCTGTTAGAGGCAACAACTGGGTGACTCAAAAAGTATTTCTTAATGTTCAGAGTCCTGATATATTTGTGAGTGTCAATGAATACTTCAAATTTATTTAACACTTTCCTGGGAGCACATTTAAGACCCAAGTTTAAAATATTCATCTCCTTAGCGTTCAGAGTTACTTCGCTCAAATTATAAATGCCAGTATTTACATGTCCCTCAATCTCTTTTTTGGGTTGTTGCCGTCGTCCTGCCCGACAACCCCTTCGCTTCTTAGGGATGGCCCCATTCCCCTGTTTCCATATTGTTGTGGCTCTTTCATCCCTTCCCTGTTGTTTTTTCCTTTCGGAGTCCCCCCTCCCCTCCCCCTCCTCCCTCGTTGACCTAAAAAAGGTGGGGGTCCATGCTGTTGATATTGCTGTTGATATTGGGGCGCATAATAGTCCCTATCCAAGGGGAGATACCTATTATGAACTGGAATCGGGCTTCTCCCTTCATCATACTTAAATGGCGAGCAGTGCTGGTATCTATCATAATTCTGCTGTCTATACTGATCTCCTCCATAATCAGTATTCTCCATATGGGGACCATTCCACTGCTCCCATCTATAGTTAGGGTACTGTCCTTCTCCCCTTGGTTGAGGGGGTTTTGGGGTGTAATAGTTATCCCTTTGTTGTTCCCCTCTAAACTGTAAAGGGGGGTGATGATTGCTCTGTCCACATGCACCCTGTTCAGTCCTATCCTCACACTTACAGTCTCTGGGTGGACAGATCACCCCTCCAGTGTATCTTTGGAGGAAAGTTGTCACCAGGGCCGGGAGAAGGGGTAGGCAGAAGGGAGGGGATGGGGGCGCCGCAAGTTCCTTCTACTATAAGTCTAACAGGAGTAGTGACAGTGGTATCACTACTTCTGTCAGTTCAGCGCTGGAAGCGGCAAGGAGGAGAGGAGAGAGCTGTGCCCTCCTCCTCATAAGCTTGCACATAATAGGGGGGGGGGGGGGGCACAATTTGGCATCTTTGCCCTGGGCACTGGATGATCTTGTCCCGGTGTTCTGCCAAAACAGCCAACTCGTCAAAATCTCCAACCACATCACTTCCGGTGACTCTCCAGCAGCAGTAATTGGCGATTTTGGGGACTTGGCTATTTTCACAGAACATCGGCAGCGTATACACTACGGTACATGATATAATGAGTGGACATTGTTAGTCCGCTCGGCGCCCGCTAGTAACCAACAACATGGCCGCCTCCAAGGCGGAGACAACTGTTTTACTCCTTAGCTGGTGTTCTGTTAAAAAAGCCAACTCGTCGTGTACCGTAGTGTACACACTGCCAGAGTTCTGTAAAAACAGCCAAGTCGTCGAAATCTGCAATTACTGCTGCTGGAGAGTCACAGGAAGTGACATGGTTGGAGATTTTGACAAGTTGGCTATTTTGAGAGAACACTCTCATATGGACTACAAGCAGGTCTATATATCTATTACATGGGGGCAGGACAATTGGTAGTTTACAGAGGTTAGCTAGGAAGGAAGATAGCCTTCAGTGCAGCTCATAGGAAGTGGCAGGGTTAGGCATTTTTTGCAAAGTCAACACTTTTTTTTTGTACTTGCTGAAAATGTTTTTAGCTTGAGAAAATGATCGCAGCCACCAAATCTAAGGTCTAACCATAAGCTGCAATGTATTCCATTTTTGTTCTTGAGTTTAGATATCCTTTAAGGATATTCTCTTTAAGTATAACAAGGTATGCTTGGACCAATGTAATTATGCACATACCAAACCTGTGGGATCCCTCTAAAAGTTGGAATTTACTGGAGAAGACACCACTACGAATCTGATCTCCAATAGATTCACTGGAGGTTAGCACAGGTTAGCACATTCTGAGATCGCTTTTAATTTTTTCAATGAACATAAAGTGTTTTCTGATTGGATGAGATGAAGAGGCGGGGTGGTGGTATCACGCTCGCCACCTCGTCCAATCATAGAATGCTTTGCATTAATTGAGAAAATGCAAAGCAGTCTCTGCATGACACTTGTGCCTAGGTGTGACCTCTTGTGTCCAGAATGTAGCAGAGCAGCCGCTTGGCACAGGACCTAGAAGCAAGTGGAGATCACTAGAGTGGTGTCTACGGCAGGGATATGCAATCAGTGGACCTCCAGCTGTTGCAAAACTACAAGTCCCATCATGCCTCTGCCTCTTGTGGCTGTCAGAGTCTTGCTATGCCTCATGGGACTTGTAGTTCTGCAACAGCTGGTTGCTAATTGCATATCCCTGTACTAGGGTGATTTCCAGCTTTTAGAAGAAGCTAAGACTAAGCTGGACTAATGTGACTATGTAAAAATATCTAAACCTGGAAGTCTTCTTTAACTGTGGTTGTGGCAATAATTAAGTAAGACCTCTAGACACTCACTAAACCCAGGACAGAGATGTGGGAAAATGACTGTAGAGATATCAGAGTGTGTTTTATTTAGTGTGTTAGCAGTCTGTATGGAGCCCGTTTTGTTCTTTTCAGCTCACTAGACAAAGATGGTTTCTTTGCAGATACTTGTGGATTAATTCTCAGGACTGCGTACTGCTCTGTCCCACAGCCTCATTAGAGGACAGTTCTCATCTCAAAGATTTACACAGATTTAATTTGTTTGCTAACAAAGCTTCCCTTTCTGCAGGTCTTTGTGTACAACAAAAAGAATGACTTCTCCTTTTAATTGAGCTTCTTTATTGTTATCCTCTTGGCAACCAAAAGCTGATCCCAGGAGTAAAAAAGATCTCAAAATAGAGAAAGTGAAATGTGAATTCCTTGATCAGGATGTTAAATTCTGAGAAGAAGCTGTTTAATTGCCCTTATTGAAAAAGAAAAAGAAAGATTGTATAATTCTGACCACAACAAGACGGCGGCCTGCTGAAGGAAGTTTAAAGTGTATTTAAATCTTTTGATGCCAAATTTGAAAACCTCCCACAATATGTTTGTTATGTGTTCCCATTCACACTGTATATACAGTATATATATATATATATATATATATATATATATATATATATATACACACAGAGTATCTCACAAAAGTGAGTACACCCCTCACATCTCCTAAACGGCTCATGGAAGCTTTATGGTAAGCTTACATATATGTGAAAATAAGAAAAAAAGGTTTACTACCACTTAAAAAAAAGTTCCTATCTCTGTCCCTTGTCTTCACATCTTTTCCAAGCGATTGAAGCTGCCTATGAGTCCTGAGTATAAATCTGCTCTGAAGAAATAACTCAAAAGGTAGGGAATATTACATTTTATATATATATATATATATATATATATATATATATATATATATATATATATATATATATATACACAATCAGTATCTCACAAAAGTGAGTACACCCTCATATTTTTGTAAATATTTTATTATATCTTTTCATGTGACAAGACTGAAGAAATGACACTTTGCTACAATGTAAAGTAGTGAGTGTACAGCTTGTATAACAGTGTCAATTTGCTGTCCCTTCAAAATAACTCAACACACAGCCATTAATGTCTAAACCGCTGGCAACAAAGGTGAGTACACCCCTAAGTGAAAATGTCCGAATTGGGCCCAAAGTGTCAATATTTTGTGTGGCCACCATTATTTTCCAGCACTGCCTTAACCCTATTGGGCATGGAGTTCACCAGAGCTTCACAGGTTGTCACTGGAGTCCTCTTCCACTCCTCCATGATGACATCACAGAGCTGGTGGATGTTGGAGACCTTGTGCTCCTCCAACTTCTGTTTGAGGATGCCCCACAGATGCTCATTAGGGTTTAGGTCTGGAGACATGCTTGGCCAGTCCATCACCTTTACCCTCAGCTTCTTTAGCAAGGCAGTGGTTATCTTGGAGGTGTGTTTGGGGTCATTATTATGTTGGAATACTGCTCTGCGGCCCAGTCTCTGAAGGGAGGGGATCATGCTCTGCTTCAGTATGTCACAGTACATGTTGGCATTCATGGTTCCCTCAATGAACTGTAGCTCCCCAGTGCCGGCAGCACTCACGCAGTCCCAGACCATGACACTCCCAACACTATGCTACTTGCCTTTGTACTCCTTACCTGGTTGCCGCTACACGCTTGACATCATCTGAACCAAATAAGTTTATCTTGGTCTCATCAGACCACAGAACATGGTTCCAGTAATCCATGTCCTTAGTCTGCTTGTCTTCAGCAAACTGTTTGCGGGCTTTCTTGTGGATCATCTTTAGAAGAGACTTCCTTCTGGGATGACAGCCATGCAGACCAATTTGATGCAGTGTGCGTTGTATGGTCTGAGCACTGACAGGCTGACCCCCCACCCCTTCAAACTCTGCAGCAATGCTGGCAGCACTCATGTGTCTATTTCCCAAAGATAACCTCTGGATATGACGATGAGCACGTGCACTTCAACTTCTTTGGTCGACCATGGCGAGGCCTGTTCTGAGTGGAACCTATCCTGTTAAACCGCTGTATGGTCTGGCCACCATGCTGCAGCTCAGTTTCAGGGTCTTGACAATCTTTCAACCTAGAAGTAAGAAGGGTCGCTGGTTCGAATCCCAACCACGACACTACCTGCCTGGAGTTTGCATGTTCTCCCTGTGCCTGCGTGGGTTTCTTCCGGGTTCTCCGGTTTCCTACCACACTCCAAAGACATGCTGGTAGGTTAATTGGATCCTGTCTAAATTGTCCCTAGTATGTATGAATGTGAGTTAGGGACCTTAGATTGTAAGCTCTTTGAGGGTAGGGACTGATGTGAATGTACAATGTATATGTAAAGCACTGCGTAAATTTACGGCGCTATATAAGTACCTGAAATAAATAATAAATAAATAAATAAATCTTCTTATAGCCTAGGCCATCTTTATGTAGAGCACCAATTTTTCCTCAGAGAGTTCTTTGCCATAAGGTGCCATGTTGAACTTCCAGTGAACAGTATGAGAGAGTGAGAGTGATAACACCAAATTTAGCACACCTGCTCCCCATTCACACCTGAGACCTTGTAACACTAATGAGTCACATGACACCAGGGAGGGAAAATGGCTAATTGGGCCCAATTTGGACATTTTCACTTAGGGGTGTACTCACTTTTGTTGCCAGCGGTTTAAACATTAATGGCTGTGTGTTGAGCTATTTTGAGTGGACAGCAAATTTACACTGTTATGCCCTGTACACACGATCGGACATTGATCGAACATTCCGACAACAAAATCCATCGGATTTTTATCTGACGGATGTTGGCTCAAACTTGTCTTGCATACACACGGTCGCACAAAGTTGTCGGAAAATCCGATCATTCTGAACGCGGTGACGTAAAACACGTACGTCAGGACTAAAAACGGGGCAGTATCCAATAGCTTTAGTCTCTTCAATTATTCTGAGCATGCGTGGCACTTTGTGCCTCGGATTTGTATACACACGATCGGAATTTAAACGATCGGATTTTGTTGTCGGAAAATTTTATATCCTGCTCTCAAACTTTGTGTGTCGGAAATTCCGACGGAAAAAGTCTGATGGAGACCACACGATCGGAATTTCTGACAACACAATCCGATCGCACTTTTTCCGTCAGAAAATCCGACCGTGTGTACAGGGCATTATACAAACTGTACACTCACTACTTTACATTGTAGCAAAGTGTCATTTCTTCAGTGTTGTCACATGAAAAGATATAATAAAATATTTACAAAAATGTGAGGGTGTACTCACTTGTGTGAGATACTGTGTGTATATATATATAAATTTAATATTCCCTAACTTTTGAGTTATTTCTTCGGAGCAGATTTATACTCAGGACTCATAGGCAGCTTCAATCGCTTGGAAAAGATGTGAAAAGAAGGGACAGAGATAGGAACATTTTTTTAAAGTGGTAGTAAACCTTTTTTTCTTATTTTCACCTATAGGTAAGCTTACCATAAAACTTCCCTGCGCCGTTTAGGAGATATTCTAGCAAGCAATAGCTGGTGACATCACCGGCGCATGCGCTCTGAAGGAACGTCAGGAAGGAAGCCCCGAATCCAGAAGGAAGACCGGGTGAAGATGGAAGCCTCTGCAGTGGTGACAGCATGCCGCTGGAGGGCTTTGTTTTAAGGTAAGTCTTTCATAATGTGCTAGTATGTGGTGCACTCTAGCACATTATGATATTGCCTTGCAGGTGGAAACTTTTTTTTTTTTTCCTAAAGAGTCTACTATTGTTTTAAAGTGTTCCACCCTTTTTTTTTAAAGTCAGCAGCTACAAACATTGTAGGTGCTGACTTTTAATACGGACACTTACCTGTCCAGGGAGCCTGCGATGTCGGCCCCCGAGGTTACTCCGTAAACCGGATCGGGTACAGGCGCTGCCATAGTAGCTAAGGAAAACCGACAGTGGAGCCTTCAGGCTTCACAGCCGGTTTTCTACTGCTCAATGCGCGAGTTAAGGAACACTTTCTGAATGGCCCTGTCATCTTCTGGGACACACACAGGTCCCAAAAGGCAGCAGGGCCAAGGAGGAGGGGCAGAGCCAGAAAAGGACATGATGTACCTCGCTGCGGCGAGGCTGAGACGGGAGTTCAGCATTAAACTACTAAGTTAAGTGAAAAAAAAAACTATCCAAAAACGAGCGGTGGAGGGGTGGTCTTTCCTTTAAGAACAAGTTCTAAAGTTGGGTGGAACTCCGCTTTAAGTGCATTAACATACAATGCAGAACCCGAACCCTATGATCTTTAATCCTTTGTTAGGACAAACAGTGTGAACATCTAGTTTACAACTGATAAAATAGATCTACCAGCACAATAGAGACAGGGTTATTATGTTAAACATTACTCTACAACCCCCCCCCCCTCCTTTAATGTTACATAGTAGGGGAAAACCTTTTCTGCTCAACTTTTCATGTGCACAAACAAGTTGCACTGCTGTGTATAGGCATGTATTGAGATAAACAACCAACAAAATGGCAGAGTGTACACTTCCAGTTTCTGCAGTGTAATGTCACCAGCTTCTCCCAACATGTTGTGTCATCAAATCATGTGACTTCATCAGGGCGTATCAGGGTATACAGTAGTGCATCTTGTTTGTGCACATGAAAAGTTGAGTAGAAAAAGGTTTAAATAAAAAATATTGTTTTTTTTAATATATATTCTTATTTTTAGCTTTTTATCAACATCCAATATAAGACCACAAAGGATAGAGATGGATTGAGAGGCACCAGTGAGCTGGAGAACAACTGTGGCATAGAAGACCCCACTTAAAGGGGCAAGCGCATGAGACCTACTTGTGAGGTCTAAATATAAGGTGAGAGCATATAGATGTTGGTAAAGGGATAAATGCATGTGATGAAAGTACATTTTGGAAGATTATAACTGCGAAAACATCTTACACTGGCAGAAAGATAACAGTAAAACATACATGTGTCTGCAAGAATATATGGACATTTGGGATTTTTTTTTTTATTATCATTGACGGCGACTTTTTCTCTGTTATTGATTAATACATAATTTACTTTGATTTATTAACCTTTTATTATATGGAGTTGGTTTTGTGAAATATAACACACAAAGTCATACACGCACATTTGTACTGCGCGGCACTTGGGAAGACAAGAGGTGTGGGGAGCAGTACTGACACTAGTTTTATTGTTCATACAATATTGACACTAAGGGAGTTTTATCATTTATTATAAGAATATTTTTGTCCCATTTGTGTTTATCTTGGTTTTTCTTTAGACACATAGTCGGGTGTATATTTATTATAGTTATTTAGGGAACTCTTGTCCTTGTGATTACGCTGAGTTTTTTTTCTGGTATATGGGGATCATGGTTGTTAGGACACTGGCAGGTGCCTGCTCCTTAATAACCAGCAGTCCTAAGGAACTGTCACAATTAGCAGTGGTAGGAATAGTACTGCTAAATGTTTCATTTTCTGCAGCAGCCCTGCAATAAAATAATGCATGCTTTATTTTAGGAAAGTTTTTGGATGTATTGCAAAAATTATTCTGAAAAACACTATGTGGTACCTTAGTACAAATTATAAAGCAGTAAATATCATTTAGTGAATTGAGCCCGGTATTTTGTAGTTCACAGGGTGGAAAGGCTGATATCATTGGTTGAGATTTAAAGAGGAACTGCAGTCTGCTCACATAATTTGTAATAAAAACATCTTTGCCATTCTGAAGCTTCCCTGCAACCACTTTGCATATTATTTTATATATACTGTGATTCTGTACTTGCCAAATATGCTGCCAAATATCTCCCTCCACTAAGTCTGGCTGCAGCCATTTTAACTGTGGGCAGCTGAAGCTGCTGCCTGTTCACTTCCTGGATTTAGACAGACACACAGAGGCACACCTCCAGCTCTGCAGCCCTGCAGCTTTCATTGGCCCTCTTATGACTCATCCCCCCTCCCTTCCTGGCAAACTCTCCCAAGAGTGACAGAGAGAGCTGTGTATGATGTCATAAGCCTAGGCTTTTTACCAGACAAGAAACAGGAAGTGGGCTGTGTAAGGTATTTACTGGCAGAAAAAAAATGTTTTACTATCCAAAGTTAAAACAACAAGGGCAGAAGACGTAATAGATGGAAAGTTGAAACAATGACTGAAGGTCCGCTTTAAGTTCAATGCACAAGATTTATGATAAGATCATCAGGTGTTTTTTGCACTTGCAGTTAAAAAAAAAAACTAGTAGTAACCAATTTAGGGACTGGTAAGCAGCATTTTTTTCTTGGGTTTATATATACATTCGCCAACCACTTTATTAGGTACACCTTGCTAGTACCGGGTTGGACCCCCTTTTGCCTTCAGAACTGCCTTAATTCTTCGTGACATAGATTCAACAAGGTGTTGGAAACATTCCTCAGAGATTTTGGTCCATGATGGTGACATGATAGCATCACACAGTTGCTGCAGATTTGTCGGCTGCACATCCAAGATGTGAATCTCCCATTCCACCACATCCCAAAGGTGCTCTATTGGATTGAGATCTGGTGATTGTGGAGGCCAGAGGTGTTGCTAGGTCTACAAAAGATCTGGGGCTAGAGCCCACAGCAACGAAGTAAAGAAAGTCGCTTGGGCAGGCATACACATGTATATAATATACGTGTGTGTGTGTGTGTGTGTGTATATATATATAATATATACTGTATATTACATATATTATTATTACATCAGGGTTCCCAGAGACCCCCTTCTTACCTCAGAGTCCCCAGAAAGCCACTCCTTACATCAGGGTCACCAGAGAGAGGGCAGGCAGTGAGAGATGATGTCATCTCTCTGCTGCCCACGGCTGCACAGTGAGAGCAGAACAGCGGTGATGCAGGGCGGGTGGTGAGAGATGATGTCTTCTCTCTGCTCTCTCGCCCGCCCAGCTCTCCCGTACTGCCTGCCCGCTCTCTGGTGCTGCCCGCTGCACTCGCGGCCCGGCTGCAGAGAGGCCACGACCACGGCCATCTCTGAGAGACTTGGGGCTATGGGCCCCAGATTCGGGGCTATAGCCCCAAAAGCCACCAGCTAGCAACGCCCCTGGTGGAGGCCATTGGAGTACAGTGACCTCATTTCATGTTCAAAAAATCAGTTTGAGATGATTTGAGCTTTGTGACATAGGGTTCATTATCCTGCTGGAAGTCACCATCAGAAGATGGGTAGAGTGTAGTCATAAAGGGATGAACATGGTCAGCAACAATACTCAGGTAGGCCGTGGCGTTTAAATGATGCTCAATTGTTACTAAGGCTGCTTTCACACTGGGGCGGTAGGGGGCGTCGTCGGTAAAACAGCGCTATTTTTAGCGCTGTTTTACCGCGGTATTCGGCCGCTAGCGGTGCGGTTTTAACCCCCCGCTGGCGGCCGAAAAAGGGTTAAAACCACTCGTATAGCGCGGCTATAGCCGCGGTATTGCCGCGGTATAGCCACGCTGTCCCATTGATTTCAATGGGCAGGAGCGGTTTAGGAGCGGTGAATACACCGCTCCTTCACTGCTCCAAAGATGCGGCTTGCAGGAGATTTTTTCTTCTCCTGCCAGCGCACCGCTTCAGTGGGAAATCCCTCGGGCTTTCACACTGAACAAACAGCGGAGGCTGTTTTGGGGCGGTTTGCAGGTGGTATTTTTAGCGCAATAACGCCTGTAAACCGCCCCAGTTTGAAAGGGGTCTAAGGGGCCCAAAGTGTGCAAAGAAAATATCCCCCACACCATTACACCACCAGCCTCAACCACTGATACAGGCAGGATGGATCCATGCTTTCATGTTGTTTACTCCAAATTCTGACCCCACCATCTGAATGTCACAGCTGAAATTGAGACTCATCAGACCAGGCAATGTTTTTCTAATCTTCTATTGTCCAATTTTGGATAGCCTGTGTGAATTTTAGCCTTAGTTTCCTGTTCTTAGCTGACAGGAGTGGCACTCAGTGTGGTCTTCTGCTGCTGTAGCTCATCTGCTCCAAGGTTCGATGTGTTGTGCATTCAGAGATGGTATTCTGCATACCTTGGTTGTAACAAGTGGTTTTTGAGGTCCTGTTGCCTTTCTATCATCTTGAACCAGTCTGCTCATTCTCCTCTGACCTTGACAAGGCATTTTTTGTCCACACAACTGTCGCTTACTGGATATTTTCTCTTTTTTTCGGACCATTCTTTGTAAACCCTAGAGATGGTTGTGTGTGAAATTTCCAGTAGATCAGCAGTTTTTGAATTACTCAGACCAGCCCGCCTGGCACCAACAACCATGCCACGTTCAAAGCCTTAAATCCCCTTTCTTCCCCATTCTGATGCTCAGTTTGAAATTCAGCAAGTTGTCTTCACCACGTCTAGATGCCTAAATGCATTGAGTTGCTGCCATGTGATTGGCCGATTAGCAATTTGTGTTACCAAGCAATTGAACAGGTGTACCTAATAAAGTGGCCAGTGAGTGTACATAAAAGCAACATTTCACAGGTATTCGCAACCCTTCTGTGTATGACTATGCATTCATTGCCTCTTCCCGTGTTTATGTAGACCAGGTATGAATTCCAGGAAAGAATCTAAATTAAACATTTAACATTAACAGTACATAAATGTGAAATGCTATACCTGTCAAAACTTTTAACTGAATTTGGTATTCTGATTTACACAATGCCACAATGCATATTCTGGCAGATGACACCATGATTTATTATTTATGATTCCTGGTTTCCTGTGTCACCTGCCTGCTCACTCGACAGGTGATCAGTGGGATGATGTTCCAATGAACAGACAGGTGGCAAAGAAAGCTGAAAAACTGAAAAAGAAGGTAGAGGTCAGTGGCGGCCCGGGGTGCCGCCTCCTTAAAACTTTCATGACTAAGCCTATTTCTGACATTTGTTGCTTGCAAGTTAAAATCTGTATTTTTTGCTAGAAAATTACTTAGAACCCCCAAACGTTTTATATATATATATATATATATATATATATATATATATATATATATTTTAGCAGAGAATCTAGAGAATAAAATGGCAATCGTTGCAATATTTTATGTCACACGGTATTTGCACAGCGGTCTTTAAAATGCAATGTTTTAGGAAAAAAGACACTTTCATGAATTTAAAAAAAAAAACCCAGCAAAGTTTGCCCAAATTTTTTGTATAATGTTAAAGAGGATGTTACACAGAGTAAATAGATACCCAATATGTCATGCTTTGAAATTGCGCACACTCATATCTACAAACTACAGTACATCCCTTGTGACAGTAATTGGCAGCCGAGTAAACCTGAAGTGACGTTGTGACCTCGCTTCCGTGTTTACAGAAAGAAGACTGGAACGAAGCCTTTGCGGCTTCGTTCCAGTCTTACTCTAGCCAGCGGAAGTGCCGGATTGTGTCTCGGGTCTCCCGGTGGGACGGGAGGCCCAGGAAGAGCGGCAGAAGGCGGTGGGAGGGGGGGGCGTCCCCTCCCGCCCACCCGGTATAACAGCCGAGCGTCTTTTAGCCGCATCGGTTGTTATCTCTGAAGAGCCGACCGCCCGCTCTAAAAAACAGTACCAGGATGATGCATGCAGCTGCATGCATCATCCCGGTATCACCCCTTAAAGCCGAGGCCGCATATGTGCGTACACTCGGCGGGAAGGAGTAAATCCATACGCCCGGCCCCTAATCTACATGCAGGGCACCAGACGCATGGATTCCAATGTTTTTAAAACTTTAGGCTCTAATTGGCTTCAAAAAGAGCACTGCGCCCTGAGCCCACCCAGTTGTGTGACAATAGTGAATGAATATTTGCTATTGTCTTCCTGATTCTCTTCGCGTTCAATCAGGCAGCAGGTTCTGACAGCCAGTTAACCAAGAGGAAAAGCAACCATATTGGCCACCGAGGAGGAAGCCGCCAAGGAGGAGGAGATGCAGGGGAAGCCGCTGTGAAGCCGCCGAGGAGGAGGAGATGCAGGAAGGATCCGAAGCTGCTCACGACCTGGCGACTTAGATGGGGTAAGTGTGGGGCTGGTGGGCAGACGGACTAGCGAGCTAAGGGGGGTGGGGGTGGGACCGACCCACCATGGGGAGGGTGGAGCACACCAGCCGCCACTGGTAGTAGTGCTATCTCTAACTGGCTTTGTAGTGTGGTAGAAGTGAGTGAATTACAAGCCTGTCTGTACAGAATAAGAAAAAAGTGTAATTAGTTAAAAAATACTCTATGTATGTGTGTATGTATGTATATGTATGGTCTGTTTCAAATGCTTTTTTATTGACATCCCTCCATAGACCCAGTCTGTCCAGACAGTATGGTCACTTGCTGACATGGCACCATCCACAGGCAGCTCAGCTCTTCAATAAGACACAGAAGCTGAATCCAATGCAATTTAACTACAGGTAATTGCAGTACAGAGGATATTTTTCCAGTGTTGTGAAATGTACAAAGACAATGACTTCCCTAAGCCCCATCTCTTCAAAGAACTAACACTGTCTGAAAGAACATGGAAGAAATTGGATGGTCTAGCTAGGATTAAGCTAACTAGCACTAAAAAAAAAAAAAAAACAGGAAAAGAGAAACCAAAATCACGTAGTAAACAAGTTGTAGTCTAGCCCAAAACCTCCACTAGATGTCAGCATATTATTGAACAGTAGGGATGGGCTTTATGTTCGGGTCGAGCATGAGTTTGACTTGAACATTGGGTGTGTGCCCGTACGCCGAACATCGAACAATTTGGGGTGTTTGCGGCAAATTCGAAAGCCGCGGAACACCCTTTAAAAGTCTGTGGGAGAAATCAAAAGTGCTAATTTTAAAGGCTTATATGCATGGTATTGTCATAAAAAGTGTTTGGGGACCTGGGTCCTGCCCCAAGGGACATGTATCAATGCAAAAAAAAGTTTTAAAAACTGCAGTTTTTTCGGGTGCAGTGATTTTAATAATGCTTAAAGTGAAGCAATAAAAGTGTAATATTCCTTTAAATTTCGTACCTGGGGGTTGTCTATAGTATGCCTGTAAAGGGGCGCATGTTTCCCGTGTTTAGAACAGTCTGACAGCAAAATGAGATTTCTAAAGGAAAAAAAGTCAAGTAAAACTACTATCGCTAGCTCTGGCTATAATGAATTGTCGTCCGGCAATACACATAAAAGTTCATTGATAAAAACGGCATGGAATTTCCCCACAGGGGAACCCCGAACCAAAATTTAAAAAAAATGCGTGGGGGTCCCCCTAAATTCCATACCAGGCCCTTCAGGTCTGGTATGGATATTGAGGGGAACCCTGCGCCAAAATTTTAAAACAAATTGGCGTGCGGGTCCCCCTCAAAATCCATACCAGACCCTTCAGAAGAAGAAATTAATAAAGGACTTGTCAAAAACCGTCTCTTGTGTTTTTTAACCTTTTGACACTTTTTTGTGAAATGGTAGGGGTACATTACCAATTCACACAGGGGGGGGGCGGGATCTGGGGGCCCCCTTGTTAAAGGAGGCTTCCAGATTCCAATAAGCCCCTCGCCTGCAGACCCTCACAACCACCGAGCAAGGGTTGTGGGGATGAGGCCCTTCTCCCCATCAACATGGGGACAAGGTGCTTTGGGGGGCTACCCCAAAGCACCCTCCCAATGTTGAGGGCATGTGGCCTGGTACAGTTCAGGAGGAGGGGGCGCTCTCTCGTCCACTCCTCTTTTCCTGCAGCCTGCCAGGTTGCATGCTCGGATAAGGGCCTGGTATGGATTTTTGTGGGGACCCCACGCCATTATTTTTTTACATTTTGGCGCGGGGTTCCCCTTAAAAATCCATACCAGACCTGAAGGGTCTGGTATGGATGTTGAGGGGGACCCCCACGCCATTTTTTTAAAAAAATTGGCGCGGGGTTCCCCTTAATATCCATACCAGACCTGAAGGGCCCCCCACACATTTTTTTTTAAATTTTGGTTTGGGGTTTCCCTGTGGGGAAATTCCATGCCGTTTTTTATGTGTATTGTCGGACCGACAATTCATTATAGCCGGCGCTAGCGATAGTAGTTTTACATGACTTTTTTTCCTTTAGAAATGTCATTTTGCTGTCTGTCTGTTCTAAACACGGGAAACATGCGTCCCTTTACAGGCATACTATAGACACCCCCCCAGGTACGAAATTTAAAGGAATATTACTCTTTTATTGTTTCACTTTAAGCATTATTAAAACCACTGCTCCCGAAAAAACGGCCGATTTTAAAACGTCTTTTGGCATTGATACAAGTCCCCTGGGGCAGGACCCGGGTCCCCAAACACTTTTTATGACAATAACTTGCATATAAGCCTTTAAAATGAGCACTTTTGATTATTCATGTTCGTGTCCCATAGACTCTAACGGTGTTCGCGTGTTCAAACTAATTTTTTTACCTGTTCGCATGTTTTGGATGCGAACCAAAACGGGAGGTGTTCGGCTCATCCCTAGTCAAAACCAGTGGACATATCTAGAACGAATCCTAAGATTTTTTTTTTTTTTTTAACAGTCTTCAATGCAAAATAACTTGAGAAATTGTATTTTTGTAACTTTTTAATGTAGTATAGAATGAGTTCTTGGAGATATGGAACAAGAACATTAAATAAGAACATATACACCTTCTCTGATGTTGTGCTTCCACAAGATGTATCCATTTTTTATTTGTGTGAACAGTATGTATTTAAAATATTTGACTACTGAAACTGCTGAATTTTAATCCAAATCTTGGATATGGGAGCTGGCTGTGCTGACTGTGAGAGTGGTGATGCCAGCTTCTAGAATGTGTGCTCCTAGAATCCCAGGAGGCTGCAAGCAGGGAATGTAAGGGGGAGCGTTTTGAGATGACTTCATCCATACCAAGGCGAGGAACAAGGAAGTAGGAGCGGGTACCCACAAAAAAAAAGGTATCCGTTCCCTGGAAAAAGACAAACATGTGCAATTTCACATCAGGCTGGGGGGAGAATGAAAACTTTAATTTTCAGGTGAAGCTCCAATTAAAAAAAAAAAAAGGAACATTTGTTATGAAAATAAATGGAAATTTATTGACCACATGCCACCTCATCCCTTTAAGGCTGGGTTCACACTGCTGCAGTGGCAGACATCGTATGTGATTCGCAGCGCACAGCTGTTCACATCACATGCGATGTCTGTGCTGTGCGATATCAGCCATACAGATAGTATGGCTGATATCGCACTGCATTCTGTCCAAACTCGCACAGGACCCTTTTTTTGGTTCGGACCAGAATCGGATCGCATGGGTGTTCACACCTATGCGATCCGATACATGTCCGAATTGTCAGTTCGCAGTGCGATATGCGGGCTGAACTGGGGGTGTCATTAACATTGTATGACACTCCCCAGCAGTTCGCATATGGCAGTGTGAACTGCCGTGCGAGTTGGTGCGGTGCGGGAACCCGCAGTAAATTCGCTGCGTTCACGCACCGCAGCAGTGTGAACCCAGCCTTAAACCAAACACATATTAATTACATAGGTTCTGTGGCTTATTAAGGTGGTAATTAAACTCGCTTGGTGCCTTATTTGTATTAAATTAGCCTCAGAACCTGTGTAATTCATATGTGTTTGGTTTTAAGGCCTGATTCACACCTATGCATTTTTAGTGCTCTTTGCATATTGCAGATTTGCACTACAGTCCATTTACCATGGTTTCCTATGGAACACGTTCTGTAGTGCAAATCCGCAAAATGCAAAAAGCACAAAAAATGCACAGGTGTGAATCAAGCCTAAAGGGGTTAGGTTGCAACCCTACATGCCACTGCTATTTTCATATACAAATAGGTCAGAATTCTTGCTCCTGTGTATGGTCATTCTTAACATTTTATGCTTTAGTAGGGTCTGGAACTGGAAAACAGTTTTGCTCCCTAGAATCATAGAAGATTTTTCTGTGCTACCGGTAGTAAAGTTGTAGAGAGTGAGATGGGCACAGATAATATTTATGTGCATGGCAGTTTTCATTAAAAAGACTTCTCATTAATTGCAGTTACTGGATAAGGTGAAGCTTTAAGCTTATGCTAAGTATGACCATTTCAACAGAATCCTACTTGGCACGTAAGGTTTGTAGGTGGGGTATGTTGTTTTCTTCTCAACGCTTAGACGGATCATGTGTTCAAAGTAAAATCAGGATCTCCCAATTAGCAGTCTCTCATTAAAATTTCAGCAATCACACGTCAAAGGTCTAAACTAAATATCTACAGCACGAAAGCAGGTAAGAATCTTCAGGCTCCATGCACACTAGCATTTTTTTTCTGCTCCTAGAAGCTAGATAGTGCTATCCTATGTGTACATGCACACTACTTTAGGCTATTAGCATTTCTAGAGCTTTAGCGTCTCTTGAGCAGAAAAAAAAATGTTTTTGTAGAGATTCCTGAGTGCTTTTCTAGCAGAAACACTTCTAAACGCTACCAATAGTGTATTTTGAGTTTTTTTTTCCTTTTACTGCAAAAATGACAATAAAATGCTAATGCTTCTAAACGCTCCTATAACGCTACTATAAAAAGCTATTATCAGCGTTTTTTATCCAGTGATTTTTTTCCAGCTTTTTTTAGCTTAAAAAATAACGCTAGTATGCATGGAGCCTCAATACGGTTGCCCTAGAAGCAAAAGTTGGAGTTTCGCACAGAAATGTGCCTATGCGAAATCAAATCTGCAACTAGAAGTGATTTGAAATCTGTTGTATATTTCCCGCTTGACTTATGTAGAACTAAGCAATGAGCACTGAGTATCCACAGTCCAAAAAAATGTCAAGAATAAAATAAAGACTATTTTAATAAAGATTTGTTGCTCATACCTCTAGACTCTCACAAGCTATACATTTTCTTTTTAATCTGGCAGCCAGCATACAGCAAGGCTTTCAATACAGTAAGCACGGGAAAACACAGGCAAGTGTCAGATTTTATAACCGATTGTTCTCTTTGGATTACACCTTTCACCATGTAATATGTATTTAAAAAGTTGTGTTGTTTAGCTTAGGTTCATATTGTAGTGATTTGGCGTGTGATTTAACATGTCAAATCGGCGGCTGTTGCCGGCAATGGCACCGCCCGAATTGGTGTGAAGCCGACTTTGCGGCGTTGCACCGATTATCAAAAGTAGTTTCTGTACTGCTTTTGGCGACTTCAGGGTGAGATTTGTATCGACATCTGTGCCGCAACCCATACAGATGTCTCTAAAATTGCCCCCGAAGTCGGGACTGACATGCAGGTATGAAATCGTGCGAGTTCAGCTGAACTCGGGCAATTTCATTCTGCTGTCAGTGTGAACCTGGGCTTTAAAGAGACATTGGGGGTTATTTACTAAAGGAAAATCCACTTTGCACTGCAAGTGCACTGAGTGACACTAATACAGCGATCAGAAAAATAATCGCTTAGCGACACTGGTGACGGGGGGTGATCAAGGGGTTAAAACTTTATTAGGGGGGTTAGGGGGGTACCCTAGACCTAAAGGGGGCTAACACTTACTGCCCTACCACACTAACTGTCACAAACTGACACCATGCAGTAATCAGGAAAAAAAAAAACTGCTGGTGTCAGTGTGACAGGGGGGGGGGGGGAGGGGTGATTAGGGGGGGATCGGGGGGTAAAGGGGGGGTGTAAAGTGTGCCTGGCATGTTCTACTGTGTGTGTTGTGTTGTGCAACTCACTCAGATGTCTTCTCTCCTCGGCGCCGGAACGGAAACTGCCGAGCCGAGGAGAGATGACATCACATCCCCTGCCTCTGTGTACTACACAGAGGCAGGGGAAGATTCTCATTGGCTGGGAGCGATCGCGAGGGGGGGGGGCCACGAATGGATGGCCTCCCCCTCATCTCTGATCGCTGCCAGACCAAAGCCGACCACCTCGGGCACCGGGGGGGGTCCTATCGGACCCCCCGCCCGCGGGAAGGCAATCATGTACCAGGTACGTGATTTTGCCTGCCGTGCCATTCTGCCGCAGTATATCTGCGTGAGGTGGTCGGCAAGTGATTAAGTCTCTTTAAATTTATTTCTGGTCTATCATGTCTGCCAAGGTTCCAGTCAAGGTCATTGGTATTTCATTCACTGGTCTTCTCTCCAGAAATTGAAACTAAGACAAGGCTTCATCCAGCATTAATTGTAGCAGTAGTAGTCTTTCTTTAGTGTTACCATACTAACTAAATCCTTGACTGCTGAGGTGCAATGAGCCCAGGCACCATTAACTATAACATCTCTGTAGCCAACTTTTATTCCTTGCCCCTTCATCCCATCAAATAAAACACTTACAACCATTAAGTTGGAAAGGGCAAGGCCACAGCTTTTATTAAATCCAACACATAACATATGAATATTTTCAAACTGTGCCGGTCACAGTTGTACTGTGAGCACACAATTCCAAAAGCGGAGGGAGATGAAGGAGGGGCCTGTCCTTACCATAAGTGCTGGACAGGCCATCTACCTCCCAATTACCATCAAGGGCATATCCCATTACAGCCATTTTATGCTGGCAAGGTCAAGAAAACCTTAGCAAGCTGTGACAGACCAACAAAAGATAGGGCGGGAGGGTGGGCAGCTCTTCCAACCACGCTTTCAGAAAGACCCAGAATCCTCTGGGGCACCACTTTTGCCGAGCTCAGGCCCAGCCCGTTCCCCTAACAACCAATCCTTAGTGACCCCTTAGTCACCTTGACCCGCCCTGGCCATGCCCCCATCAGTCAAGGCTCTCTTTCCCTAATGGGCTCAAGAGGCCTTCATGACTGCTGAGGTGCAATGAGCCCAGGCACCATTAACTATAACATCTCTGTAGCCAACTTTTATTCCTTGCCCCTTCATCCCATCAAATAAAACACTTACAACCATTAAGTTGGAAAGGGCAAGGCCACAGCTTTTATTAAATCCAACACATAACATATGAATATTTTCAAACAGTGACGGTCACAGTTGTACTGTGAGCACACAATTCCAAAAGGGGAGGAAGATGAAGGAGGGCCTGTCCTTACCATAAGTGCTGGACAGGCCGTCTACCTCCCAATTACCATCAAGGGCATATCCCATTACAGCCATTTTATGCTGGCAGGGTCAAGAAAACCGCCACTCGCCTGTCAGTAAGCAACTGACGGGCGCCCCACCGCAGCCAGCGCTTGTTCCACACCCCGTTGAAGGCCAAGATTAAAGATATCTAATCCAATATCATTGAGGTGGACTCCATCCTTTCTCAATAGATCATCATTGGCGCCTTCTAAATCTTTGTGTCGGATCACGAACCCCCTGATCTGTCGAATAAACTTGGCGACTGGAGCATTGACCTTCCGACGAAAGCATTCCAGGCGGGGGCCAGGGATCTCCCGCGCCCATAGCAAGCGAGGCACAATTTCGAACCAAATGAGAATCAAGTTGGTAAAGACAGCATAACACTGGGCAATGTCTCGTTTGATAGCGGAAATTAAGTCCACGGAACGCGTGTAACCAACGTCATTTCTGCCAGCATGGAGAACCAATATGATAGAACCGGAAACATGAGCGCGAAGCTACTGACATTCCGGAAGGACCTGAGGGCAACGTAACCCACGTATCCCGAGCCAGCGGATTCTGGCAAGATCATAGGCGAAGCCCAAGTTCCTCCCATAGGTTCGAACATCCACACGACGAGCGGCCCAGTAGATGAAGGAATCTCCCAGTATACATATCACAGCTGGGCGACAACCTGTAAATTTAACACAGCAGATGTGGGCGGACGTACAATGAAAAACGAGATGATTCCCATCTACCCAGTCGCTGAAGTTCCGTATCGGAAAAACCCATACCAGAAGCGTCAGTCGCAGCGCCAATGCGGAACGAGTGGGTTGAGAAATCGCGCGAAGGGAGGCCCAAAACCTCGAGGTAACGACGGAAAACCCGTAAAAATTTAAATCTACTCAGGGAGGAGGAGTCGGCGTGAAAGAAAAATGTGGGGGACGGGGGGTGCGCAGACACAAAAGGAGCGGCCAGCGACACAGGACAAAATGGACCACCACAAGGGTGCAGGACTACCCATCGGCCCCTGCCGAAACTATCGGTCTTAGATGTCCGCAACAAAACCGTCACGCATATCTCCGAGAAAGAAACATCCTCCATCAGGATGCCACCTGACGACAACGTGGATTTGGAAACCAATTCGCCAATGCGAAAGGCACCGAAGAACGCCCACGAAAAGGCCACCTGAAAAAGAAGGGTCTCAAACGCCAAGGAGCACATGGACGGCAACAGAGAAAGGATGCCAGAGAGGATCTGGAGGGAAATGGGGCGCCTTGAATCGGGAGAATGGGTAACCCGTTTCCAACCCCGCAGTACCCGCCGGACCGGAAAGTGATATCCTCCCACCCAAGAAGTTGGAACCAAAAGGACAACGCCGACATGGTGGAGGAAACAGTGGAACCCCAAACGCCTTTCTGCAGCAAATGAACTAGGTAAGCAAACAAAGCCATACGTCTGTCATTTGAAGAAGAAATTGAAAACTCACCGCCCGACACTTGAATCCACTCATGCCACACCCGACAGTACGACGCCCACGTCCGCGGGGAAAGCGACGTCAGAAGGAGCTCTAGTAAGCACCGAAAACGAGGTTCCATAAGTGGGCCGGACAGGGGAGGCCCTCCAGTGAAGCCGACGGAGCCAGGGAGTGAAAATGAACGAACTGTTGATGGGAGAGAGCATCAGCGATATCATTAGCAGCACCGGGAACATGTCTAGCCCTAACACAGATGTTAAAATGTAAGCATTTTAAAACCAAAAACCGCATTAACGAGATGACTGGAGGAGAACTGGCTGACTGCTTGTTCACTACCTGCACCACACTCATATTTTCAGACCACAAGACTACTTGATGATTGCGCAACCGTTCGCCCCAAAGCTCAATGGCAACAATGATCGGAAAGAGCTCCAGAAGGGTGAGGTTGTGCAACAAATCCATGCGGGCCCATGAGGCCGGCCAACACTCAGCAGACCACTCCCCTTGAAAGAAAGCGCCAAAGCCACAGGAGCCTGCCGCATCGGTGTATAGCTCCAGCTGTGGGTTTGGTACTTCCTCTCGCAACCAACAAGACTGTCCATTGTAGGACTGAAGGAAGGATAACCAAATCCTCAAGTCGTCACGCATGGGCTTGGTGATCCGGACATAGTAGTGAGGGGCGGTTACCCCTTTCATGGCCCACGCCAGGCGCCTGCAGAAGGCTCTTCCCATGCGTATGACTCTGCAGGCGAAGACCAAGTGACCTATCAAAGTTGTTTTAATTGTAATTTCTTGGCCCCCTTCGCCAAGCGGACCAATGAGAGGAGCCTGGCTAGCTTGTCGTTAGGCAGCCGAAAAACCATCGCCACCATGTCTATTTCTATGCCTAGAAATGCCAAAACTGTCACAGGACCTTCGGTCTTGTCAGCGGACAGTGGAACGGGGAACCGCCGGCAGGTGTCCTGAAAAACAGAGAGGAGACGCTGGCACCGACCACTGCTCGCTGGGCCTACGAAGAGGAAATCGTCTAGGTAGTGCAGTAGGGACTGATAACCAGCCTCCTGGGCGACCACCCACTCAAGGAAGCTGCTGAATAGCTCAAAGAAATAACACGAAATGGCACAACCCATGGGAAGGCACATGTCGAAAAAGTAGCTTCCCTGAAAGTAGCAGCCCAGGAGGTGGAAACAGTCCGGGTGGAGCGGGAGGCGGCGGAAGGCGGACTCGATGTCCGCCTTTGCCAGCAAAGCCAACTGCCCGGCCGCACGAGATGAAGCGCCCTATCGAAAGAGGCATAATGGAACCTGGATTCCTCCTTGTCGATGCCGTCATTGACCGAGGAGCCAGAAGGGTAGGATAAATGGTGAATAAGGCGGAATTTACCCCCCGCCTTTTTTGGGACCACACCGAGGGGGCACACTCAAACGGACCTGCCATATGCCCCAATTCCAGTTCCTTCTGAAGCTTCTCGGCCACGACGGATTCAAATTCAACTGCAGATTTTAAATTTGGAGACATGGTAGGTGCATCCGACGGGGAGAAGGGGATCCAAAAACCACGGTCCAGGCCGTCCCTCAGGATCAAGGCCTCCCTATGAGGGGGGTACTGGTCTAGCCAAGGAAGCATCTCTAAGACGTTCACCTGCGTCCTCCGGTTTAGAAAGGTCAATCTTGGCTCCTGTCCTGGGGAGTGGTTGCTTACCCCTCCGGAAGCACCGGCTGGCGGGGTGTGCGCCCCCGCAACTAGAGCACTCGTGCTTGAAACGGCAGGCGGTGTACCATTTACAGTGGCTTTCATTGAACAGCCAGCAGATACCCTTTTTCGGAGCGGCCGACGCTCCGGGGGGCTGAGAACTGAAAGGACGAAGCGGGGCACATAAGCAACAACCACAGGCTACCGTCCTGACAATCAAAACAAAGTTCCTTACGTGCCGCCATTTTCTGGCGAAACTGGGTGTCGTAGTGAAACCAACACTGTCCCCTGTAAACCTTTTATGCACCCCAAATAAGGTCTAAGTAACAAAATAGAGAAGTGGCCAACTCCAGGAACCGCTCACAGAGCACTCCCGGGTAAGCACAGAACCCTTGCAGCCAGTTCCTGAATGTCCTAGGAAGCTGTTTCGGCTTGTCGCCCTGCACCGATACATCGACCTGACGAGATTTGTCGATCATCTCCCTGTCCGGCAGCACGAGAGCGAGGAAGTCGACGAATTTGCGTCGCCATACCTTTTCTTTCACTTCCTCCATTAAGTGCGTACCAGTAGGCGCAGCCACCCACAAAGCACCACTGGAGGCGGGGGGGGGGGGTAGGCGCCGGACCCGATACCCCCATACTGGAAAGAACTGATTTGATGACCGACGCTATGCGTTCCTCTGGCGGGCCCAATACGGAAGCGTCAGCTGACCTACCCCAAATTAACTCACAGTCATACTCACTTATGCGCGGAGGCAGAGCCGATGATGTGCGACCAGCAGCAGGACCCGGCGGAGAATCTGATTCAGGAACAGCCCTGGAAGGCAGGAGTCTGAGGCGACCATCGCCTGGAGGAACGGCTGGGCCGTGTGCGGCAGGACTGTGGTGACTGACGGAGAGATCCAGGAGAGGGGGTCCGACCACCGACCCTGAGGGGTCAAACTGGCCAAGGACAGCAGCTGAGCAATGACAAGAGCACCTGCTGACTCCAGGCAGATGACCCGGGGAGGGTGCAGCCGCCAGCCCGGGCCTGGAGCAGGAGTCTCCCGCCCTGCCGGGAGCAGGGAGACGAGGCTGGATTGCGGTGGCAGGCAGTACCCTTGGACCTCCTGCCTGCCCAGGCGTATGGAGGTGCGTGTGCACCGGTGAGGGGATGGAGGTCGGAGCAGCGTGACCATCACCCGCCCTGCTGGGCACAGGACCGTGTTGGTGGGCACGCTGCAAATGATGCGGTTGGATTGTAGCCGCGGATATAAAGTCGCCCGCCCTGCCGGGCGCAGGGAGACCATGTCCTTTAAAGGGTGAGAAGCCAGGATGAACAGTCTGGGTAAAATACCGATTCCCCACCCGTCCGGGCACAGGGGAACTCTGTATCCGCAAACCTGGCTGATGGGAGGCCAGTGGCGTAATCAGATCTCCCGCCCAGCTGGGCGCAGGGAGAGTCTGTGCGGGCATAGTGAACAGGGCTGAGCTGCAAGGCACACTAGTATTTCCCGCCCTGCAGGGCACAGGGAGATGCTGACTCAACATTACAGACTGAGCCGAGTTAATAGCTAAGTTCATATCTCCCGCCCAGCCGGGCGCAGGGAGAGAAGGATCCACTGGGGGCAGCAGAGCCGGCTCCAAATCCCCAGCGGAACCGCCAACAGGAAGGCTAGGGCGGGCGGCAATTGAGGAAGCCGAAGACATGTTCGTGCGGCGCCCCGACTTCGAAGATGACACACGGCAGCGGATCGTCGGCACCCGCCGACCGACACCCCCCTGCCCGCCGCGGGGGCGGGCGCAGGTATGGTGGTGAGACTGGCGAGCGGAACAGTGCCAGGGAGCGCTTCGGCTCCAGCCCGGCCAGGACCATCACTGCAGGCAGGGGAAGGGGCAGCGTGCGGAGTGGCCCGAGGGCTCTGCGAGCGCGGACAGCGTGAAGGGACCCGGGCCGTAGTCTGTGTGAGCGGGGAGGAGGCCCGCCGAGCGGGGCCCCGACGATAGTGGGCAGAGGTGCCACGCTTTCCATTCGAGGAAGCGCTGACACCTGCTACCGCAGAGCGTACAGTGGAGCAGGGAAGGGAGGAATTTCTGTAGGAGGCCCTGGAAGGACTGGGGCTGAGGCGGGAAGGCGGGCGGCCTGTCTTTGGGCCCTGGGCCCGTCATGAGGTTCTGCAGGAGGAGGGATAGGTGAAGGTGTCCCTGGGGACAGGAGGGCGAAGAGCCTGCCCTTGAAGAGCCAGTTTGCGAACCTTTGCCAGTAGGAGCTCTGTGTCCATGGCTGGAGGGACAGGGTCGGGTCCAGCTCTTCCAACCACGCTTTCAGAAAGACACAGAATCCCCTGAGGCACCACTTTTACCGAGCTCAGGCCCAGCCCGTCCCCCTAACAACCAATCCTTAGTGACCCCTTAGTCACCTTGACCTGCCCTGGCCATGCCCCCATCAGTCAAGGCTCTCTTTCCCTAAAGACCTCAAGAGGCCTTCATTCTGCATCATGTATGCCTCCATGAATTGTATCTAAATCAAGGGCAGAAATGTAACATATTGGAGCTTACCAGTCCTTAGATCAGTGATTCTCAAACTGTGTGCCGTGGCACACTAGTGTGTCGTGTGAGCTTTGCAGGTGTGCCCTGGGAGTTTTGAAAAATATTTAAAATTGCTAGCATTTTGAAACCTTGAACATATTGAAAAATGAAATGGTAAATCAATGTTGCAAAAAGTAAAAAAGTAACATATATAAAAACGCAATCTCTGTCAGTCTGTCATTCATTGGTTCCTTTCGTAATGCAAGACTTATGCGAGATCTCGGGAGAACTAGATCGCTCTAATTATATTATAATAATAGAGACCGTTCCATTCCAACTTTGATGCTTAGAAATAAAGTTTGTTCATTATTTAGCGATGGAGAAATACTTATTAATCCAGTCTGGAATTCTGAAAGAGAAACTGTTGAATGAAAAGCAAGGAAGCAAGCACAAGTACAAAGAAGATTACAATCGCTTCAATCTGATTTTCTCTTGAAAGCAGGCACATCCTTCACATTAAATTTAAAATTAAATATACATGTAAAAATAAATAAGTTCTTCACCACAAAAATTGTTAAAACTTTTCAGGTGTGCCGTGAAACTTTTTAAATCTTTTTGGTGTGCCGCAAGACAAAAATGTTTGAGAAACACTGCCTTAGATGTTGTGGCTGCAAAACTTTTCTTTTTTTATGTTTTTTTTTCCCTTTACTTTCATCGGGTGACCCTGCCAGTGACAGACTCAATGTGGGCTTGATTTACTAAAGGTAAATAGACTGTTAACTTTCCAAGCGAAGTTGCACTATGCAAGGGAATTTGCCCTAGACCTTAATAAATGAGGGGAAGCTCTGTTGACTTCCATCATCCAATCATGTGCAAGCAAAAATGCTTTATTTTTTTATTTCCCTTGCTTGTGATTGGGTATTTTTTTTGCAAAGTGAAACCTCAACACATTTCACTAAACTTTGGGGCAAATTCCTTTGCACAGTGAAATGTAGTTACTTTTATAGACATTATTCTCAGTGTAATTATTCTTACCAAAAGGTCAGTCAATCCAAAAGAGAAATTGTAATAAAAATGGGATAGCAATCAGTTGGCAAAAATTCAGATTTTATTTTATTTTGGTTATGTTGATATTTCATATACCCCCACCCGCGCCCCTGATTTGATGTTTGCCTTAAACCCAGGTTATGATTCCATCATGTATTTTCTCTGTATGAACACATAAATATGGAATATTTTACAGAACTTGGCAGCTGATATTTCTGTAAAACAATCCATCACACTCCATTCACCACCAGCAAGAGTGATCGTCACTGAGGAATTCATTAGCAAGGGAGAAAAATGGCTCTGTGCCCAAGACCCTTTGTTGGAAGCCAAGAGCTGTCAATGCAAGTGAACTATGCCTAAAATCATTTTAAAGAGGCTCTCCAAATTAAATAATGATTTCTTATCTACTGCTGACCTCTGCATATTATAAAATCCAACAACAAAAGACCTTCCTCTATGCATGGTATACAATGATGGTCAGAAGATTGCACTCCGTCCATTCAAAAGCATACATACAGTATATAGTTCTGTCCCACCTTCATATATTTTTTTCTGCATTGTATTGCACTGCATCAGGTTGTTACTGTTCATTTCTGTCTCTCACTGTTAAAATAAACCTACCATTAAAATTATATACTGATCATTTCTTTGTCAGTGGGCAAATGTACAAAACAGCAAGGGTATCAAATACTTTAGGAATAAAAGTGTAGGAATAAAAGTGGTGAAAAAAAAATTAAAAGGACAGTGTAAAAATAAAAAGTAAAATAAATAATAATCAAAAAAAATGTAAAGCACCCCAATCCCTCTGTGCTCATGCGCAGAAGTGAATGCATATGTAAGTCATGCACACACATGCAAACGGTGTTTGAACCACACATGTGAGGTATCTAATTAGTTAAAGTATCAACACATAGTGGTAATGTGGATACACATATGATACTCGGTGCCACGTCCTGATATAATTGCAAAGAGAATAGTAGATTGGGCTTTGGACTTTCTGGGCACAATAATCACTATATATGATTGTATTAAAAATATGATTTATTGTAAATTATTAAAAGACAAGAGTAAAAAGGACAGAGTCAGAAATCAGTTCATAGCAATACAATTTACAGTTATGCACTCCATAAATAGCTCTACAATAGAAATAAATCATATAAAAATTGGGGATACCAATCCTTAATCCATGTAGTTATATTGTAGTACACTGGGAGCTATGCAATGATAACAATCGATGTCTATAGCTTGCTCAACATGTTGCACACCAAAGCGCTTCTTCAGGAGCACAGAACAGATTACTGAAATATACAAAACATCCAATAAGTATAGCTTTAGTGAACTCACTATATAAAGACTATAGCCAGATAATAAACATATTGCGAACTTGGTGTCATTGCCACCGGGACCCATCAGATGATGCCATTCCCATAAAGCCCAAGTAACATTTAAACACTATGGGAACGTGTGTAACATGATAGTATTAAGTATAATGGTTCATAGAGAGGAAAAAAGGGGGGTATGGCTACCAGTAGAAAATTGGAAGGGGGAGGGAGGGGGGAGAAAGGGAGGGGAAAAAGAGGGGAAAGGGAGGAAAGAGGGGAGGGGAAGGGAGAAGGGGAGGGAAAAAGAGGGAAGGGGGAGAGAAAGGGGAATAGGAAGAAAAAAGAAAGATATCAAAGTGCCTATAAGTGCCAGTTCATATGAGATAAATAGAAAAGTGATACATTGGTATGAAAAGGGGGGATGGGCTAGTATGAAAATCCCATTCCAAATATGTGACCAAATGTGTGTCTATATAGAGATATATATATACGATCTCCAAGATTTTCTAGTTGTATTACTACTATTTGAAACTAATGGGACCAATAGTTATTTTTGTATACCTGCGGTATTACTGAAACAATATTAAATTATCTGTAACTATTGGGACCAATAGTTATTTTTGTGTACCTGCGGTATTACTGAAACAATATTAAAGTATCTAGTATTAATAAGGTATTTACAAAATTGATTTAATCTGTATAACATGGAAATTATTTTTAAATTTTTAAATAAATTCTGGATACTAAGTATACAGTCAGTTAGCTATCAATATAGAAAAGGTACATTTCACTTACCATTATCTTATAAGTAAAATAAAAAACATCTATGAACCGCAGGGATACAAAGACTTTTTATGTCTTCACTCTATGTCTTTGCATACAGCAATACAGCAGTGTGTTGCTGGAAGTATAAATTATAGCCAACAAAACTGTTACACCGGCCAAACAGCGGAAAAACGATATGTCAAGCTTCTGATAAGTCTCGCCAGTATATGGTGTTAAGAAATTGGTCGGTATCCAAATCGTTGGGCTGTAGCACTGAGAGGACAGTTCCAGAGAAAGAGATAATGGTAAATAGAAGGAAAAGTGTCAGAACAGCATGTTGTAGTATACAGCCTAACCACGACAGAGCCAGTATCTTCTACTGTGCAATAGCATACCTGTTAGTGATTCAAGATAGAATACCTGTAGCCAGGGAGGACGTCCACCCAGCCGCTCGGGTAGAGAGCGACTGGCAGTCTGGAGCGTGGATAGAGAGACGTTACCGACGTCTCTTGTACACACGCCCCGCTCGTAGTCACCAATCAGCGGGGCTGATGTGACGTCATCCAAACCGGCGGCTGGGTGCCTACTGCGCATGTCCCAGCTTGCGGCGTCGGCAAGGGAACCGCCGACGCACGAGACAGGGAGAGAGCGGTTGCAGCCCAAGGTATCCTGGGGAACCAGTGATACCCATGTGCGCCTATCGCCCTCGTAGGGGGGCGTGGCGCTGGGCGGCCGCATAGTGATGAAATTTGCACCAGGGCAATACAGAGTATACCTACCTGAGTGGTCATGACCGCAAGTACAGCAAGTCCGCAGTTAGAAAAATTCTAGGATAAGTCAACATGACATAGTATTAGTATTGATACAATATTGGTATTAAGAGCGGCTGTATTGATAATGACAATAATCAGGATTATAGATAGAAGACATGATGGACAACTTAAAACAACCAAATATAAAGACAGTAATGAAGGAACAATCTCTGCGATGTTTTAGAATTACCCCAAATAAGTTCATATATATTGCATTGGGATAAGCCACTTTGAAGGAAGGAAAGACATGCAACAAAATTTTTTTTTTTAAAATAGTTAAAACTTTGCATTGTTAAGACAGAAGAGGATATACTCTAAGAAAGGTTTATATGTATGAGCCTCATTAATACCAGGGGGGTAGGTAGCGCACAGGCGTTCTATCCACATAGTTTTCTTTTGACACACAACTTTGTCCCAGTCTCCACCTCTGGGATCTCTTGGGACCACTGTCAATACAATAAATGATATTAGGGATACATCAAACTTATGATATAAGTCCAAATGCCGGCTGACTGCTGCAACCATTTTGCCTTCTGCTGAATAGTAGACATGATCTTTTATTCTGCATCGTAGATGTCTAATAGTCTTGCCTACATAGAAGGCGCCACATTGGCATGACATAAGATACACTACTCCTTCAGTATCACAGTTTGCATGGAATTTTGGGGTGAAAGTTTCGCCATTCGGCAATATAAATGTTGTCCCTGCTTTTACCCATGGACAAAATGAACATTTGCCACATTGTGAGATCCCTTGTTTCAGTTGTTTGTGTTTTGGAGTCGTTAAGTAATGACTAGAAGTTAATGTGTCACCCAGAAATCTGGCCTGTCTAAAGGTAATCTGCGGGCAGGGACCAATATATTTTTGAATAATGGGGTCCTCTTGGAGGATCGACCAATAATTACTTAGAATGCCACGTAATTGCTCATGTTGTTGCGAGAATCTTGTAATGAATCTCACCGGGGGATCGGTAATGGTTGATTTCTTCTTGTATAATAGGGAACTTCTCGACTGACGTAAAGCTTTGTTGTAGGCACTACGTAGTAACGTTTTTGTGTAGCCCCTCGGCAGTAACCTGACGCGGAGCGCATCCGCTTGAGATTTAAATTCCTCTAAATGAGTGCAATTACGGCGCAATCTCAGGTATTGTGCGTATGGAATGCTCCTAATCAGTGGTCTGGGGTGAGCGCTATTAGCGTGTAGCAGAGTGTTCCCTGCCGTCTCCTTTCTGTAAAGAGTGAAGGCCAGACAGTTCTTACTATCTTTAAAGATAGTTAAGTCTAGAAACTTAATCCGTTGGGGATTAGTGGAGACCGTAAACTTCAAGTTAAAAGAATTTTGATTGATAGTTTGAATGAATCTGTCAAGTAGGTCCTGAGTGCCTGTCCAAACCAAAAATAAATCATCGATATAACGTCGCCAAATAAGGGTGTGGTCAATGAAGAGAGTAAGTGAGTCATCTGAGAAAATATGGCGTTCCCACCCCCCCAGGTATAAGTTGGCGTAGGCCGGTGCACAACAGGTGCCCATAGCCACGCCTTGTACCTGGAGGAAGTGGGAACCTTGAAATCAAAAGTAATTACGGGTAAGCACAAATTTCAGTAGTTCCAGGATGAACTCACAATAATCCCAGCTGTAATGATCCTGTTCTTGTAGAAAGGTACGAGCCATCCCGATGCCCTGCTCGTGAGGGATGCTAGAGTACAATGACTCAACATCCAGAGTCACGAGGAGGGCATCGGGAGGGACAGGTAACCCCTCTATTTGTTTCAACAAGTCCAGTGTATCACGAGTATAGGAAGGTAGACCCAGTACATGTGGCATAAGGACAAAGTCCACCAGACGACTGGCGTTCTCTGTCAGGGAACCGATCCCGGATACAATCGGGCGACCTGGGGGGTCGTACTGTGCTTGTGTGTCTTTGGTAAGGCGTAGAATGTAGCCTCTCTTGGTTTTTTGATATTTAGATAGTTGTACGTGTCTTGATCGATAAGGATTCTCTGGTGGGCTAATCCGATGATACAGAGGTATTCCTGCCTAAATTCCAAAATCCTAGTCTCCGATACACGTGAGTAACATTGTTTATTTTGTAAGATCCTCATGACCATGGATACATAATAGGACTTCGTCATGAGGACGATGTTACCCCTTTTGTCTGAGGCCTTAATCTCCAAAACTGGGTGATCTCGTAGGAATTTGATAGCTCGTATCTGAGATGGGGAAAGGTTCCCTGGATTGGATGAAATGGTCATCTGTTTAATGTCATTAATGGTTCCTATCAGGAAAGCCCAAATGTGGGGATTGGTAGTTAATTCCGGAAAGCGTTGGGATTTAGGTTTAAATTTTTTGGTAACAAGAGTAGGCCCGACAGATGTTGTAGCGCCTTGGTTTGATATGGAGTCAGTGATCTCCTGTGAAGATTCATTTTCCTCGAGTAGAAGCATTAAATCCCGGAGGGCTCGAAAGTCCTCCATGGAGAAATGCTTCATTTGTTCTGAGATGGATTTGTCTTGTTTGGCATGTGAGGTATCGCCGCAAATGTTAGAGAGCAATAATTCTAGCGCTAGACTTCCTCTGTAACTCTAAACAGGTAACGTGTAAAGGCGTTTAAAGTGTTGCCTATGGAGATTTTAAAGTACCATAGTTTGTTGCCATTCAAGGAGCATGCACAATTTTAAAGCATGACATGTTGGGTATCTATTTACTCGGAATAACATCATCTTTCACATTATACAAAAAAATTGGGCTAATTATTGTGTTTTTTTTTTTAAGTAATTAAGTAATTTTGTAGCACTGATCTAGGCTCGAATCACACTTGTGCGATGCGGGAACCCAGCGAATCCACTGCCGATATTCCCGCATTGCACCTAACTCGCACAGCAGTTCACACTGCCATATGCAAACTGCCGGGAGTGTCAATACATTGTAATATCGCACTGCGAACTGTCAGTTCAGACATGGATTGAATCGCATGGGTGTGAACACCCATGCGATCCAATTCTGGTGTGGACCAAGGGTCCTGTGCGAGTTTGGTCCAAATGCGGTGCAATATCAGCCATACTACCTGTATGGCTGAAATCGCATCACACAGACATCGCATGTGATTTGTACTGCAGTGCGGTGCGAATCACATGCAATCTTGCATGTGCAAGAGTGCAGAAGTGTGAACCAGGACTTAAACTTGTGTAGCGCCAGCATTTTTGCTTATTGATGTAGTACAATGTTAACTTATGAACAGTGTTATATTTTAATATGTGGCACCATCTAGTGGCCAAATTGGTGAATGGACTTTATTTTATTTTTACTCTTTGAAGAATATCAGAGGAAGTGACTTTTATTTACTTTCCACAACTACCTACCTACCCAGCATCCAGTGTGATTTACCCAGCAGGACTCAGTATAGAATTGCATGCTGGGTAGGCTATAAAAAGGCTCCGCGCAGCCATCTTAGGTCTCTTTGGACGCATGGCCTGCCTGTGCGGAGGTGTTCCACAGAACGCGGCCTACACCTACCAGGAGCAACATGACCAGCGACTTTGCTTTACACCAGCAGGCTGGAGAGACGCTAGGACAGAACCGAGAAGGATCCAGGCTGACAGTCGGAGTCATCAGAGGGTTCCGGTCTATCTTTCGGAGCGGAGCGGTGCGACGGCACCGGCAGGAGAGAAGCAAGACCCAGTACACCGGAGGGAGCTGTTTTGCTACACAGATCTGGTCGGGTGAGGGGGCTGTTGCCCAAAGTTTTCCTGGAGCACTAACACACACCTGATTCTGTGACACAGTGTGCTGGGACCTCACACAGGGGAATTGAAGGAACTAGAGACTGAGTTCAAATAGGCCTCAAGCCTACCCTTCACCGCAATATTAACGCTGTGTTACACAAAGTCAATTGCATCAGAGACAGTTACAGGTTACTACACTACAGGAATATACCTTCATCATCTAGTTTGTTTAATCTTGGTGTATTTGACCGCTGGATTACAAATTATAATCCATAATTGCTAGCAGAAGACAGAAGACAAAGAGAGGACTTCCTATTCCATTGCAAGGCCTTGCATCCTAGAGAGCTTACACTCTAGAGCAGGGGGAGCACCCTAGGGATTGTTCTTGTGCTATATAACATTGCCTTCTTGTAGTTACAAGCGCGCACTGGAAGTGGGAAGGTGTCCAGAATCAAGGTATTTCCCATTCTGGCATTAGTCCCACTTGGAGACGCACTTCCCGAGATCAGTTAATACCATTTGTGTGTACAACTTATTGTGTATATTCATTGGGCTGTTGCGCTACGTTGGTGTGACAGTACCAATATTGTAATACTACTTTCATATTGATTCCAGTAAAAGTGTTGTTTTCTGGTTAAGTACAACTTGTGTGGAGTGTTGTTCCTTTTCCAACAGGTGGAATATCGGATATAATGAAAATTCTATCCCTGGGGTGGTCTATGGAATAGGCCTCCCAGGGACAGGATAGACAGCTACTTCTGGTCAGAAAGGGCACTCTACACACTTATATAAAAAGTTTAGTAACACATTTTATTATGGTGATATACACCCGAATTGTTGATTTAAAAGACAGTCAGGTTGCTTCCTTAAAAGCTGATACAATAGTGTCTTCTAACAATATGTTATTCAAAACTATGCTGACACTTTAACTATGTTGCAAGTGACTGACATCCGACAAACAATACTCACAAAAAACAATCAACAAAAAACATAAAATGCAGGCGCCTGAAGTTTACCACTACTAATCGGCAATCCCAGTGGGCCAATCGCCTCTATGTTTTAATTATAGATAATTATTATTGGATCAAATCCTATTACTTAGTTAGTTATGGGGGTGTCGAGCAGTAGTGGTCCCCGGGGAATATAGTTTGAGTTCACTAAGTTGGCCGGGGTTTTAGTGGGAAGGGTGGGGGGCGGTAATTGGGGCGGTAACAAAACAATTGTATTGCTAAATTGTCTTAGTTCGTGCTGGGTCCTCTAGGTTACAATGGGGAGTCCTCTTTGAGCTGGTCCATAAAGGGGAAAAAAATGAGTATAGGTATGTAAGGGATTGCTCTAAGTTCCGATCCTCTTTAATCTCTGTTATTGCCGTAGTTGGTTATTATCATTATGAGAGCAGAGTGCTGTAATTCCAATATTGAACAGGTGGGGGTGAGGCTGAAATTGCCTTAACTGTTGCTAGTTACTGAAGGATTCCCTGGAAAGTTCATTGAAAACCCATCCGTGAATAAATGCAGGTGATTGTATAAGAACTTAATTCACTTTGACTCGCTGATTGTATAAAATAGATGTGTTTCCTCTATGTGACCGTTCAACAATCGTGAGAGGGGCATTAAGTTGTTAGTCCCCTATTTCTCTGATCATATAGGTATTAACACAATCTAAGAATAAAGCAGAGTATCGGTGGGTAAATGTCTGTCATATAAATGAAACACGGGATACTGTGGGTTAAATGAAAAAAGATATTGTGGTTACTTTACCAGTTTCTTTTCTTGTGTGGACTTCTGTGAAGTGAACCTCTTATCTCTCCTTGCTGTTTGTGTTTGAGTTGTAAAACAGCTACTGATGTGTGTCAGGTCCCGGAGATCAGGTCTTCACTTGTCCCGCTATTCAAGATAACTGGTAATTTGCAGGTAAATCAAAAGATCTCCTAGTTATTAGCCGCTCTTCTGTCACTTTTCTGGATGTTTTTCCAGCTACTTGCTCTTCAGTGGTGAGGCATCTGTTGATGGATTTTAGATCCTTGCTGTTAGATCGTAAATTGCCTTGTATCCCTGTATAGATGGTCATACATACACCGATCCGATGGACGATTTTAGTTGCTCCCAGCTTCCGCTGTACTTCCGTTTTAATTTCTACTCCAAATGGGCTTGCTATAAGCTCTTCTTTTGTTGGTATCCTACATGTAGCAGGACCCTGCTACACCGCTCCTCCGCTACCCGGCATTAGTACAGGGGTCACTTCACATGGCTGCCCTGCCTGCTGTTAACGTCGACGCGTTTCGCAACAAGGTAAGTTACGTAGCTTCTTCTGGACGTTCTGAGGGCTGATCCTCACCTCTCCTTTATAGTGATTCCAGGTGCGGTCGCTCCTCCTATTATTCTCATTAAAGAACGATTAAGGACAAGCTTAAATGGCAGCTTGGATAAATGTCTCTCATTCATCTGCAACATTTGTATGTTTAATTCCTATTTCGTCAAGATCACTATGTTTATCTGATTCGCTTATAGTTAGAGTTTCCTTTGCTATTTAACATATTTTTCAACTAGGAAATATTAGGCATCTTTCCCTAATGGTAGATTTATAAATTGGGAATTTTTGTGGAGGGTTTTGTGCAGTTAGTGTTTTATATTCGGGGGGACAAAATATACACATAAATAAGACATCAGTAAATGACACTAGGAAGGTAAAGATTTGTGAGGAGAGATTGATCTCTTATTTTTGGCCATTTGTTTGTCTTGGGGGGGGGGGGGGGGGGAAAGGGAGAGGGAATAAGGGGGGGTAAAGGGGGGGAAAAGTTGGGGTTTAGTTTTTAGGGTAGGGGGGAGGGGGAAGAATAATTGAGGTTGGGGAGGGAGGGCAACATATCAGAAGGAAAGAAAAAAAATTTTTTTTTTTTTTTTTTTTTTTTTAAAAAAAAAAAAAAAAAAGGTAAAAAAGTATTTATAAGACGGATATATTGGTTGTCTGTAACTCCAGAGAGACGTTCATCTTTTTTCAAGAAACCCCTTTATTTATTCAAAATATCGAAGGAATAGGAATATCGGATACCCAGATAATAACAAAGGTATACTTTTATTATACTGTACATTATGAGGTTATCCCTATCATTAGCTCCACATTAACACTGCACCACAGTTGTGTCAAGGGCCTGAGTCAAGTCCTTGGGGGTGGTAAGGCAGAGTACAGGCCCAAATCAAAAATACCAGCAACTGCTTCGGGGGTAAGTGCTACACGTGGGGGCGTCGTCCGGGATTTCTGTTACTCTGCAAGCAAGCCCACCCTCTTGGCGCCAGTATGGACCCCTCTACAGTGGTACAGTAGTGCGAAGCAGAAGGTGCCCGCTCAGAAGCGAGCATGGCCATTGAGCTCGCTGGTGAGGCCTGGGAAAGAGAACAGATCAGTCAAATTGTAAAGACACTATCCCCAGATAGAAAAGCATGGGTGATTGCCATTAAACCAGATGAAGAGACTTCTCACACTTATGCACTGTTGGAGTGGAGAGAGGGAGTACCAGAGAGCTTCAAAGGCAGAAGTGTACAGCTGGGAAACAAAAGGAAGTTTCACATAGTACACCCAAAAATTTCAGATGAGGGTTCCATCAGTGCTTCCCACTGGGACACAGTTAGAGGAACAGTCCCTCCCCCGGCGTCTCTGGCCATGATCGGGCTAGAACTCCTTGCAGCTTTGGGGGACTTTGTGTCAAAGTGTCAGAAGAACAACACGGTATGCGTGGAAGCTGGGTACAGGAGGCTGAGAATTTTTTCAGGAGAACAGCCTGTGCCGGCTGGAGAAGAAGAATTTGACGTATGGATAGAGCAAGTCATGCAGGCTCTGGAAGAGTGGGAGTTGCCAGAGGCCCAAAAGAAACAGTGCATCAGTGAAAGTCTGCGAGGAGCTGCTGCGGAGGCGGTCAGGAACCTGAGGTTCAGTAATGCCACCTGTACGGCCTACGATTACTTGGTTGTGTTACAAGAGGAGTTTGGGCGGCTAGAAAAGGCAGCCGACCTAATCTACCAGTTTGAACATACCCTTCAATGCCAAGGATAACGCCTCTCTAAATATATCAGACGATTAAATAAGTTGTTATACCCGGTTGTGTTGAAAAAAGGGATGAGGCCCTCTGCCATAGACCAAGCCCGAATACAGCAAATCCTGAAGGGGGCTCTACTCTCTGATCCTGTTCGGCTCCATTTGAAAACCTCTGTGGTTGTCATGTCGCTCAAATACCCTGATCTCATCAGAATAGTAAGAGATGAAGAAGCCATGTTAGATGATCAGCAAGAAAATGCTCGCCCGACCTATACATCTTTAGTTGAAGTAAGACCTGCAAGGACAGTGGAACAAGACTCAAAATCGCCACCTTGAAATCTCAAATGGCACAAGTGATGGAAATGATGACCACAATAATGGCAAAATTCTCTGAGGCAACCATAGAAGGAGAGATCGCGACAAGAGCACCTCAGAGTAAATCCACGGGCTCGAACCAGAGGTCAGTGAGCGATGAGGTCTGCTTCAATTGTGGAGGAACCGGACATTATCGGCGAGTGTGCCCAAGTCCAGTGAAGCCTGAGGCACCACATCAAAAGCCGACGGGAACCTCCAGAGGGCCCTGGTGAAGGAGTCAACCGGGTGCCCTGTTGTTTCAGCTAACTCCAAAACAACACAATGACAAGGGACCATGGGAGGGGTCAAAACCCTCAGAGGAGACTCCAGTGATCGCCCCAAAGCAACCCAGCACCTCACTTTCTTCCACCCAGACCACTAAAAGGGGGGGAGTCAATGCACGCCAGACCCAAACGGTTACACAGGAAGCCAAGCAGAACCCGAAGCCGTGCAAGAAAGTAGTGCAGGCCAGAGCCACTAAACAGGTCAAACCGGCCACCCCTGTTAAATTACCTCCCAGATTAGTGGGACCTTCTCCGGATGTCCCCATTCAGGTGGTAGGAATTTACACCAAAGGTCTCCTAGATATTGGGGCCCAAGTGACTCTCCTCTACAGAGACTTCTATGACAAGTACCTCAAACACTTGCCACTACAGAAGTTAGAAGAGCTGCAAATATGGGGCATTGGGACTCAGAGTTTCCCTTACGATGGCTATCTACCCATCAGGCTGACCTTCGACTCCTCAGTAGCTGGGAAAGCAGAGACCTTTGACACTCTAGCAGTAGTTTGCCTCTGCCCTCCAGGTACAGGAAGAAACTCCCTTATCATCGGGACTAATACCGACCTGGTCAGGAGACTGTTGACACCCCTTGTTCAAGAATAGGGATGAGCTTCGCGTTCGAGTCGAACCCATGTTCGACTTGAACATTGGCTGTTCGATCGTTCGCCAAATTGCAAACAATATGGGCCGTTCGCGCCAAATTCGTGTGGCGCATCACGGCCCATAATTCACTGCAGCATGCTTGGCCAATCACAGCGCCGTCGGTAGAGAGAGCTGTAATTGGCCAAAGCCAGGGTGGCTTTGGCCAATTATGGCTCAGGGGGTTTAGAACACGCCCCACACTATATAAGGCCGCCTGCACGGCGGCCCTGTGTAGTGTGTTCCGGCGTGCTGAGAGATAGAGAGAGAGACAGTGTCATTTCATTTAAGTTAGCTAGATTAGGCAGGACAGTCAGTGAGTTAGCTGCACTTACAGTGTATTGTGTATATATATGCATCCCAGGTGTTGCATATATATATACCCTGTTTCCCCGAAAATAAGACCTAGCGTGATTGTCAGTGATGGCTGCAATATAAGCCCTACCCCCCAAATAAGCCCTACCCTGTTTCCCTGAAAATAAGCCCTACCCTGAAAATAAGACCTACAAGGACTTTAACTAGGGCTTATTTGGGGGGTATGGCTTATATTGAAGCCATCACCGACAATCATGCTAGGTCTTATTTTCGGGGAAACAGGGTATATACACTGTATTCAGTTTAGCTAGATCCGTTCTTGTTATCTTCCTACTGACAGGCAGGCTTGTCTTGTTACAGTATTTACAGCTACCTAAAGAAAATTGCTGGTGTTCCTTTGATCCTATTAGTACCACAGTCAGGCAGCTAGACTATTTACAGTTAGTGTAGTGCGTCCTCCTCACAGTGTTCAGTCAAAGCTACAAGTTAGTTTAGTGTGACCTCTGCACAGTGTTCAGCTAAAACTACAAGTTAGTGTAGTGCACAGTGTTCAGCTAAAGCTACAAGTTAGTTTAGTGTGACCTCTGCACAGTGTTCAGCTAAAGCTACAAGTTAGGGTAGTGCGTCCTCCTGACAGTGTTCAGCTAAAACTACAAGTTAGTGTAGTGCGACCTCTGCACAGTGTTCAGCTAAAGCTACAAGTTAGTGTAGTGCGTCCTCCTCACAGTGTTCAGCTAAAACTACAAGTTAGTGTAGTGAGACCTTGCACAGTGTTCAGCTAAAGCTACAAGTTAGTGTAGTGAGACCTTTGCACAGTGTTCAGCTAAAGCTACAAGTTAGTGTAGTGCATCCTGCTCACAGTGTTCAGCTAAAACTACAAGTTAGTGTAGTGCGACCTCTGCACAGTGTTCATCTAAAGCTACAAGTTAGTGTAGTGCGTCCTCCTCACAGTGTTCAGCTAAAACTACAAGTTAGTGTAGTGAGACCGCTGCACAGCGTTCAGCTAAAGCTACAAGTTAGTGTAGTGCGTCCTCCTCACAGTGTTCAGCTAAAGCTACAAGTTAGTTTAGTGTGACCTCTGCACAGTGTTCAGCTAAAGCTACAAGTTAGGGTAGTGCGTCCTCCTCACAGTGTTCAGCTAAAGCTACAAGTTGGTGTAGTGTGTCCTCCTCACAGTGTTCAGCGAAAACTACAAGTTAGTGTAGTGCAACCTCTGCACAGTGTTCAGCTAAAGCTACAAGTTAGTGTAGTGCGTCCTCCTCTAAAGCTACAAGTTAGGGTAGTGCGTCCTCCTCACAGTATTCAGCTAAAGCTACAAGTTGGTGTAGTGTGTCCTCCTCACATTGTTCAGCGAAAACTACAAGTAATGCCGCGTGCACACAAACGGACTTTACGGCAGACTTTGCCCGGCGGACTGGATTTCGTCGGACAATTCGATCGTGTGTGGGCTCCAGCGGACTTTGTTTGCTCAAAAGTTGGACGGACTTAGATTTGAAACATGTTTTAAATCTATCCGACGGACTCTTCTTTCTAGCGGACAAACCGGTCGTCTGTGTGCTAGTCCGACGAACTCAAACTGACGCATGCTCTGAAGCAATTGAAGCTAGCACATTCCTCTTCTGTGATCTTTTAATACAGCGCTTTTTGTAGGATTGATAATGCGAGAGGAATTAAGTTGTTTTTCTGCTTTATTTTCACACGGAGTTCTCACAAACTACTTTCTTCATGATTTTTTCTCATGCCATGACTAATATAATATTTGTAAAAAGCCAGATCTCCATAAATAAAAAAAATTTAATTAGATTTTGGACTCATCTTTATTTTTTTGATTGATTTCAACACTTATCTATTTTCCAATGTGTGCTAAATTATACCCACATTTTTTTGGTGTTTTTTGTGTGGATTTTCAAGTTACCACAATAACCTTAATATTTTGTGTTGTTTTAATGAACCTTAATGAGGTTTTTGTCCCTTGTTTATTAGACATAGGGGGGTGTATTTAACAAAGGCAAATTCATTTTTCACTACAAGTGCTAATTCTACTTGGAATTGCACATAAAGAGCATTTTGAAGTGCCATCGCTGTGGATCCGAGGAGCACATGCAAGGAAGCCCAAAAAAAAAAAAAAAATTTTATTGCACATGATTTTCTGATAAAATCAGCAGAGCTTCCCCTAATTTCAGCTCTTCCCCTCAGATTTACAGCGACTGCACTTCCAACAAGTGCACTTGCTGTGCAATTTCTCAAGTGAACTTTTCACTAGTACTTTTCACTTGATATTCAAAATGATTTAGCCTTTTGTCAAAAACACACACAGGGGTTGATTTACTAAAGGGAAAAAGACTGTGCACTTTGTAAAGTGCAGTTGCCCTCTGCAAGAGCAGTTGCTCCAGAGCTTAGTAAATGAGCAGAAGCTCTGCTGACTTCCATCATCCAATCATGTGCAAGCAAAAATGCTGTTTTTAGAATTTTCCTTGCACAGGATTGGGTACACTTTGCAAAGTCAAGCTTTTAACTCATTTCTGATGCTCTGGAGCAATTGCACTTGCAGAGGGCAACTGCCCTCTGCAAAGTGCACAGTCTATTTGCTTTTCTTAAATCAACCCCATAGTCTTTTTGACCTGTACCTGCCTACTCCCAAACAAAATGGCGTTTTTTAATCAAAACACATAGGCAATAATGTAAGGTAACCAAAAATACATTTATTTATTTTTTTTAAAAATTAGGAAGGCAACACTGGAGACACTTTTAGAATCTGGGAAGCCTTTCGTCCCCCAGGACACACATTAAGTTTGAGGACAAGAAAATTGGTATCTTGCGACTATAGGGAGCACAGGGAGCACAGTCAGACCAGACCGAAGCCAGGCAATCACTTTAGACTCTTCCGTGGAGCCTTCCCTGCACGCTTCTCTGCAGCCTTCCCTCCACGCTTCTCTGCAGCCTTCCTCGGAGGTTGTGCCTCTGGTGGTGTACTTGGGGCAGGAGGAGGAGGAGGAGGAGGAGGAGTGGCTTCATCTGCCAGATATGTGGTAGCAGTAAGCTCCCCTCTCAAGCCCTGCTGGTAAGCCTGAAAAATCAGACCCTCACAGAGGAGGCGTTGGCCCTTTTCCAACTCCAGCAATCTGCTGGCTATATAGGTGCCATACGCCTCCTCTGCATTGGGTGGTTTGCTCAGGATCAGGCTTGCTTCCCGTATGAGGGCTAGGGATTCCTGCTCAGTTGGTGTCATTCTCCTGGGCCTTTTGTGGAGAATGCGGAGGGGAGGCACCTGGCACTCCGTGCGGCTTCGACTTAGCCCAGCCACAGCCTCCTCCTCTCTCCCACTGGGCAAGGCCTCCTCCTCTCTCCCACTGGGCAAGGCCTCCTCCTGGCTGAGGTCATCCTGTGTCAAAAAAAGGGACATAGTTGTAATTTTGTGTTATGCAATCACACACAATTTTCAGCTCATGACTTTCAAATATAATTTACACAAAATAGTAAAGGCTATCTATTTGACACCACCATTATTTCAGCTGATCAACAATATCTGAAGTACATAGACTTGCGCACAGGGTGTGCCAGGTGTGCCTGGGCACACCCTAATTGCCTTGTGTGCTGCATATTCCGCCCTGTTTTGACCACTGATATTTGGTCCCCCCCAAAAAATGTTACACAAGGCCAAAAATTTGGGGAAAAGAAAATTAACTAAATTACACTGTCCACTGCCCTACTGACACCATCAGTACATATACACATGCATATGTATTTGAGCTTTGGGGTGCACACCCTAATGCAAGAGGCTGCGCACACCTATGCAGAAGTATATTTTTGGCCACTACTGTCTAGTGATATGTCTACATATTAATCTTTGTGCAGAAGTTATTTTTTTAGGAAGCACTTTAAAAATTAACACGTTAACATCATTAATAACATTTACACAATCACAAATTACACAAAAAAGGATACCTGGCTGAAGCTGGGCGCATCCACTTCATCAATAATGAAAAGGCCCAGTTCATCCTGGGACTCCTCAGCTGGGGTGGAGGTGGATGGAAGGCTGGAGGGAAGAGTGGAGGGAAGGCTGGAGGGAAGGGTGGGGGGAAGGGTGGAAAGTGATTGTCTGGCTTCGGTCTGGTCATCCAGGAATCGCATTTTGTTGTAGTACCACAACTTGGGTACATATACTTGGTCAGCTGCTGCACCGGATCTGAGCGACTCCTGGATTTTATTGTGTTCCCGCTTGTACATGTTTCGCAAGATACCAATTTTCTTGTCCACAAACTTGAGGTCTGCCTGGGGGACTCAAGTCTTCACAAACTCTAAAAGTGTGCCCAGTGTTGCCTTCCTTACATCCCTATTATAATATAGTGGGTGTTTGACCTCCCACCGGTTTTTCTTTTCCTGATAGAGCTCAATAAATTGGCACAAAAATTCTTCCTCTTTAAAGGGATTCATTTTTTCTGAAAGACAAGACACAAGATCCAAACTAATGTCAGTCACAAATCACAGGATTATTTTTGTTTGTAATCTAGGGGACACATACATACACACACACACACACACACACACCAAACACACACACACCCACTTTAATCTTACCTTCGTTTCTGACGCTCGCTACTTCCGCACGGACATACGTAGGCCATCGTAATAGCTGTATATACACTGCGCATGTGTCATGCTCCGCCTGCATCGCCCACCCCTGACGTTCTTTAGTATGATTTGGCCCCGCCCCTTCACTTTTCATTGCGCAGTGGGTGTAGATAGCTAAAGATGGCGGAGAGAATCAGTGGAAGTAGCACGGAGGAAAGCCCGGAGCTCCAAACATCCACATCCCGGAGGAGATATAAGGCCACCAACATGGCTTTTGAAGAGATGGTGGAGATGGTGTCCATATTGAGAAGGGAGGACTACGATGGCAAAAAAAAAGGACCATACACACGACCGAATATGCGTAAGGACAAAATAATGTTCTCAGTTGTCACCGCTCTAGAAGCAAAATTTGGCACAAAACGGTCGAATGAACAGTTGAGGAAGCGGTGGTCTGACATCAAAAGTCGGGAGCCAGAACAATATTGGCGAATAAAGAAGCTGCTTAAAAAAAGTAAGTACTTGTTGTGTTTTCTTATTGAGATACTTAACTTGCATGCTGATCCTTATTTTTGGACTTTATACAGCATCGTTCGTAAAGACCGTTCTTTGTAAAATACATATGATACTTTAGAAAATGACGTTACTTTTTCGCCAAATACGATGGTACAGGGTTGGACATACATTTATGTCTTGATAATTTCTCAAATTCCCACAATTTGTTGATGTGGTGTAGATGTGTTGGAAAATATAATGCTTCTTCAAAAATGATTCAGTGTAATGTAAGGACAGGACACAGCAGCTGTTTCCACATCTGGACTCACGAGCACTATAGTGTACTATGTGACCATAAATAAATTTTAGAGGGGTAATACACATAGGAGATAATTGAGGTGCCTGCATCTGTGAAACTTGCCAGAAAATGTGCATTGTTTATAATTGTTGTTCAGAGGGAATGTTCATACTGTCTTCTAAATTTTTGATGATCAAAAAAGGCAATTGGCCACAACTCCTAACCAAAGTTTAAGATTATTTAATAAAATCTAAAATATCACTGTGTTTTAACTATACCTTTTGTTCAATTCTCATAGGGGAGAAAAGACTCAGACAACAGTCCAAGGATCCCAGGACCCCCCCAAGTCACCAGCCTGAGGCAGAAGATACCCCAAGCCCCAGCCCAAGACCACGCCCACCCGACGACCTGGAGGAAGGAGAGGTGGAGGAAGTGTGCGAGGTTTCAAGCCCACCAAGTGAGTGACTGACACCCCAGCTTAAGTTAATGTATTTTGGCGTGCATATTGTAAACCTTGTTTTTATTCACTCATTTTAGGTGAGTTTTTGGTTGTGGAAGGCCAAGCAGCAGAGCCATTCACCACAGACAGTGCCCAAAGACTGATTGGCCAGATAATGCTGTGGAATGGCCAACTAGATAAAATGCCTGACCAAATTCACAGCATGCAACTTCGCCTGGACTCCATGCAACAGGAAATGAAGAACATGATTGATGTTTTGGCCAGAATATTATAACGTTTGGCCTAAAAACATCAATCATGTTCTTCATTTCCTTGTGAAGTTTGTTTTTTCTAATAAATGTTTTTGGAATTTATTTGGGATACCCAAATTTACATTATGATGCACACTGTGTGTCATCATGTGCTATCTTCCATCATGGGTTATCAATGTACTTGTTTTGTGTTTGCAACCTCTTCATCCTCAAAATTATTTTGTGGTGAGAGGAACAAAGGGATTGCACACACCAAACACGTACATTGCTCACCCATGATGGGAGATAGCACATGTTGACTTGACCCTTTTGTAAATCTCAATTTGGATCATATTCAAAGGGAACGATTTCCAAGGGTGACATCACATGCACCATTCTTCAAATGTTGAACTTTGTAAGTTCTTTAATGTTTTGTTATGTTTATAAAAACACTGTTGTGAATGTAAATATTTTTAGAAAGGTCTATTTTTGCTAAAATATGCCTTTAATAATGTTTAAAAAACATATATTTTTACACCACGAAAAATCAGTTAAAAAAAAAATAAAAACCCAAAAAACATTCAAAAATGCACCTTTCAATGTGCACAAAGTAAAATTTTGTTAATAATACAATGTGTGTGGCTGATTATTTCAGACAAATATTTTTTTTATTTTTTTGGGGCCTGATTAAATAAAGGTAAATGCACTTACTACTACAAGTGCACTAGGAGACAGACATAACTAAATGCAAACAAGAATAAAAACAAGATATTTTTGACTTTTTTTTTTTGGGTAAAATTACAGCTATTGCTGAATAGCAATGGCCCCCCGACCATTAAAATAATTAACATAACGGTCACGCACTTGACGTGCGGTTCGGGGGGCCAAGCCAATACGGCCAATTTCTAGGCCTGTCATTGTGGTATCCTGTTCCAGTCCGGCCTCAGGCCCAACAGAAGATATATATGTTGCTGAATGTCTCCTTAAAAAGTTATGCAAGATGCAGCAAGCAAGGATGACGTAATTTAGTTTATAGTCCGCCAGATTAATTGCAGAAAGGAATAAACAGAACCAGCTGGCCAGAATCCCAAAGGCATTCTCCACAACTCTTCTTGCTCTGGCCAGCCGGTAATTAAATACCCTCCTCTCAGGGGTGAGTGTCCTTTGGGGGAACGGCCTCATCAAGTGCTCACCGAGAGCAAACGCTTCATCAGCAATAAAAACTGAGGGGAGTCCATCAACATTCTCGTCATCAGATGGCAATCCCAGGCCACCGGTCTGGAGACGCTGGCACAGCTTGGTCTGTGCAAAGACTCCTCCATCAGACATCCGGCCGTTCTTCCCCACATGCACAAACAGAAAGTCCAAATGTGCCGAGACCACCGCCATCAAAACTACACTATGGAACCCCTTGTAGTTATAGAAATAAGACCCCGAATGCGGTGGTGGCACAATCTGGACATGCTTCCCGTCAATCGCCGCGACACAGTTGGGAAAGTCCCAACGGTCAGCGGACTGGGAGGCCACAGTCTGCCATTCCTGGGAAACTGTGGAGTGAAAAAAAAAAAATTAAGATAAGGACTTTGAAACCTAACTTGTATATCAGATTACACCAAAACATTAGTGAACAACAGCAGTCAAACATTAATAATATGTGTGTTTGTAATTGAAATGTTAAAAAACATAAGGCCCACTTATATGATTAATCACCCCCTCTGATGGCCCATTGATCCATTTGAATGTGGGGGGAGGTGTTTTAATTAGGGCCCAAAACACACCTGACTGGTTCAAACATTTGTGATGTGGGGGAGGGGTTCTAATTAGGTTAACAAACACACCTGACTGGTTCAAACATTTGTGGGGTGGGGGAGGGGTTCTAATTAGGGCCCAAAACACACCTGACTGATTAAAACATTTGTGGGGTGGGGGAGGGGTTCTAATTAGGGCCCAAAACACACCTGACTGGTTCAAACATTTGTGGGGTGGGGGAGGGTCAAACAAGACAATGGAGCAGACAATATACATTGTTCAAGGGACTATAGGCTAGAGATATAAATGGACCCAGGATTGCATGGTGGGGAGGTTAATGAAGGAAAATATGCATGTAGGGCAATAAATGATTAATGTCCAAAAACAGTCATGCATGAAGATAAAGGGGACATTCACAGCATATTGAAAGCATGGCAATTAGGTAAGGAGGACATTTATACAATACATTAAAAAACATTTAATACATATCAGGTAATGTTAAAGGATAAAACTTACCTTCATATAGTCCTTCTGCAGGACCTGAATAATAGCAGAACAGGTCTCTGGGATTATGATCCCCAGAGCCTGGGGGGAGATGCCTGTCGAGAACTTCAAGTCCTGAAGACTTCTCCCTGTCGCCAAGTAACGTAACGTGGCAACTAGCCTCTGCTCTGCACTGATGGCTTGCCTCATGCAGGTATCCTGCCTGCTGATATAGGGGGTCAGCATAGCCAGCAGACGCTCAAAGACGGGGTCCGTCATCCGGAGATAATTCCTGAAATCCTCAGGATTATTCTCACGGAGCTCACGGAGCAAAGGCATATGAGAGAATTGGTCACGCTGGCGCAACCAATTCTTCATCCATGAACTCCTCCTCGCCCTGTTCATGGACTGGACTCTGGTCAAAGTATTTTCCATATGCCTATTTTGTTGTTTTTGTCAAACTGTATGCAGCAGGTTTTTATTTATTTCACTGGTTAGCGCGGTGTTTTCTATTTACTTCTGATATTAACCTCAACACCAAGTCCCCACGCAGCACGAACTCGAGAACGAGAACGTCCACGCGACATGGCTTCAAAACGGTCAGCTGGTCAAACAAACAAACTTATAACAAACGCACTGAAGAACAGCAAGGCCTATGAAGAATGACCTGAAAATCAGGAACGAGCGAACCAGAACGGCCTGCAAGGCAGGGTATGAACTGACCAACACGCACTGAAAAGCAGATACAAACCTCACAAGCACAAACTGAACCGCAGAAAACGATCGAAATAAGCTGAAGTGTGAAAAGCGCGAATCGTCTCTAACCAAACTTCTACTAACATGAGATAAACACGAGATTAGCAGAAGGAGCCCAAAGGGTGCCGTAGTGGGGCTTGAACTTCCTTTTTATAGTCCCAGGTGGAACTCAACGTTGGCCATGCTGCAGCGGCTGCACATGCAGCAGAGGGCCAGCAATGAGTACCTGTGCGACTATGGCACCAGGACAGAGTCAGGGGAGCTTGTTTTTTTTCCCCACGCCAGTGGGCCATGATCAGGGATGCATGCACTGTCCTGTCACCATTTGAGGAGGCCACGAGGATTGTGAGCAATGACAGTGCATGCATCAGTGACACTGTCCCCCTTGTCCACCTGTTGGAGCACACGCTGCCTGGAATAATGGACAGGGCACTTGATGCAGAACAGAGGCAGGAAGAGGAGGACTTCCTTAGCTCTCAAGGCCCCCTTTATTCAGACAGTGTTCCTGCGTGGCCACCGATCACACAGGAAGAGGACGAGGAGGAGGATTGTGTCAGTATGGAGGTGGAGCCTGGCACTCAGCATCAGCAGCAGTCTTTAAGGGATCAGTCCCAAGAAACACATGGACTTGTACGTGGCTGGGAGGAGGTGGCTGCGGATCATGTCGTCCTTAGTGACCCAGAGGACTCCGGACCGAATGCCTCAGCAAACCTACGTTGCATGGCCTCCCTGATCCTGCAAAGCCTGCGTAAGGATCCTCGTATTCGTGGTATCAAGGAGAAGGACCAATACTGGCTGGCAACCCTCCTTGATCCACGTTACAAGGGTAATGTTGCGGACCTTATCTTGCCATCGCAGAAGAAGCAGAGGATGAAACATCTTCGGGAGGCCTTGCAGAAAGGTCTGTGCAACGCGTTCCCAGAGACTGGGAGGTTACAAACTCCTGTTTCTGGACAACGTGTTGCTGAGGCTTCGGTCAGTCAAAGAAGGAGCGGTGGAGAAGGTGGCCGTCTGACCGATGCGTTCAGACAATTTTTTGGTCCGCAGCCCCAAAGTATGATCGGTTCCAGCAACCATCGCCAGCGTCTGTTTTACATGGTGCAGGAATACCTAGGGGCAAGATCTGACTTGGACATCTTTCCCACCGAAAATCCTCTGGGTTACTGGGTCTTGAGGATGGATCACTGGCCAGAGCTTGCACAGTATGCAATTGAGCTACTGGCCTGTCCTGCATCCAGCGTTCTTTCGGAACGCACATTCAGTGCTGCTGGAGGCTTTGTAACCGATCACAGGGTGCTTCTGTCCACCGACTCGGTCGATCGACTGACCTTCATAAAAATGAATCAGTCTTGGATCACCACCAGCTACCAAGCACCTGATGCTGATGTAACCAAATAATTTTTTTTGAAATCTCAGATCCCTTTAAAGATTGCCTATGCTGATGCTGAGTGACTATCCTGAGTAATTATCCTCTTCCTCCTGAATGATCACGCTGATAGCTTGTAAGAACATTTTTGGTTCTGGGCGCCACCACCAGTGCCTAAGGCCCAATTTTTCAGCCCCTGTTTAACAGGGGCGTGTAATTACAATTTTTGATGCAATTGTTTGCAGCAGGGCTCGTTTCTGCGTTCCAACTAGAGTATCTGTGAGGGGTTGCAGTGTTGTGGCACCAGCGCCTAAGGCCCAATTTTTCAGCCCCTGTTTAACAGGGGCGTGTAATTACAATTTTTGATGCAATACTTTGCAGCAGGGCTCGTTCCTGCATTCCAACTAGAGTATCTGTGAGGGGTTGCAGTGTTGTGGCACCAGCACCAGTGCCTAAGGCCCAATTTTTCAGCCCCTGTTTTACAGGGGCGTGTAATTACAATTTTTGATGCAATACTTTGCAGCAGGGCTCGTTTCTGCGTTCCAACTAGAGTATCTGTGAGGGGTTGCAGTGTTGTGGCACCAGCACCAGTGCCTAAGGCCCAATTTTTCAGCCCCTGTTTAACAGGGGCGTGTAATTACAATTTTTGATGCAATACTTTGCAGCAGGGCTCGTTCCTGTGTTCCAACCAGAGTATCTGTGAGGGGTTGCAGTGTTGTGGCACCAGTGCCTAAGGCCCAATTTTTCAGCCCCTGTTTAACAGGGGCGTGTAATTACAATTTTTGATGCAATACTTTGCAGCAGGGCTCGTTCCTGCGTTCCAACTAGAGTATCTGTGAGGGGTTGCAGTGTTGTGGCACCAGCACCAGTGCCTAAGGCCCAATTTTTCAGCCCCTGTTCAACAGGGGAATGTAATTATAATTCTTGATCTAATATTTCACAGCAGGGCCCTTTTCTGCGCCCACCAAGAGCGAGTGAGGACTTACAGTGTTGTGACACTAGCACCACCACCAAATTTCACAGCAGGGCCCTGTGAGGGCTTACAGTGTTGTGGCCACAACAACACCTAAGACCCAAATTTCTGCTGAGTATATAGTACAGGCCCCTACTTTCAAACATCCAACTTACAAACGAATCCTACTTGCAAACGGAAGGAGACAACAGGAAGTTAGATGAAATCTACCCCTAGGAAGGGAAATTCTCTACTGTAAGATTTAATATGGAAAAAACGTTTCTCCTTTCCACTGATGCTATATCACCCATCTTTGTTTCACAAAAAACCCCAAGTTTTCAAAAAACATTTGTCATTGGGACAAAAAAATGAAGTGAAATCTTCTGAAGAGGAGTACAGACAGCAAAACAAATGTCACAGGGGTGATAACCCTTCCGTATGTTTTCCAAAAAGCTTAAAATAGATTTTTTGGCTGGAGCTAAACACGTTAAAAATGTACCAGTTCAAAATTACAAACACGTTCTACTTAACAACAAACCTACAGTCCCTGTCTTGTTTGCACCACCTGTATACTGCTGTTCAGAGTATATAGGGCCTGGTGGCTCCACGCCTTTCCTTTTTTTAATTTAGGTGCGGGGTTCCCCTTAATATCCATACAAGACCCAAAGGGCCTGGTAATGGACTGGGGGGTACCCATGCTGTTTGTCTCACTGATTTTCATCCATATTGCCAGGACTCGACATTACATTAAAGCCGCAAGCAGTTTTAAGTGACTTTTTTTCCTTTAAAAATGACATTTTGTGCAGGGACTGTTCTAAGCACGGGAAACACGCGCCACTTTACAGGCATACTATAGACACCCCCCAGGTACGATATTTACAGGAATATTTCCCTTTTTTTAAACTTTAAGCAGCATTAAAATCACTGCTCCCGAAAAAATGGCCATTTTTAAAAGTTTTTTTTGCCTTGATACATGTCCCCTGGGGCAGGACCCGGGTCCCCAAACCCTTTTTAGGACAATACCATGCAAATTAGCCTTTAAAATGAGCACTTTTGATTTCGAACGTTCGAGTCCCATAGACGTCAATGGGGTTCTAACGTTCGTGCGAATTTTCGGTCCGTTCGCAGGTTCTGGTGCGAACCGAACCGGGGGGTGTTCGGCTCATCCCTATTCAAGAACAAGGTGCTTCAGCCACGACTGTACACCCCATGCTAACACAAGTGTACCAAGATCTAGTGCAGGAACAGAAAGCCCCCTCAGAAGGAGTGGGAAAAATCTGGTGCCTAGACAAGAGTGAAAAGCTGGTGCAACCGGGTGAGGTAGTCTGTCTAAAAGCCTCTATCAAGCTGAGTTGGAGACAGCCCGGTCCCTTCGTCATCCTTGAGACGGACAGGCAGAATGAAAATAAGGGCCTGGAAATTATCCCTGAAGTGTTGTCAACCAAGGCGCTGAAGAGAAGTAAAGGAAGAATCTTAGTCAATGTTCGCAACACAACAGCCTTGCCTGTGAAGGTGCCTGCCAGAGTACTGCTGGGACAGGTCAGTCAAGCAACCCCAGTCTCGCCATGTGGTATCATGGGAGAACAAGACGGAGAGATTCCCCTGGAAGAGTTCTACCCAAAGAACACACCTCTTACACCTGCCTGGATGGAGAGAGTGAAGAATCAGCTCCTAAGATGGAAAACTGCTTTCTCAAAAAGTGAGTCTGATGTGGGACTTGCAAAGAGTGCCGAACACAAAATTCGGTTGAAAGAAGACAAAGCCTTCCGAGAGAGGGTCAGACGGATTCCACTGGGAGATCTGGAAAACCTGAGAGAACAGCTGGCTGAGCTGAAGAGGACAGGGATTATCAGAGAGTCCTGAAGTCCATATGCCTCCCCAATAGTGGTAGTGAGAAAGAAGAATGGGTCATTACGATTGTGTATTGATTACAGGACACTGAACCGAAGGACCATTCCTGACCAGTACACCACACCTCGGATAGAAGACGCCTTACAGAGCCTGTCAGGGGCAAAGTGGTTCAGCGTACTGGATCTTAGCAGATCCCCATGTACCCTGAAGATAGGGAGAAGACCGCTTTCATTACCCCTGTAGGATTCTTCGAGTTCAATCGCATGCCACAAGGCCTGTCTGGGGCTCCGGCAACTTTTCAGAGATTGATGGAGAAGACCTTGGGCAACATGAACTTGATTGAGGTGCTGGTGTACTTGAATGATATCATAGTGTTTGGCCGAACACTAGAGGAGCACGAAGAGCGCCTGGAGAAGGTCCTGAAGAGACTCCATGACGAAGGCCTGAAGCTCTCAATGGAAAAGTGCCAGTTCTACCAACCCTCAGTGAACTACCTAGGACACACAGTGTCCGCAGAAGGGGTGGCAACAGACCCCAAGAAGCTAGAAGCCGTCACCTCTTGGCCCAGACCCACAAATGTGACTGAGCTTAGATCCTTCTTGGGCTTTTGTTCATACTATCGGAGGTTTGTAGAAGGGTTTGCCAAGATAGCTCCCCCACTTACGGAGCTATTAAAGAACCAAGAGGAAGCTGGCTTAGACTCAGATAAACCTGGTAAACCGAAGGATGGACCCAGGAAGAAGAAAGAGTCCATTCAAGACCAGTGGACCCCGTAATGTGAAGAAACCTTCAGACAACTGAAGTGGAGTCTTACCACTGCTCCGTTTTTAGCTCATGCAGACACTACCAAACCCTACGAACTGCATGTGGATGCCAGCCGAGACGGGCTAGGCAGAGTGCTTTACCAAGAACATGACGGGCATCTAAGGCCCATTGCCTATGTGAGCCGGAATTTAATTCCTGCTGAAAGGAACTACCCCACTCACAAGCTTGAATTTCTGGCCTTGAAGTGGGCTATGGTAGACAAGCTGAAAGACTATCTATATGGTGCAGAGTTCGTGGTCAAGACGGACAACAACCCCCTCACCTATTTGCTCACCACCGCGAAGCTGGATGCCACCGGCCACAGGTGGTTGGCTGCTCTGTCAGCATTTACCTTCAGCCTGAAATACAGACCTGGAGCTGGTAACAGAGATGCGGATGCATTATCAAGAAGACCTCAGTTCTCAGGGTCACCTAGAGGAGAGGACCCAGCACACCCCTGAAGGAGTAAGAGCTCTCTGCGAAGGGGGCGGAACAGCAAGGAAGAGGAGGAGCCAGAGCTGAAGAGGTTGGAGTGTCAGCAGCGGGAGTGCCTAAATGTTACTGTAATGTTGCTCAACTCACAGAGGAGGGTTTAACCAAGTTAACCAGGAAAGACCTCCGAAGAGACCAACAGGAGGACTCACTCTGCAGCCTGATATTGAAAGCTTTAGAGAGTCAATGCCCTGATTTACTCCTAAAAAGCACTCAGAAAGAAGCTCGCCTACTACACAATAAGTGGGATCGGTTGCAGTTGCAACAAGCGGTGGTCTACCGAAGGGGCCCCTCTGAAGATCCTGAAGAGAAGTGGCAATTGTTTCTGCCGAAGAAACACAGAGAAAAGGTACTGATTGCCTTGCATGATCACCATGGCCATCTGGGATCAGAAAGAACTCTCCAGTTAGTAAGGGACAGGTTCTACTGGCCCTACCTGAGGGCAGAAGTGGAGAGCTACTGTCATTCCTGCCTCAGGCGCATACAGAGGAAGACCTTACCCCAATGAGCTGCCCCAATGGGTCACTTAGAGAGCCAAGGGCCAATGAATCTAGTCTGCATAGACTTCTTGTGTTTAGAGTCTGACCTGAGTGGACAATGAAACATTTTAATAGTCACAGATCACTTTATCCGTTATGCTCAGGCATTTCCCACCAAAGATCAGCAAGCAGCCATGGTGGCGAAGATTCTGGTGGAAAAGTTTTTTGTCCATTATGGGCTACCTCAATGGATCCATTCAGACCAAGGGAGGGATTTTGAAAGTACGTTGATTAAAAGACTGTTGGATCTCCTAGGTATCCAGAAGTCCAGGACTACTCCCTATCACCCACAAGGAGACCCTCAACCTGAGAGGTTTAACAGAATGCTTCTCAACATGCTGGGGACCTTGACCTCTGAACAGAAACCGCATTGGAGCAAGCATATCGCTGCCTTGGTGCATGCCTACAATAGTACCAAAAGTGATACTACAGGATATTCACCTTACCGGTTAATGTTTGGGCAAGAGGCGAGGCTACTGATAGACTTAGCCTTTGGAACTTCCTTGGACCACACCTCAGAGACCTCTCATCGAGGGGATGTGGATAGCTTGAGGAGGAGTTTGAAGATAGCCTATGAGAAGGCCCAAGCTACATCAGACACCAGAGGAAGTAGGAACAAAAGGAACTTTGACTTAAAAGTACGGGTTCAGGACCTACAGCCTGGTGACCAAGTACTACTAAGAAATCTGGGCATCCCAGGCAAGCACAAATTGGCTGATCGCTGGAGGTCACAGCCATATGTGGTATGCAGACAATTATCAGGACTTCCAGTTTATGAGATCAGGCCGGAAGGAAATACAGGACCAGTAAAGACCTGGCATAGGAATCACCTCCTACCTCTCACAGAAGCAGTCAGGATAAATCTAGAAGAAGACCTACCTTCTACATCTACTACTTTACAACGACCGGTAACTAGATCTCAGCCTGAAGCACCGGAAGCTGAAGAGGGAGAAGAGATAGAAATAAGTTGGCTATGGCCAGCTGAAACACCAGAAGCTGAAGCGGGTGTTTCATCTCAGCCAAGAAATGGAGATAGTGGGACTCTTAGATCTGACGCCCCAGAATTTGTACCACTGTCTAGACACTCTGAAGAATATTTGTCCCCCACTGGCACTGGGATGCAGGAACCTGAAATGGAGGAAAGTAATACTTGCCCAGAAGTGGTGACTATACCCCAAGACAGATCAACAGAAGATCTAGCGGAGTCTCAAACTCCTCTGTTGGAAACAGACCCTGAGGATTCTTCTGCTAGTGTTGAATCTGAAGTACAGGAAAGTGAAGGAGTCAAAGACAATGTCAGTTTGCCCGAAACGCCAAAGATACAGAGAACAAAGAGAGTAATTCACCCGCCAAAAAGATTGACATATGATACACTGGGTGAATGTTCTGAAGCGACTCAAGTTACCAGTAAGAGAAATACTGAAGTGCCTGGTTCTTCTACTGTCAGTTCAGAAAGAGATAACCCCATCTCACCTCTTGACACATCTGTACCAGACACCACGGTGTCGGTTATGGGTACACAGAACTGTCTCCCATAATGATTAT